>JAEDXY010000092.1:0-404174 GCA_019395295.1 Osmanthus fragrans
TGTAATAGTTGGAGTTGAATTTTAGTTTGGTGCAAGATTTGGTGCAAATTATGGTGTAGGGTTGGAGATGACCTAAATCAGTTATGATAGCAAATATTTATGATTATCAATTTATAAATTATTTCATTCAAGTGAATAGATAGAGGGGTGTGATTGTTGAAATCTGAATTCTTGATTTCATGCGTAATTGAACACCCGATTATGTTTATGATTGATGCCTACATATTGTCATTTATTGCACAAACATTATGGATTATGAGGTTCATTTAGAATAATGAAATTCCTAAGTTGTATTTGAACATAGAACGAAGTAGACAGAAGGGAAAGGAAGTCTCATTACATAATGAAGTAACATAGAAATTGAGTGTTAAGCTGTCATAATGAGACTCAATTATTTTCAGTCATGTATTGCAGGTAAAATATAAGTCCAATGTATAGATAATTTTCATGAAATTTTGATTACTGTATTACGTTTTTCTCATAGGATTTTATCATTGAAATATATGGATTTATTGTTTTGCTTTGGATCAATGCTTTATGATGCACATGGTTATTTGAGGCCCAAAGTTGAGAGTCCTTGGCATTGATCAAATTGAGAGATAAGACACAGTGATTATTGTAGCAGAAAAGAATTATGTGTGAGTCGAGCCCCGTGGCTCGACCAGCTAACTGCCCGTTTTACTTTTGAAATATACATGTTTGAGAAGATAACTGGAATGATTTTAAGGTAGGTTTTTAATTTTTCAGTCTAATCGATAGGTCAATCTGAGAGCCACATAATGCGACATGTTGAAAGTATTGGGGTACATATATTAGAGTACGGGGCCCGACGAAAAATAATTGTGAATTAGATGTAATGTAATGACATGCTTGTACTCGATGATATGTATAAGATGGCTTAGGATACATGAAGACCATCACCATATAAATTTAACTCAAGTTCTCATATGTGGCTGAGTTGTCACTTCATATTCCATGGCCGAAGTATGTTTCCTACTCGACCTTGATGACTGCTCTCAAAAACTAGAGTTCACTGCAAGGTCAAGGTCTGCCCTAATTGAGTTGAACGATCATCACTCTAAAAGCGTCATCAATATCAACTAGTAAAGTAAAAAATGAGTACATATACTTATTCATCAACTCTTGGGAGAAATCACTTGGAATATTGACTATTGAGTAGTATGTTGAGGTCTAAGTAGGTCGAAGACGTACTTTACTCTGCTGGTTGATTCTGATGCCACTATGTTGTACTTATGCTAACACGAGGAAGTAGCTCCAAGGAGCACGATCGAATACTATGAAGTTGAGTAGCCACGAAGTCGATTTCGATCACTTTATCCACGTACAAGTATTGCACGGAGTTGTTGAATGAATTGATCCAATATACTTTATATAGAGTTGTTAAACCGGCTGTTCTATTCATAAAAGGACTTTGTCATTTGTATACACTCATTGACACGTGCATTGTTGTCAAAATTTCATTGCATGAAAAAAAAAACTATCAAATGAGATAATGTCATGTGGCATTGTGTAAACAAGTGTGTAAACCAAAATGTACACCAAGCATGATTCTTCACAAAACAACGAGGTCATGTTAGACCAAGTTAACGACTAGATTCAAAACTTTAAAAATATATATATATATTATCGTGAACTTTTTAAAATAAAGAAAAATAACTGAAGGCCCACATGAACCTCGGCCTTAAAGAGCCTAACTTGACATAACTTGTCTCTCTAAATGAATCAACTCACGAGTCACAACACAATTGGACGCGAGCTTAAACAAAGCTACCTCGACGCACCATGGTGCTTCCATGTAGCCATAACATCGTTAAATTTGAAATAATTATATTAGTTAGTTCTCATCCATTGGCAATAAGATTATTTTCCGGCCACTCTGTCAACACATTGTACTAAGGATAAAGCTACTTGTACATAATTTGTGAATGGGCCCCGCCCTCATGTGAGTGTATGGAAACCATTATATACCAAAAATTACGTACCCCAAGCAAGGTCCTTGTACTCATTAGTTACTAATATTCTTAAGATTAAGCCCTTATTTGATGTGGATGAAAACCAAATTTTTAGTAGATTTTGATAAAAATTGATGAAATGTGTAGTTGAAAAGTTGTGGAATTCATAAAATATGTGGTTAAAATTTATTATTGACTTTGACTTAAATTTTAATTTGTACCAAAGAAATATAAATTTCGAAAAGAAAAGAAAAATAAAGAAATTATAATTTAATTATGTACACACTATGTCAAGGAAAATCGAGGATTAATTTTCATTCATAAATTATATCATTTACCTCAAAAGGATTTGGATTAATTGAAATAAATTATCAAATTTAGTCATGATCGACTATATAGAATTAATTTCATTAATGGTCGCTAAAGTTGAAGCAAAATTTCAAACTGATTATTAAAGTATATTATGTTAGGTTTAGTTACTAAAGTTAAATAATGTTATATAATTGATAGCCTGATCAACGCAGTTAAACCTTCAAATAGATTAACAGACGTTAATACAATCGATTTCTTCCAACTGATCTCTTATTTTAGCTCCGTCAAACCTTTTAATTGTTTAGTAATTAAGGAAAACAAGGTCACGATAAAGAAGGGCAATCTGAAGGCAAAGTTAAGTTTTCTCTTCTAGAAATTATGTTAAGATATTACAACATTGACAAGATTTTGTGAGCCGGCCGCGCATACCGATTGGATGCCACTAAAGAGCAAAACCATTTATACAGAAAATGGTCCACAGAAGTGTGCCAGAAATCTCACAAATGGTGGAACTCATGTTGTGATAAAAAAAAATGCCAAAAAATCTTCCCACCTACCCCCTGTTGTGTGTGGTCTACATGTACAGTATGTACATTTTCTGTACGCACAACAAGATTGACCACTAAATGAGTGACCAGTTATGTAATATTAATTAACTTGATGACTATATATGTCATAAACACACTATAGTGACCAATTTGAAATCTCACTTGAACTTCAATGACTATTTTTTTGAAACAAATTGGAAAATAAACACACATTCAAACTTTGAATAATTATATTATCATTACAAATTTTATTAAGTGCACCATAATTTTTAGTATTTTTTTTATTTACTTAAATGGCTTTAAGTAAAATTACATAATTAAAATTTTAATATATAATTACCTTAAAATAACTTTAATGTTCCACCATAAACAAAAACCTATCTTTTTTCTTTTTTGATTGCGCATGGCTTTTTCGTCGACGACAACTTTTGCTTTCTTCCACGACGGCAAGACTATTTTCTCACAATAAATGTGTTTGCACTCTATGACGTTACCATGTTATTTCCATGATTTTTATTTTTTATTTTGTTTCTTAGCCCCTGTTTGGGCTCCATTATTCCACGTTATAATGAGAGGAATAATAATTTTTTGGAGAATGTGTAATTAAAAAAAGTTTTTAAGTTTATGTGTAATGATATGCACGGAGCGGAAACAATAGGAAAAGTCAATTTTGACCACAATATTGTGTTTTATTTTTATTGTATTAGTAGTATAATTATAAATTTGTTGTAATATATTTATTGACAAATATTTTAACTATAATGTGGTATAATAATTAAATTTTGTGGTAGTAATATAATAAAAAAATTTCATAAGTATGGTCTTTTTCAATAATAAAAAAACAAGTTTCAACTTTCAAAAATAGATTTTTATTAAAATTCATTTATAATTTAATCTAATTAATTATATATTTAATTAATTAGTTAGTTATATATTTAATTAATTAAATATATAAATGTCACAAATATATACAATTTGATCACAAATTCATTTATTGGTCACATATTATCAAATTAATTAGTCACAAATTATTTCGAAGTCACAAATCAAAAATTTTACAGGTCACAATTTATTTTCGAGGTCACAAATTAAAATTTTAATGTCACAAATTATTTTATGATCACGACTCAAAAATTTCATAAATCACAATTTGTTCATCGATCACAAATCACAATTATTATAAGTCACAACTTATCATACAGTCACAAATTATCATATTATTGGTCAAAAATTAACAATTTCTTAGGTCATATTTTATTTCTTCGTCACAAATTATCCAAATCATTGGTCATATGGTCACAGATTAACCAATTTGGTGATCACAGTCAACAGATTATTTCAAATCATTGGTCACATAGTCACAGATTAACCAATTTGGTGATCACAGTCAACCAAATATTCTGTGACCACCACCAATACTTGTAAGTACCAAATGCCTCCCACTGCAACACCACCGCTAGAACCACCAGTCATTCACACAACACAACAATGCAAAAACACACAACAGCAACCGCCAACCAACCAACCACAACCATGACCACCAACACCATCGCCTGCAACCACCGTGACCACCAACTACACTATAACCAGCAACACCACCACCGCTAGTATTATCGACAGTCAGAACCACCGTCACCACCCGATCACCAGCGGAACTAATCACACAACACATCAATGCAAAAATACACCACAGCAACCACCAACATCTCCCTACCACCGCCAGCACCACCCCGACCCCCAAAATTGTATCTAAAACAAGAAATAATGTGTCTGTGTGTGGATCGCCTCCACTGCACACTACCATATGCGCATATCACCACCGTCAACACCACGACCCCCCAAAATCATATCCAAAACCAAGAAATAAATGGCCTCTGTGTGTATCACCTCAACTGTAGCCGGGGTTGGGCTGTTTTTCGGCGACGTCATGCGCAGCGCTCGCCTCCGGTGGTCTGTGTGAATCGCCTTCCGCCGGTGGTCTGCAGTGACGATGTGCCAAGCATGGAGAAGAGAGGGAAAAGAGAGAGAGAAGAGAATCGATCTTCGTCGCAGCTCCTTCACTTCGGTCGCCAGCGCAGCTATGTTGGTTGGAGAGAGAGATTCGAGAGGTAGAGAGAAAACAAATTGGGGATGTGATGAGCGAGAAAGTAAATTAGGGTTTGTATATATATATATATATATATATATATATATATATATAATTATATTTAATATTATTATTATTTAATATTAAAATATTTTATAATATTATTATTAATATCTGATTTTTGTATAACCAAATATTTCATCGTATTATTAAAATTGTATCTTAAAAAGTAGGCTATTGTATAATTTCCACTAATATAATTACCTTCAAACTTCTGGACCCTTTTTCTTTTTTTTTTCTTTTTTGTTTTTTCCAATTTTGCCGCTGACAAATATTTTAGAGGCATTTTCAAAAATGTCCAAAATTAAGAGAGTAAGTTGAAAAATGTCCACACTTTTGAAAATTGTATCAAATTGTCTATTATACCCTTAATGATATTCTCGACACTTTAAATGTCGTTCTCGATATTTGATTTTTTTTTTCAATTTAACACAAATATCGAGAAGTACTTTCATGACAAACTACATTAAAATAATATTCTCGACATTTTAAATGTTGTTCTTGACACTTAATTTGTCTAGAATGACATTTCATTTCAAACATGACAATTCTCTACATTTGAAATGTCAAGAATAACATTTTGCAAAAATATCTATTTTTTGGATTAGTGTAGAATTATAAATTGTTAACAAGGATATTTTGGTCTAAATTATTTCAAAATGGACAATTCTTCTTTTGTAAATTAACTTGAGTACTCTTAACATGATTCTTTTTCAAATAGTGAATATTTTTACAAATCGAAATGGGAAAGTGGACATTTCTTAAAATTTTCTTAATATTTTAGTTCTTTTTTCTTCTCAACGATGAAAGCACAGTTCACTTTTTCCCTCATCAGAAATTCCCGCAACTTTCCCCATATTCTTCACCCCCACCTCGAGGCCAATTTCAGTTCAATCTAATTTCAAAACACCATTGAAGCCAGTTCTCTCGAGGTCATCTCTTATCCATTTTCTTGATTCTTCGTTCATATAGAGGAATCTGCATATACGAACATATGTTAGGGTTAAGAATCTTGATCTTAGGTTCTTGATTATTATATATTGAATGAGATTTTAAGTTTGTTCTAAGGGATGATGCCTCAACCCCGAAGAAAGAAGTGGACTGAGGCAGAGGAAAGGACTTTAATAGACAAGTATGGTGAGATGGTGCGTAATGGGACTTTGGTTAAGATGAAAACTCGAGAGAAAAAATACAAGCCCATTGCTTTACATGTGAATTCAGTGCACCATGTCCGGGACCCGGCCACTTACCCGTGGCAATGGACTTGGAAAGATGTGTCAACCAAAGTGCAGAACATGAGGCACCAGTATTCCTTGGTGAAGCAGAAGATTAAGAAGCCTGAATCATTGGTGGGAGGCAGTGAGGAATTCGATTGGATGGAGGGGGTGACACATTGGTCCAATTTTCTTAGGTATAAGGAGGTGTTTGGGGATGTGCCATTAATGTTCAGTGGCAATGATTCGATGGTGGTTGTGGGAGAGGTAAATGAAAATAGAGGATTCGAGGGGAGCGGCCATATAGCGCAATTTGGGCATTTGGGACAATCGGCAGAGGGGGATTTCGTGGCTGGGATTGATAATGGTGCCATGGATTTGGAGTTTGACTATGAGGCGGAGGAGGGTGAAGAGAATTATAATGGAGGTAATAAAAGTGATATACTGATGAGAGAAGATGGAGATGACGGATTTGTTTGTGAAGATATAGAGCCGAGTGGATCAGATACGAGGAAAAGAAAGGTGTCAAAAGGGTTAGAGAAGAGGGCATGGGGACTTCTTGTTAATCAATTAGGGAGCTTGAGGGAGATGGAAACTCGATTTGAGCAGCGCGAGGTGGAGAGAGAGCGGGAGAGGCAGCGAAGAGAGCATCTTCGCACGGAAAATGAGCGTGAACGTGGGAGGAAATGGGAAGAAATGGAGAAAGATCGAGAAGAGAGGGAGAAAGCTAAGAAGTTGAGGAGGCAGAGAAATCAAGACTGGGAAGCAGTGGAGAGGGAGACTGAAGAGAGAGAGCGAAGAAGAGAGGAAGAGTTGATAAATGGGCGGGAATGGGAAGAGAAACTGAGTCGAAGGAGATCAGAATGGAAGAAGAGGATCGATGAGATGCTAACTCAACACCGAGCAGAAATGGGCCAGATTCAGGCTCGAATACTTAATGAACAACAGAATCTTACTAATCAGTTTCTTGGAATTGTTTCACAATGGACTAGTCATCCTACAGGGCTTTCTGATCACACAGGAGCTAGCAGCCATTATTTATCACAGATGATACAGAACTTGCACCATGTAAATGGTATGGTTCATGGTGATGCACGAGTCGAAGGAGATAATCAAGAGGACCAGTTCATTGTTGATGGATAATGCTATATTTGCATTTGATATGTCCCGTATCAGGATTCAGGCAATTGGGAGTACCTCCTCAGCAATATGTAACGCCAGAAGAATACCCATAGATAAAAGGCGCCCGAAGGAACCAGAGGTGTGGAAATATTAAGGCCTGAGCATTAGTTAGGTCTCTGTACTAAATCTGTGTAGTTTATATTCTTTACCTTCTTGTTTTCTCAATTCTTTTGAGGGTTTCTTCTGATCTTACACGGTATAGCTTATATAATTCTCTGCCTCTATTTTTGTTGTAACTATCATCCAATAAAAATCTCCGATATTTCATTTAATTTGCATAGCGTTTGACATTCCATATGCAGATTGAATGATATAATTGCTCATGCTATTGGACACATTGCCTAAACTCAAACATGAATTTCATATAAAGGTTGTTTCTTTAAGATGAAATGAAGCAACTATAATGCAGTTTCAAGGATGTCATGTGTTCTCTCGAAATAACTAGGGATGACAATTCGAACTGTTAAAACTGAAAATCGCGGTTAATCGAACCAAATGGGATGAAAAAATTGAACAGATGGTGCAATGAGGTGATTATGATTTTGATTTTAATGACTCAGTTCGGGATGGGGCATGTATGATATTTAGCGACGATATCCCATCCCGAACCGATTACCCGTTAAAAAATATATTAATTGGACAATTGTGCTTTTCATTATTCTTTCCCAAAATTAATTGGGCAATTTTGACAATTAGATTTCCCCAAAATTCTGGCTCAATTAACATTAGTAGTAAACTTTTAACCAAGTAACCTAACTCTAATCCTACACGTTAAAATTGAAAATTGGAAACCAAACTTACAAAACACTCGTCCACTCAACCAAATCAGATTCGTCGGCGCTCTGCATAAAGAGTCGAATTATTAATTTGGTTACAGAATTAATGTGACTTTTTGCTGATGTTATTAATGAAATTCCAGAATTCAACATATATTTTAGATTATATTGTTTGCGAGAGCTTGGTAATTTACCAATCCAGCAGGGAAGACTTATTTTTTTATTTCTGCTTTAATTTTTCATATATTTGTCAAGCAATTTTTATTTTTATAGTTATTGTCATTTGCATTTCTCTATTTGGTAGGTACAAGGGATGGTTTCTTTATCCTTTTTTAGTGGGTTAAAATAAAGAATTTTGATTTTCTACAAATGTAGAATAAAAATTTATTTTCTGTAATAGTATCTAATAAACTCTAGACGAGCCAGTATTGTCAAGGGTGGATGATTTTGATTTATTGACATGGTGGAAAGTAAGTACAATAAAATATTTGAGTTTACACAATGTTGCTAGAGATTTATTAGTCATTCCAGTATTTACTGTGGCATCTGAGTTAGCGTTTAGTACAAGTGATAGATTTGTGAGTCCACATAAAAATAGGCTTCACCCGAAGACTTTAGAAGCTTTAATGTGTGTTCGGGATCGGTTTTGGACTGATATTCATAGTATGATTTATTGTTTTATATTTGTTATTCATGCACTTTCTTTTGTTGCTAACTTTTTTCTCTATAGTGTGTAGAAAATTCTGCTCCTTCATCATACTTTGAAGTTTGTGCAAGGTTTAGTGAGGAAGACATTGACGAAGAGGTACATTTTTTTGTTTAAATCTTCAGTTAAGACTATTCTTGATTAAATAGTATGGTTGTATTATTACTCTAATTACATTTCTTATTTACTATATAGGAATCAACTTTAAATCTTGACTCTTAACTTATGCTAGTAAAAATTGTGGGGAAGAATGAAGATTGACCTATGCTAGTAAGAGTCTTACTTATGTTGATAATATTGTTTGTTAAATTTGAATTTTGGATTTGGAAGTTAGGATATTGCTTGCATTTTCATTTGAGATATTGTTTACTATGACTTAGTATTGTGTTTTTGTTTTTATTGCCTTTTCTTCATTTTTTTTTTTTTTTTTTTTTTTTTTTTTTTTTTCAATTTGACGGTTGAAGTTTGGACTTATAAAAAATAATTTATTTTCGTGTTTATTAATCGAATCGAGATACGAACCGAACCGATTTACGTGGTTATGGTGCAGTTATGGTATGACCAAAAAATTGGTGGTGGTTTTGGTCGGTTAACCATTGTCATCCCTAAAAATAACTTAGGTTTTTAAATAAATTGCTTCAACAAACAACACAACTAACTAATACTTAAATTGGTCTGTCTTCTTCAAATTTTGTTATGAAGCTTATAACAAAAGTTATTCGGTAATAACAACTAGAAGATGCTAACTAGTAAAGGCGGAGATCCAGCGAGTCTAGTGTAGTTTGTAGCATGATGAATGAGCATGACTGAGAAAAAGTCACTTCGAGGCACTACTATTATCAGCTTGTAACTCTTCACGCATTTGTTGCATCAGTATTTCTTCTATACTGTCCAAAAAGCTCAATATGTTCTGACGCAAGTTAGCATTCAACGAGTTTACCACTTCCTGATCAACACACAAAATAACAAATATTGGAATTTAATTGCGAAACCAATTTTTATTTCATCAGTTGAGTCACATGTCGTGATTAAGAGAGAAGGCAGGGAGACTACTCACCACGATCTTGCAAAGGAAGCTCAAAGAAATTTCTTTTGAGTACTGACTCGAGTTCTTGAGTGATATCAATTCCAATGCCGAGTTCAAGAATGGCCAGCCTTGAGACAACTTTATGAAAGCATCAACCCCACCCACCATATGTGCTACTATCATGTCTTCTCTATCCAAGTATTCGACTGAATGCCTGCATCAATAACAAGAAATTGCACGAAAAGAAACTGGAATGAGAATTCTAAGACATAAAAACGTAAAGCATCATAGAAGTGGCTGCTTGTAGGTCAAGAATATGACTTAACAGACCAACAAGTTTTAGCACTACTTCTACAGGTATGTGTTTGTGGTGTTCGTGGGCATGTACTGTTTGATAACCATTAAAATGAATTTTTTGGGGAAAATAAGTTTTGGAATAGTGATTTGATGGAGAATGTGTGGTTAAAATGTAGGAAAAAGTTTTGAATTTACGTGCAAAATATTTTATCGTGAGAATGTGGTTGAAAATGAATTTGAGAAAAATGAGTTGTTTTAATGATTGTCAAACAAGGGCGTAATAAGATTCCCCTTTACTTAAGTGCAATAATCAGAGGTGGATGTTTTGTGGGCAAGTGAGCCAGCCCAATCAGCAGTTGAAAATATTTTAACATTCCTGTTTGCACCTTTTCAAAAGTACAAGCCCTTACCTGGAGTCATTTTTAGATATACGAGGATCCGACATACAGAATCAAGATGTTCTTCTATTGGGTTATTCATGAACTTGCTAAATACACTTACTGAGAAACTAAAGTTTGGTCTTGTATGAGTGTGGGAAAATGAGGGGGGGCGCCGCGGCGCCCCATACACGGCGCCGGTGACTGAAGAGGTGGCGCCGCGGCGTCCCGGCACATATTTAAGCCCTTGTTTCCCCCCATTCATTAAAGCCCGGTTTTGCCCCATTTTTTAGAGAGAAAAATAGAGAGAAAAGGGAGAGAGCTAGGAAAGGTTGTACAAGGTAAGAGGTTTGTTCTTCCTTGGGTATAAACCATAGCTCGGATTCTTTCTTGGGGATTAACTTGAGGATTGTTCAAATAATCCAATATCATTTCTTCATTTATATTGAAAATCTCAATTTCACCCAATTATTGAGTTCTTTGGAATTTTGTCAAAACTTGTGGTTGGTTCAACATTGATTCAAGGTTGTGATTGGGCATCCATTTCCTAACAATTGGTATCAGAGCTACATATCAAATCAAGGTGGTCAAACTTCGATTTGAGGAAGGTAGGCTTGAATCAAGTGTGTAGACAAGGTGTTTGATAAAATTCCTGTGAGAACTTGATTGTCGGATTTCACTAAAACGAGTGGGCAAATGACGTCTACTAGTGGAGGGGTGAAGATTGGGAGGTATGAGATAGAGAAGTTCAATGGGAAGAATGATTTTTCCTATTGGAGAATGCAAATGAAAAATTTGTTGATTTCTCTGAAGTTGCACAAGGCTTTGGGAGGCAAGGAGAAGAAGTACAAAGATATGTCGGACGAGGATTGGGAGGAGCTTGATCTCGAAGCACGAGCGTCTATCATTCTATACCTTGAAATGAATGTTGCTTTCTTGGTAGATGGTGAGGTAACGGCGGCGGAAGTGTGGTCGAAGTTAGAGGCAAACTTCATGACGAAGACTCTAACTAATCGGATCTATTTGAAATCCAAATTGTATACTTGCAAGATGGATGAAGGAACACCAATCCGGGAGTACGTCAACAAGTTCGATAGGTGCATATCGGACTTGAAGGACATTGATGTGAAGGTAGATGATGAGGATCAAGCACTTCTACTGCTTCTTTCTTTGCCAAAGTCTTATGAAAACCTTGCTCAAACATTGATGCTTGTGGGTGATAAACTTGTGATGGAGGACACTAGAACGTCACTTCTAGCGGATGATCTTCGAAAGATTGCAACTAGTGACATGTCTACCATTGGTAACAAGGATCAAGCTCAAGGGTTGTTTGTGAGAGGGAGGAGCAATGAACGGGCAAAGGGCATGCGAGGAAAGTCTAGATGGAGTTCTAGACCTCTCGCGGAAAGGTCGTGTTTCAAATGCGGCGAGCTCGGGCACTTCAAGGCAAATTGTCAAAATAAAAGAACGGGAAGGAAGAACAACAACAACGGAGAGGAGGGGGTTCATGGCAATCAAGAGGTTAGCTATGCCTCGGAAGAAGGGGGCATCGATGAGTGCTACACTATCACTTGTGATGCAAAAATCTCCGGTAAGTGAATTTTTGATTCTGGTTCCTCTTACCATATGTGTCCGAATAGGAAGTGGTTTACCACCTATACTTGCACAAATGGTGGAACCGTGTTGATGGGTAATAACCATGCTTGTAAAACGGTGGGGGTTGGTTTCATTAGAATCAAGATGCATGATGGAGTGGTGAGAACATTGATGGATGTGAGACATGTCCCTGATTTGCGGAAGAACCTTATTTCTGTTGGTGTGTTAAACTCCGGTGGTTGCAAGATTGTAACGCGGGATGGAGTCAAGAAGGTTGTTCAGGGCTCTTTGGTAGTGATGAAGGGTATTCGTCAAGGCAACCTATATGCACTTCAGGGTACTATAGTTACAGATGTTGTAGCGGTTGAGACAAGTGGAAGTGGTGGAGACTTGGAGAAGTTCATTATCAGAAGGAATGTTACTTTTGAGAACTCCAAGGTAGCTTGGTCAAAAGCTACAGTGCCCAGTGGTGTTGAAACTGTAGGGGGTTCTAAGTTTCAGGTTGTTGAGATAGAATCCAGGGATCGACCAGGTCCAAGTCATGTTCGAGAGGTGTATCATGGAGACATTCAAGAGGAGAGTGATGATGTGCTTGAACATGAGGAGGTTCAGCTAAAGAATGTACAGGCTCTACAACAACAGCTCAAGGAAAGTTTGGCGTCCTCTAGGCCAAGGCGAGCATTCAAGCTAGTTCAGAAGTTGGGGTCAGACCAGCCTCTGAGGCACTATGGGCAATCAAATATGGTTGAGTATGCACTCTCATTGGGGGTTGATGTGCCCAAGTGGGCTTGGGCCCTTCGGGGCGGTGTTGGAGTTAGGTGGAGATGATATGTACATGGGTAGCGCGAGAACTACGATGGCTTGATCCCGGTGGAGGGTACGTAGGCAACCACGGTAAAGTGGTGCAGCCGGGTAAGACCTATGGTGGCTTGATCCCGGTGTAGGAGTTACGTAGGCAACCATGGTATAATGGTGCAGCCGGAATGAACTACGGGATGCCTTGATCCCGGTGAAGGGTACGTAGGAAACCATTGTTTAATGGTGCAGCCGGTTTGGGTGTTGGAGATGGATTTTATGAAGAGGTATGAACTACGGTGTGGCTTGATCCTGGTTCAGGGTACGTAGGCAACCATGGTTGATTGGTGCAGCCAGTTTGGTTCTCTTGGTGTTCGTCCAAAATTTGAGGTTTATCAAATGATGGACGAGGTGGAGAATTGTGGGAAAATGAGGGGGGGCGCCGCGGCGCCCCATACACGGCGCCGGTGACTGAAGAGGTGGAGCCGCGGCGCCCCGGCACATACTTAAGCCCTTGTTTCCCCCCATTCATTAAAGCCCGGTTTTGCCCCATTTTTTAGAGAGAAAAATAGAGAGAAAAGGGAGAGAGCTAGGAAAGGTTGTACAAGGTAAGAGGTTTGTTCTTCCTTGGGTATAAACCATAGCTCGGATTCTTTCTTGGGGATTAACTTGAGGATTGTTCAAGTAATCCAATATCATTTCTTCATTTATATTGAAAATCTCCATTTCACCCAATTATTGAGTTCTTTGGAATTTTGTCAAAACTTGTGGTTGGTTCAACATTGATTCAAGGTTGTGATTGGGCATCCATTTCCTAACAATGAGAAATATCAGTTTTCCTACAAGTCTTAGGTATCTTTCTTTGTCAACTGGAGAGCTTACTTTATTTCACTCCAACTTTAAATGTTGGATCCATGGGGGTGTCTGTAGGCTTGCATCGTAGCATTCCAGTTTCCTTTAGTAAGTTTAATGGTGGAGAACAAATTACAAGTTTGATTTAGAACCAACTGACATATTTGAAGATTAGGTTCTTTGAGATAATGAGAAAACATGTACCACTACCAACCACTGTAGATAAGGATCCATGATAGTTTTCAGAGCAAGAAAGATTTTTTTGGGTTTCTCACACAACATAGGCATTAAAACTTTATAGGTCGCTTATCAAATGAAACTTTAAATGTCCTTGATTTGAAAAATGAATTGCCTAATTGCAGCAGTCTATGTTTATTTGCACAATATTTTCATTTTTCAATTAATGCAAGTGTGGTTTAACTAGGAGAGAATCTTTTCAGGCAAGTCAAATTCAGAAGCCTCCGTAAGTCTAGTACGAGGTTATCACCTAGTCTATCAAACAGCTGAAGTTGAGTGAAATTGCACAATTTTGAAGTACAGAGCTTCAATAAAACATGAAGTGCAGATAATGACTGACCTCGACGTATTTGCACTCTTCACCACATATCGCCTAAGTGAGAAAAGAGAAATTCTATCTTGTACCCTTCTTACAAACCACTCCAAAGAAGACCTGTTCTCGTTGACTGATAATGGAGAATAAAGTTGCCTGGACACCACATAATTCAAATTTCAAGGAGAAATAAAACCAATTACAATTAACAAAGAATAAAGCATATGGTTTTAATTTATTTTTTGGATGTAAAATAAACTGTTGATTAACACTAATGTCATATTTGCTTCAGGTGAACCCTCATTGCATCTCAGGATGAACTTTTGACGCATACCCTCTATGTTCTAAAAGAACTCCCTTCTTGTTTGCTCTTATGGTTAAACCATGCAAATTCTACTCTTCAATTGAAGTTGTGCATCAATAACATACATAGACACAGGGACAAAGTTTCAACTTCATTTAAACTTTACAAACCCAGATAACACCAGAGAATTCATTTCACGACTGGACATGGATTTGGGTGCTTGTTGTCTTAATGCTCAACCTTGGAGGGATAAACATTAATTAATTATACATATATGCATTAGAACCTAGACGGCAAAAATGATATAGAAGATGTGGACTAAAGTTTGAGTTGATATTAGACCTTAGGGGAAAAGCCTCTTGATGTAGTTTCAGAAGCTAACCCTGATCCTAATTTGAATGCCTTATTATAATTTCCAAAGTACATGTTTATCCTGCACTTATATTCTTATTATTGTCAAAAAGGCCGAAAACTTCACACCAAGAGAGAATAGTTGCAATTTCTGAAAAACGTGTTTATTTCCCTGTTTGTCATATATATATATACACACATATACACATACATACATACATGTGTAGATATGGAAACTATATGATTACAATCTTTAAGAATCTGCTATAATTTACAGAAATATAATTTCCTTAATTAACTATGTTAACATCCCCCATGCGGGGAGATAAACCAGTAATAATTTGTCAACAAGAAATTGGTGTCGTTGACGAGTCATAGCTTTGGTGAAGATATATGCCACTTGGAGATTAGAAGAAACATAAGGAAGTGATATAACCCGATCCCCTAAAGTGTCACGAATAAAGTAACAATCAACCTCATTGTGTTTGGTGCGTTCGTGAAAGACGAGATTGTTGGCAATCTAAATAGCACTTGTGTTATCCGCATGAAGAGGAGTAGGGTGAGGCTGAGAAAACCCCCAAGTTCGTCTAGAATACCACGCAACCAAATAATCTCAGAACAAGCAGTGGACATGGCACGATACTCAGCCTCAGTAGACGATTTAGAAACACGGTCTTGTTTCTTACATTTTCAAGAGATCAAAGCATCACCTAAAAACATACACCAACCCGTAGTAGAACAACGCATATCAGAACACCCAGCCTAATCAACGTCACTATAGGCAACCAGTTGAAGAGATGAACCCCTGGGAAAGAAAAGCCCACGTGTAGGTGATCCGCGAAGATTGCGGACAATGCGACAAACTACCGCAAAATGAAAATGTCGAGATGAGGACATAAACTGACTGACTTGATGAACGGCATATGAGATATCTGGTCGAGTAGAGGTCAAATAGATAAGACTCCTAACTAGACGTTGATAGAGAGTAGGGTCCTCTAGTAGATCTCTTTCATCTTTCCTGTATTTGACGTTTACTTCCATATGAGTATCTACAGAAGAAGTATTCTCCAACCTAGCTAACGCGATAAGGTCTTGAATATACTTATGCTGGTAAGAAGATACCAGTGGGCCGATAATGAACCTCTGGTCCTAAGAAGTACGTGAGCTGCCTTAAATCATTCATATGGAAAGTGGCATGCAACATCGTTTGAAGCTTAGTAATTAAACCACAGTTAGTGCCAGTAATAATGATATCATCCACGTAAACTAAAAGAAGAACCATACCCTCAACAGACTTGTGAAAGAAGAGAGAGGAATCATACTGACTCTGTGTAAAACTGAAGGTGAGTGAAGTACCATGAAACTTCTCAAACCAAGCGCGAGGAGCCTGTTTGAGCCCATACAAAGAACGCCTTAGTTGACAGACATCCCGAGGAGAGGTAGTAGTCATACCAGAGGGAAGTTTCATATAAATGTCCTCACGAATATCACCATGAAGAAAAGCATTCTTCACATCCATCAGATGCAGTCGCCAAGACTGGGAGGCAACAATAGCTAAGACTGTTCGAACTGTGATCATTTTGACAACAGGAGCAAATGTTTTCTCATAGTCAACCCCATATTCCTGTCGATTGCCCAAAGCGACAAGGCGAGCTTTGTACTTATCCAAGGATCCATCAGAATGAAGTTTCACAGAAAAAACACATTACTCCCAATAAATTTAACTGTAGGGGGCAAAGAACAATGTCCCAAGTGTGATTCTCCTCAAGTGTCTGGAGTTATGCTTGCATTGCATTTTGCCAACACTCATGTTCCATGGCCTGTTTGTAGCAAAACAGAATAGAGATAGATGATAAAGTAGTGACAAGTGAGACAGGAGAGGAGAAACCATACCTATCACGAGGGAGAGAAGGGTAGGTAGGCCGACAAAGAGTGGTGGAAACGATAGTAGGATCATGTGCCGAGTCTAGATCTTGAAGGAGCACAGCGGAAGTGGGATCAAACTTACGATGGCGACGACGTCCATACACAAGACCTGGTTTAAACCGTTCCACAACTGTTGAGGACCCAGAAAAGCTAGGCAGAAGAGAAAGACGTAGATGGCATGTCAACATGAGATGGAAAGAAATACTGATTCTCAAGAAAAATCACATTCCTAGAAATACAAATACGTTGAGCATGCGAGTCATAACAAACATACCCTTTTGAGAGTTAGCATAATCAAGGAAAGCACATTTGACAGATTGAGCAGTGTTACAAACTATATTTCTAGAATAGGAAATAAAGATATTGGTCTTTGATTAGGGTTTAGTTTCCTTCCTAAAATAGAATTTGTATCTTGTATATATATATTGAGACATTGATGAATAAATGTGTGAGAAATTACCTCCTCTCTTTGTCAAAGCTTACATGGTATCAGAGCACCGCCGTTAGGGTTCCGCTCGCCGCCTTCGCCGCCCGGCAGCCTCGCCATTATTCCGGCGAATCCAGTCAAGCTAGGGTTTCTACCTGCACTAGGGTGTCTACCCGTTTTTTCCGGCGTTCCAGTCAGCGCCGTCTGCACCAGGAAGGTCGCCCGCCGTCGTTTAGACCTCGCCTGTCGCCAATTCAGCCTCCAGTCGCTTTTTTCCGGCGTTTCCAGTCACGCTAGGGCTTCTAACCCATCTGTCCGGCGCTTCCAGTCCACGCCGCCTACACCGGAGGAATCACCCGTCGCCGTTCAGACTCCAGTCGCCGTCCAGCCCAGTTTTTCAGTCGGTAGGGATTCTCGTTTTTCAGCCAATTACGAGGGAAGTGGCTTGGGTACTGCAGTTCGTGGGAAGTAGTTTGGGCTTTCGCGTTCTGGACTTTAGCTGGGTAACTATATAAGTGGTTTGGGCTTTATCTTGGGCTTTAGCTGGGTCACTGTAAGTTTCTAATCTTACTCAGTTCGATAGTTTGATTTTTGGTGACTTCTTGTTAAGTTACTTCTTTAATATTTAGTACGATGGAGGAAAAGAAATCTCATGTGGTTGATTTGGTTCCTATAATGTCAAAAATCACAGAACATAAATTAAATAGATCTAATTATTTAGATTGGAGTAAAACTGTTAGACTTTATTTGAGGAGTATTGCTATGGATAATCACCTGACTGATGAACCACCTAGTGATGATTCGAAAGTCTCATGGCTAAGAGAGGATGCTCGTCTGTTTTTACAAATACGTAATTCTATTGATAGTGAGGTGGTGGGCTTGATAAATCATTGTGAATTTGTGAAAGAATTGATGACGTATTTGGAGTTTGTGTACTCTGGCAAGGGAAATATCAGACACACTTATGAGGTGTGCCAAGCCTTTTATCGTGCAGAAAAAGGTGACAGATCTCTCACCAACTACTTTATGGATTTTAAGAAGACTCATGAGGAACTTAATACGCTACTCCCATTCAGTACTGATGTAAAAGTTCAGCAAGCTCAAAGAGAAAAGATGGCGGTTATGAGCTTCTTAGCTGGTCTTCCTTCTGAGTTTGAGACGGCTAAATCTCAAATTCTTTCTGGCTCTGAGATATCATCTCTGGAAGAAGCTTTTAGTAGGGTACTCCGCACAGAGAATTCAGCTCCCACTCAACCGAACAGTGCTCTTGTCAGCCGCAGCTTTGAATCTGGGAGACAGTCCTTTAGGAGTGGCAATAAAGGGGAAAACTCTAGTAACTATGATCGAAATCTTGGTACTCGTGGACAGGATTCGGGAGGCGTTGTGTGTTACTATTGTCATAATAGAGGACATTTGAAGAAAGATTGTAGAAAGTGGCAGCGCCTGCAACACAGGAATCAATTGAACCAGTCAGCCCATATTGCCTCTACTAATGATGCTTCTGAGTCCATTCTAATACCTGCAGATGAGTATGCCAAGTTCTCACAATATCAGGAATCTCTGAAGTCTTCATCTACTCCTTTTACTGCCATCACTGATTCAGGTAAAATGAACACATGTCTTGCTTCCTCATCCTCCAAATGGGTCATTGATTCTGGTGCCACAGATCACATGACAGGTAATTCTAATCTATTCTCTTCTTTCCGGTCACATGCTTCAAGTTCTAAAGTTACTTTAGCAGATGGGACTACATCTCCCGTTCTGGGGTCCGGCACAATTATTCCAACACCCTCCATTCCTTTGCAATCTGTTTTAAGTTTACCTAACTTGTCTTTTAATTTAGTTTCCGTCAGTAAACTTACTCGGTCTCTTAATTGTTGTATCTCATTCTATCCTGATTTTTGTCTATTTCAGGATCTTATGACGAAGAAAATTATTGGTAAAGGACATGAGTCTGGAGGCCTCTACATTCTTGATACACAAATACCAAAGTCGATTGCTTGCTCTGGAGTTATGACCCCTTTTGAAGCACATTGTCGGTTCGGTCATCCTTCGTTGCCTACGTTAAAGAAACTTTATCCCCAGTTTTCTAGTCTATCTTTATTAGATTGTGAGTCTTGTCAATTTGCCAAACATCATCGTTTGAGTTCTAGTCCTAGAGTCAATAAACGAGCTAGTGCTCCTTTTGAGTTAGTTCACTCCGATGTTTGGGGTCCATGTCCAGTTGTGTCGAAAGCTGGGTTTAAATATTTTGTTACCTTTGTTGATGATTATTCTCGAATGACATGGTTATTTTTAATGAAAAATCGTTCAGAACTGTTCTCTCATTTTTACCGCCTTTTGTGCTGAGATCAAAACTCAATTTAATGTGCCTGTTCAAATTCTGAGAAGTGATAATGCTAAGGAATACTTATCAGAACACTTCCAACACTATATGGTTCAACATGGCATTATTCATCAAACTTCTTGTGTCGATACACCATCTCAAAATGGGGTTGCTGAAAGAAAGAATAGACATCTTCTTGAAACTGCCAGAGCTTTGTTATTTCACATGAAGGTCCCTAAACATTTTTGGGCCGATGCCGTCTCTACAGCTTGCTTTCTGATTAACCGTATGCCTTCATCCGTTCTGTCTGGTGAGACTCCATTTCATGCCCTTTTTCCTAATAAGTCATTATTTCCTATTGAACCTAGGATATTTGGTTGTACTTGCTTTGTTCGGGATGTTCGACCTCATGTTACAAAACTTGATCCCAAATCTCTGAAGTGTATCTTTCTTGGCTACTCTCGTGTGCAAAAAGGGTATAGATGTTACTGTCCCAACCTTAACAGGTACCTTGTGTCCGCTGATGTTACATTTCTAGAACAAACACCATTTGCTTCATCTTTAGATTCTCTTAGTTCGTGGGCGGACAATGATATATTAATTTATACTCTTACGTCCCCAAGTCCTGATCTTCTTTCATCTGCTCCTGTTAAGCCTCCTATACACCAGGTTTATTCTCGTCGCCAACAACCTCCTGATCCGGTCCCGGCCCCTACACCTCCTACTTCATGTCCAGCACCAGTTTCTTCGTCATCAGATCTGGTTTCCGATTCCAGTGATGATCTTCCTATTGCAGTTCGCAAAGGTAAACGTCAATGTACTTATCCAGTATCCGCTTTTATGTCATATAACCATTTATCCTCATCCTCTTGTTCTTTTGTTGCATCTCTTGATTCTGTCACTATTCCTAAGACTGTTCATGATGCTTTATCTCATCCTGGATGGCGTAATGCGATGATTGAGGAGATGAATGCTTTAGATGACAATGGTACTTGGGCCCTGGTACACTTGCCTGCAGGTAAGAGGGCTATTGGTTGTAAGTGGGTGTTTACAGTTAAAGTCAATCCTGATGGGACCATAGCTAGATTAAAAGCTCGCCTTGTTGCTAAGGGGTTTGCTCAAACATACGGTGTTGATTACTCTGACACCTTTTCTCCTGTTGCCAAACTTACCTCTGTCAGGTTATTTATGTCTATGGCAGCCTCATATGATTGGCCTCTGCATCAATTAGACATTAAGAATGCTTTTCTTCACGGTGATCTTCAGGAGGAGGTTTATATGGAGCAACCACCTGGCTTTGTTGCTCAGGGGGAGTGTGGGAAGGTCTGTCAGCTTCATAAATCCTTATATGGCTTGAAACAAAGTCCCCGGGCTTGGTTTGGAAAGTTTAGTCAAGCTATTGAAAAGTTTGGCATGCAGAAGAGTAAGTCTGATCATTCTGTCTTCTATAAGCAGTCTGCAGCTGGTCTCATCCTATTAGTTGTCTATGTTGATGACATCGTTATTACTGGAAGTGACTCTGGTGGTATTTCATCTCTAAAAACCTTTCTTCACAGTCAGTTTCACACAAAGGATTTAGGGACACTAAAATATTTCTTGGGTGTTGAGGTGATGAGGAGTAAGAAAGGGATCTTCTTATCTCAAAGAAAGTATGTGCTTGACTTGTTGACTGAAACAGGAAAATTGGGAGCTAAACCATATAGCACTCCAATGGTTCCTAATTTGCAGCTTACAAAAGATGGTGAATTATTTGACGATCCGGAGAGATATAGAAAATTGGTTGGGAAGTTGAATTACCTTACTGTGACTCGTCCAGACATTGCCTATTCAGTTAGTGTGGTAAGTCAGTATATGTCTTCCCCAACCGTCGATCATTGGAGGGCTGTAGAACAAATTTTATGCTACTTAAAGGGAGCGCCTGGGAGAGGAATTCTGTATGGCAATCATGGTCATACTAGGATTGAATGTTTTTCAGATGCTGATTGGGCAGGATCCAAGGAAGATCGAAGATCTACTTCCGGCTATTGTGTATTTGTTGGAGGAAATTTGGTTTCATGGAAAAGTAAGAAACAGAATGTGGTTTCACGTTCGAGTGCAGAATCAGAATATAGGGCTATGGCTAAGTCTGTATGTGAAATAATGTGGATACATCAGCTCCTCACTGAAGTGGGCCTCAAGATTTTTATGCCGGCTAAGTTATGGTGTGATAACCAAGCGGCACTTCATATTGCATCTAATCCAGTCTTTCATGAACGAACGAAACATATTGAAATTGATTGTCATTTCGTTCGTGAAAAGGTTCAGCAAGGTTTGATCTCTACAGGATATGTGAGAACAGGAGAACAATTGGGAGATATCTTCACAAAAGCTCTAAATGGGGTTCGGGTTGATTATCTTTGTAACAAGCTGGGCATGATAAATATCTATGCTCCAGCTTGAGGGGGAGTGTTACAAACTATATTTCTAGAATAGGAAATAAAGATATTGGTCTTTGATTAGGGTTTAGTTTCCTTCCTAAAATAGAATTTGTATCTTGTATATATATATTGAGACATTGATGAATAAATGTGTGAGAAATTACCTCCTCTCTTTGTCAAAGCTTACAAGCAGTAAGTTTATGTCGCTCATGAACAAGGAGATGGACAAAACAAATACAACCAAATGTACAAAAATCAAAGTATGAAGGTGAATGATCAAACAACTTAAAGAAAGAAGAAACTTGATTTAATGTAGGGAGGATAAGCTATTAATTAAATGAACTGCAGTAGAAAGCGCTTCACACCAAAAAGGACATGAACGCTGAGATATGATACATTTGCTCTAAAAAAAAGTCCTGAAAGGCATTGGACATATATTACCCTCCAGAATCAGACCGCAAGATCTTGATACTGGCAGAGAATTAAGTCTCAAGAAGGGCAAGAAAGCGTTTAAAGACTAAATAGTTTCTACATCAAATGAATGTAAAGAACGCATTCTGACATGAGAACATCAAGGAAGACATTTATATGAAACTTCCTTCTGATACGCCTCTTCCCTCAGCAGACTCTATTTGTAAGCTTAAACGTTCTCTGTATGGTCTTAAGCAGACTCCTCGAGCATGGTTTGACAAGTTTCGCAGCACTCTCTTGGATTTCTCCTTTACACAAAGTCAGTATGATGCTTCTTTGTTTCTTCATAAGAGTACTTCTGGCATTGTTTTCTTGTTGGTGTATGTGGATGATATTATTATCTCTGGATCTGATCACGTCCTCATTCAGAGGCTTCAGCAACATCTTTACTTAGTTTTTCATATAAAAGACTTTGGTCATCTAACATACTTTCTTGGTTTAGAGGTTCATACTACACAGCATGGTATCTTCCTGAATCAATGTAAATATATCCAGGACTTGATTCAGTTGGGTGATTTATGTGATTCTTCTTCCATTGATACTTCGTTAGAGCTTAATGTTAAATAACGAAAGGATGAAGGTGATATTCTTCTCGACCTCACTATTTATCAAAAGTTGGTCGGTAGTCTCATCTATCTCACTATTACACGTCCAGGTATTTCATTCGCGGTTCATACTGTCAGCAAGTTTATGGAAGCCCCTCAACATCTTCATTTAGTAGTTGTCCGTTGTATTATATCGCTACCTTATTGGGACTCATTGTGGTCTGTTATTTCCTCAAGGGATACATTTTGAACTCACAGCTTATAGATGTTGATTGGGCTGGTTGTCCTGATTCTCGTCGTTCTACTAGTAGGTGGTGTATCTTTCTTGGAAATGCTCTTATTTCTTGGAAATTTAAGAAACAATATTTTTTTTTAAGTCCTCAACTGAAGCTAAGCCCCTATTTGTTGTCCATTATTTGAAAAGTTAAAGAGTTTTGAATGATATTTTTTAGAGAATGTGTGGTTAAAGTAAAGAAACTTTATTGGTTTGTGTAGAATATTTTATTGTGTGAATGTATGGTGGAAAATGACGCTAAAGTAAACAATTTAAAATTTTAAAGGGTGCTAAACAGGGGTTGAATATCGAGCTATGTCCGCTGCATGTTATGAGGTTGTCTGGTTACGTGATTTTCTTGCAGAACTTGGTATTTCTCAATCACAACCTACACCTCTCTATAATGACAACACTAGTGCTATTTAAATTGTGGCAAATCCTGTGTAACATACGCGAACCAAACACATTGAAGTAGACTTTCATTACATCCGAGACGCTTATGACTCCAAGATCATCTCTCTTCCCCATGTTTCTACTAATCAGCAACTTGCAATCTATAACTCGTCTCCGCCATAATTTTTTCGTAAGCAAATTGATGCTTATGGACTTTCCAGAATCAATTTGAGGAGGGTATTAGAGGCGTGATTATGATTTCCATATTTCATTTCCTTGTACAAACACATAATATTGCATAGAATTAGGAATTTACTTCTCTTTATTTCTTTCCTTTTATGCATATGTAAAATGTTCTATAAATTGTAAGGAAATACATACAGAAAAGGCATTCAGCCAATTTTTGTCATAGCCATCAAGGCTACTTTCAACTGGAGATTTTCTTGTAGTATTGATCATCCATTTGTGCTATTGTAAACTAAAATGCATGCACGAATCTTAACCATTTACAGTTCAGTCAATAACATTGTATTTGACTAAACATCTTTCTTAATTAAACTTCATTGTGAATGCCAACCAATGATGCCACTAGCACCCAATGACTTTAGTGAAAAAATGAAAATATAATGTTCAAAATGATACCATTTTGCAACCTCTTCCCAACTTAAATAATAGTCAAAGAAGGTAAGTTCATCCATTTAACATAGAACGGTAGTCGTTCCTTTTTAGGGTGTTAAAAAAAAAGGGTTTAATTGAGGTTTGTCAGATTTTCTTTTTCTTTTTTCTGATGCTATTAGGAATTTGGTTGGGGGAACCAAATATAATTGAGTTCTTAGCTGGCTTTGCTGGTAACAGTGCTTATGGGAGGTAGCAGCATTGTAGGGCAATCTTCCATTTCTTGTCTAATTGTAAAACTGGTAATGTGGAGATGATGTTAGTAATGGTGCTTAATTTGGCAATAACAATGATGATTTGGAGGTTGTAACTCTGGTGGAGGTAATGGGGTTTTGGAGGGTTTGGTGGTCACTCTCTGTCAAGTTTATTTGTACAGTGACCATGGTAGCGATTGTTGGCTGAAATGAAGGGTTTTCTTTTCTTTCCCATTTGTGGTTGAAGTAGCAGTAGTGGCATTTTCCATTTTTAGCTCGATCATGCAAACTTGGATAAAAACATTGTGGTCTCGGACTTGGTGGCAGCAGGGCAGGCTGTGTGGCCACCTGGTGGAAGCATTATTTATTTATTGCTTCCACTCATAGTGGGCAAAGGATAGAATAAGACCGAACGAAAATGGAATAGGGCTCCCTTTAAAAACACTTTCAAGGGTTAAAAGGGGAAAGGCCCAAAAAATCTTCACCTCATACAAAAACTGATCCTGGGACCCAAATGTTCAATATGAAATGAATCATTTATTCCTGTTATATGAGATTATCATTTGTACTTAAGTCCTGCATGAGTTTTCAACTATCTGCCATATTAAAAACTGTGATCTTTGGAGCAATCTAGATTTCCCAAAAAGTTTCTAGTCCGACATTGATATTTACAGCATTGTGAGAATAGAAGAACTTTAATCATATATAGAGTAATCACAGAACACAAAACCTGAAAGATTTCGCAGCATCGACAATGTCGCCTATGTATACATCATTTGGGAAAATCTGCACACGTCAAAATGGAAATATGAAAACACTATAACTACTCAAAAAACATTGAAGTTAAGGTACTATACTGAGAATTGCGTGTCTTTGATTGGAGTTGAAAAACATGCAGAAACAGTACAAAATAGAAGATGCAATATTAAAGTTTATAATTATCACTTGACATAAATAATCACACAAAGTGTTTTTGTGTTCCTATTTTACCGGCTTTTGGGATATTCCCTGAAGACATTTTGTGTTTTACAGACTCATTAAAGTTTAAAACTTGTGTTGACATATAATGAATGCTAGTACAAGTCTTTCAACTATATGATGATAGCACGATATCCTATTGTATTAAGATGATATTTCAGCCAACTAGATGCAATGGAGTATTAGGGAACCAAGCCACCACCAAAGAAGCAGACTTAATGCAATGAACACTTTGCTTTTTGCAAATTACATATCTACTAGAATGTTTTACTTCTATGCCAATAGCAGACATGCCATAAGCAAAGCATAGAAGATTGGAAGTTTATAGAAACCCCCATAATAAAAAGGCTAAATATCCAAATATCTGACAATCAAGAAGTCATAGTGAACATATTAATGTAAACAGGGACTAAATATAGATGACAGGATAATCTGACAGCTGGATTTAAGGAAAGGAACATGAAAATTTTACCCAGGGTATGTCTCTTAAGAACCTGCTATTGAAGAAAACATCAGCTCAGTTCTATTTAATATTTCAATTTGATCAAACTTATAGGGATTTGAAAGTTCTTTGTTAGCTCATGCTCCGATAGTTGTCAAGTAAGTTCTGTGAAGTAATAAATCTAGGCATTGTTCGGTAGAGATTTAAATCCAATTTTAATTGAAAATATAGCCGTTATGTTTGACTTTCATCTCACGCATGGGACCCACTAACGGCTAGTTTTTCAATTTAAATCTAATTTAAATCTGCACCAAACACGCTCCTAATTCAGAAAGCCTATAGTGACAACCAATAATAAGTTAAAACTTCTTCCATTTCACAAAACTTTAAAAGCAGCCTCACCTCAACATTTTTTGGTTCCAAGGTTCCATCTACAGTTTCTATTATCAATTCATGATTCAGTTCTAATGGATCGATGGCACCTTCTATCTTTTGCTGGCTAATAATACTTTCAAAATTAGGGATGTATGTCTTCATGGACAATCTAATGCAGTTTTCTTCAAATTCAATTACTCTAACACCTGTCAATGCATCCTCGAATTTTTCTACAGCTTCAAACCTGATGAACACAAGTTATATGTCAAGCTGTCAGAGAAAACGGGGAAAATAAAAATTCTTAAATTTTCTGAGCAGACAGAAAACCTCTCAAGAATGCAGTTTAGATTCTGCAATGACTTCAGTGTTGTCTTGTTATTCTCAATCTGATGACTGAGTTCCAGCATCTTAAAGGAAAACAAAAAAAAAAAGGTCAGATAATTTCACTCGATAAATGGCTTTCACATGCCAATAGAGAAACGTAAAATACTAAGAAATGGGATTAATCATGAAATTAATTTCATGAAATATTTCTTTCCAACAAAATATATTGACATGGACAGGAAAAGTTCTAGAACCTAAAAAAACCTACTCTCTCACGCACAAACCACCAAAAGTTTTGTAGTTTCCAAATGTATAAACAACAATGGTACATTATAAATCATAATAAGACATAATCTGATTTGAAGAGAATTTTGACATTATCAGATAGCAACACATATACAGCCCCGTATTAGGAGCGCTTTGTTTGTTATTTATCAGATCTCGACACATGC
This sequence comes from Osmanthus fragrans, assembly GCA_019395295.1. NCBI lineage: Eukaryota > Viridiplantae > Streptophyta > Magnoliopsida > Lamiales > Oleaceae > Osmanthus > Osmanthus fragrans. The sequence goes on from JAEDXY010000092.1 coordinate 27,226, forward strand.
TTCCTGGTCTAATCTTACGGGTGTAAAACTCCATTTTCAAAAGCTATATCTTGGATCTAAATCACAAAATCATAGAAATATCAAGATCCATAGGTGTGGGTGAACCTTAAACTTAGTGTCTTTGTGTGCAGACAAGTTTGTTTTATCCTCTGTTTGGTCACAGCAATCAGTAAGTATATCACCTTTTGCTTTCTCGAGGCTCTGCAATACATGACAAAATAGTGTAAATATCTAATAAAATTAACGTCAGAATATGAAATAAATAAATGCTATAGATAAGTAATAGAATATCCAAGAAATATAGTTGTTCAAGGAACTAACTTTATCTTTTGAGAATAGTACAGGCCGTGACCATGAGGCTTTGTACGTATTCAGGGAAGGATTTAATTAACTATAAGGGAAAAGAGGAAATGAATTATCCACATAACGTGTAGTAAAATTTATTCAGCATTTCCTTCCCCCTCTAATGAGAGGACCGAATTCTTCAACTCGTTTGCAATTTGGAATCTCCAACTTATTTCCATATTTTAGGAAATTATATTTTTGAATTTTAGTTTCACTCACCAAATGAAACCCATAACAATAACGTAATTTCAATGACACAAATCAAACTTCCATATATGTGAAGGAAAAAAAATCTGAAGTCGTAATGATTTACTAAAACCATATTTCCAGTGTTGCAAAACAAAACTGGCATAAAAAGAGAAAACCATAGTGGTGGGCAAAATCCCCTATTACCCGAAGAACCGGACTGGTCATAACAATAAAAACTAAAAAAAATTCTGGGACACCAAGAACTGGCTGGATCATCAGTCCATTTCTCCTTCTTTCTTTTTTTCCTTTTCTTTTCTTTTTATCGAACCAAAAATCAAATTGGTTACTTATTTTTATTAAGAATTTATTTTTTTGAATAAATGCCAAAGTTTGATTGATCAGTGCAATTGTCCTCACTATATCCAGCATATAACATAAAAGCAATTCCCAGAGCCCTAAATTTCATTTCTGATCCCGCCCCTCCCAATTCCCATAGCATTCTCTCTTCTCAACTTTCATTTCTCTTGGTACCCTCACATATTATCTTCTAACCACCGACCAACCCAGCTGGCTCGTGTCATCCAGATGTATTACTTCGTCAATGTTTGGTGTGTGATATATTAGAATAAAAAATATATATAATAATAATAATAAAAAATTGGGAGCTCTTAAATCTTGTGGACCATTATGTGAAGATGAGATGAGGTTGCATACAATTGGAGTTGGGGTGATCTCTTGCAATGAGAACAGCAGAGATATTAATGCTATTCAGGATATTGTTAATGAGCAGATTGATTGCATTTCCTCTTCGAAAAAGTTCGCCACCTTTACTTCCTAATATATATTCTAATTATCTCTAGTTGAATGAAAATTTGAGGACTTGAAGCTAAGATGTAAAGGGATCAGTAAATGACTGGAAGTATTAAGATTTGAAAGCAGAGAAGAACGGCCGTTGTCTTTTGATTTTGATTTCTGTTTATCATTTGATTTGCATTTTTCTTTTGTTCTATTTATTTCTTCGTTGCTTTATTGAAAAGTGAAGAAAATGTGTTATAGTCATGTTTAATTCTTTGGTATGTCTTCCATGCAAAAGAATTTGTATGATCAAGAGCTGTAAGAACAGGAAAGACTTGTACGATAGTGAGGAAGCAAGAAACAAGGTTTAAATTCAATTCACATTAAACCTATCTGTGTAGCATTTCTACTATAATATTTATCACATTGTGCTGAGTAATGTTTTTTTATTCATTAGATTAGGAATTCCCAAGTTAGGCATCATTCCAAAAGGCGTTAAACAAATTTTTGATGCATCAGAAGCTTGAAATAGCATGAAAGATACATTTTTAGAGCTGTGCAACGGGGAGATAATGCATCTTTTGGCACCCTAAGAATGTATCACAGATGACAAATCCAATAAACGAATTGCATTTATGGAGGACGGAAAGAGGCGAATTGTTGAGAACTGATCTCTGCAAACATAACATGTTTTGTAATTTATGTCATCTTTATCTTTAAAATAATGATACTTTTTAAAAATGAATACAAAATCAAATGTAACTATAAGTAAATTAATGAAACAAAGTAGAAATTTTTTTGTCCTTATAGATAAGCCCAATTAATGTAAATAAAAGTTCAATGCAGTCCACGACCATTTGAAATGGGCCGGATCTGACCAGAACCAAACTAAGTCAGCCCGGTTCTGTAATCTTCTTTCCAGAGAACCACTTGGTCCTCTATGAAAAGAACCAAAATTGTTTTCTGAAAAACAGAACAGAACCAGGCCTTCCCTCCCCTACCTAATCAACTGTGAATCCTTCTTACTTTAAGTTAGGACAACCAACCAAAACCAATTTTTCAATACATAAATAAACTGCAATTGCTCTTTGACGTTGAAGAATTACTTATCAAGCACGGTCAAATTGCTGAGTAAATGTACAAACCTGCGATTCAATGAAATTCAGTGAACAACGTATCCCCTCTAGCTCACTGCCCAAATTGCTATAATCTGCAAAGTGAAAAACATCGAGCATCTACTACAGTATTGTAACAGCAATAGTAACAACAACGTGCTTATTATAAATAACCAATAAAATTAACTAACATGAAATAATCAATTTTATAGCAATCACAGCAAGATTCTCTCTGTCTCATTGCTATTGTCACAATTAGAATGCTTGTGATAATGTCAATTTTTGTGAACGCTACATAATACGAATGTTCCAGCCATGTTCAATACTTCTTACTTATTAGCAACAGTATTTCTTTATAGCATGAAAGTCACAAGCTACATGTAAATAAATAAATGGCATACAACATCTTCCACAATATAGACAAGCCAATGTTATAAGTAAAGTTGTGATAATAATGACAGCGGTAGTAATTATAACCTCATAAACATCCCACCTTCCACATATATCCTCGTAAGCTCGTCGATTTCGCTATCAATTTTTGCATTTTCGCCCTCCAGTGCACTTAGTTCAGTCTTTAAACGCTGAAAAAGTTCACCTAAATATACACCAATTATTTTTCAACATTACCAGAAAACCCCACAAAAAAAAAAAATTATAATTAGTAATAAATACTTTGTTACCTAGGTCTTCATCTGGTAACGAGCTTAAATGCGAAGACTCCGAGACTACTTGCTTGATTTTCTTCTGCAAAATATATCCCGTTGAAATTTCACCTAAAAATGTGAATGCTGAAACACTACATATCTGAATTTTACAGAAATGGCGATCCAGGACATGGGATTTCGAGTTATTTACCTCGAGCTCAAGAGCACACTCGTTCAGCGATTTATCCGTCTCCTCCAGGCTATTTTCAGGGCCATTGTACGAATTTTCATAAAAATCTTTGAGCTCCCCAATTCGACTGTAATCAAATTAAATCAAAACTGTATGAGGAGAAAAAATATATAAAAATAGATACATGTACTCGTATACAGATGTAAAAATGTGCATCTATAGGTGTGTAGGAAAAAATGGGACCTTCGAAGGAAGTTAATATCAAGTGGATTTGATGAAGAAGCCGAGAGAATTTCTCCATCGCTCATATTTTCTGAATAATTTGGCAATTGCAGAGGAATTTTTCTGAATTTCTGCGTGAAATTTTATCTCTGTTTCTGAATTCCCGCCAATGGCTATATTGGGGTACTTTTAAGTTTGACCCAGTCAAATTATTCAAATTTCACTTTGACTTTAAAAATTTGAAATTTTTCACAATGACCTCCATGCTGTAAAAGACAAAAACGACCTTAAGTATAAAAAATAATTACTAAATATTGATTTGTTTAAAGACAATAATGTCCTTTATTTCACAAATAAAAACCAAACACTACGTAAATTTTCAAACTTGTTCGCTTTTTCTTATCTGTCCATTCCAACAGAAATAAAAAATTCTCTCAACTTTCATCAGCCTCAACAATAAAATCTGAAAAATAGATGAACGCTGAAGGCCGAAATTTGTTTATATCAATCACTATAATTTCAGTAAGTACATTTTACGCATATTTAATTTCGTTTTCATCAAATTAGTATACGTTTTTATCGATAAAATTTATTATGATGCATAGTTAATAGATCTATAAATTTTTTAAGCATGAAGAAGAAAAAAATTCATCTGTATCTTTCAGAAATTAGTATACGTTTTTTTCGATAAAAATTATTATGATGTATAATGTGTTAGTAGATTAAATTGTTAATAGATCTATAATTTTTTTAAGCATGAAGAAAAAAAATTCATCTGACGAAATGGATCTGATAGAAATTGAACATTGTAGAAAGCCGGCTGTTTTGGCCGGCTGTTTGTTGACAGCCGGCTTAAACAGCCGGCTTAGAGAAACAATGTACTGTGACGGCATCCTAGGCCTCTTGCCAACCGTCTGCTCAAGCACGTCAACAGAACGCTTCTTACCCCCAGTCACGGTCGGCGTCCTCTCCCCCCCCTCAACTACCTCCTCCGTCCTCCCGTCCTCCCCCGTCGGGGCTGCCTCCTCCTTCCCCCCTCCTCCAACACCTCCTCCGGCAGCCCCTCCTCCACCACCTCCTCCGGCAGCCCCTCCTCCACCACCTCCTCCGTCCTCCCGTCCTCCCCCGTCGGGGCTGCCTCCTCCTTCCCCCCTCCTCCAACACCTCCTCCGGCAGCCCCTCCTCCACCACCTCCTCCGGCAGCCCCTCCTCACCCGTCGGGGCTGCGTCCTCCCCCGTCGGGGCTGCCGCCTCCCTCCCCTCCTCCGCCGCCTCCTCCGTAAACAACCAATCCGAGAGGTCCACATCTCCCCAGTACTGTGGGTGACCTCCCTCTCCGTCCCCTCCTCCATCCCCCTCTCGGCCAGCCTCCCTGACTCCACCAGATATCACAGCCGACCGAAGCGACGCGACCTCAGACTGAAGATCTGCAACGTGGCCCCGCAGCAGAGTCACATCGTGTGACAGAGAGTCGACTCTGCCTGTCAGATCACGACCATGATCCATCAACTCCCGGCGCAACTCAGCAATCTGTCCGGTCAGATCACGACCCTGATCCATCCAGTCTCGGCGCAAATCTGCAATCTGGCCGGTCAACTGTCGTCGTAGGTCACCGATCTCCCCTGTGATAAGTACAGTCAACCGGGCAAATAAATCATCGCTCTGGCTCTGACCGGGTGTAGGTGGCGACCATGCTGGAGCCGGAGGGGGAGACCACGCTGGGGCCGGAGGGGGCGACCATGCCATGGGCGCCTGGGACGCCCGCCCCGAAGGTGACACAATGGGCGGAGGGGGCGACCTGGGCGTCGGGGACTCCCTCCGCGAAGGTGACACCATGGGCGGAGGGGGCGCCAAAGGCGAAGGTGATCCTCGATCTACTGGATCGCGCTCCTACAAAAATGTCAACATACACAATTAATAACTTCAATCTTATTGAAATTGTTTGTACATAATTTATCAGTCAAATCACATACCCTATGTCGGTCCAAGACCGGATCGGTCGCCTGGTCGCCTGAACCCTCCTCCATCGACGCCGTCAACTCTGTTATTACTTCCAGCTGACATATTGACGTTTGAATTATTATTAGTTTAAACTGCATCGATATTTTAAATTGCATAAAATCTAAATGAAAAATTTAGACAATACTCACAGTCGGATCGTCGAGGAGAGTCGATAACTGTCTCTCAGATGGGCAGCCATCCTGTCGGGATGATCGTCAATGATGCATCCGGGGACAACGTGTCTCCAGCCGCTTTGCATAGCGGCTACCCAGTAGGGGGACGGTCTCGTACGCCCAGATCTGCAACATATACAAATATGTTATACACAACATAATTTTTTTTTTTCAAGAACACTTAGAACGTTAAATATGTACCTGCACTGCTAGGGGCAATCCATAGACATCGTACTTACGCACTGCCCCCTTGGGCTTCGAGTGCGATCGGGTGAAGACGTGGACGGTGTCATCGTAACACCTCCGGCCCCAAGGATAGCTGTTGAAGCCATCCAGGTCATCCACGATCTCTAAGTGGAGGAGATCGATCGCAGTCTTCTTATGGTGACACCGCAGAACGTTCTCCAGAATGTAGACCAACCCTAGCTTCAATCGATCTAGCATGTGGTCACATCTCCTGATCGCGTCGATCAACTGCGGCTGAAGAACCGTCCCCTGTCCCCGGAAAGTAGACATCCAGCAACCTGTTGCTTCGTCGAGCAACCTCATCCCCAGTCAGCTGTAGCCCAGTCATAAGTGTAAACTCGGCAGGACCGAAACTGGCGATCTTGCCCCCGAGGTCGAAGTGGAGGGCATCGCCGTCGACAGGACTCAGCAATCGACATAATAATGCATCGATCATCTGGCCCGAAAACTGTATCTCTCGCAACTCACGTAAGGGCCAGATGAAAGACTGTCGCAGCATCTGTATGTGCTGATCATCCAACAGCCCCTCCACTATCGAAAATGCGTCAAAGCTACTATTCCAAGTAGCTTTACCCGCCATCCGTCTCAACTCGTCATCCAGATGATATTCCATCCTACAAAAATTCAAAATGAGCAATGTTACAACACTGTACAAGATATAATATAATAACGTATAATAACATCACATTAAACAATCTGAAAAACAACTACTACCAACAAAGACATAGAACATGTTTAATAATTAATTACAATTCTTTGTACTTGCAGATTTTCAATTTCAAAAATACAGTAAATAAAAAAATTACAATTTAAATAAACAATTTTTATTTAATTACCAAATTTATTTTTTGGGAAAAACTTAATTTAAATGAATAAATAAATTTAAATGAATAAATACATTTTTACATTTAAAAACTTTATTTTTATATTTAATTACAAATATTATTTAATTTTTTTTTATTTTAAAATATTAACTCATAAGAAAATTACAAACAAATTATAAAAAATTACTAATTTATTATTTGTTAATTATCATTGAAACTAAAAAATTAGTATTTAATATTTTAAACATAAAAGAAAAACGAAATTCCAATTAAATTAAAAATAATAAGGTAATTTTTTTTGGTATTTATCAATTTTCATTTATTTATGTAATTACATAAATAACAAAATTTAAACAAACTTAATTTAAATGAATAAAAAAATTATTAAAATTAATTAAAGAATATTAATAATTTTCTTTATTAAACTTAATTTAAATGAATAAAAAATTATTAAAATTAATTAAAGAATATTAATAATATTTAATTTAATTACCGAATTTAATTTTTTTAAATTATATATTTTTAATATTTAATAACAATTCATTTTACTATTTACTATTAAAAATAAAAGAAAAACGAAATTCCAATTAAATAATATATTATTTTTTGGTAATTATCAATTTCAAATTATTTAATTAATTACATAAATAAAAAATTTAAACAATAAGATTTTATTTTTTAACATTATTTCATTAATTTTTAATTACCGATTATTATTTTTTCAAATAATATTTTTTTAGTATTTAATATTTTACAAATAAAAGAAAAACGAAATTCCAAGTAAATTAAAAATAATAAGGTAATTTTTTTGGTATTTATCAATTTTCATTTATTTATTTAATTACATAAATAACAAAATTTAAATAAACTTAATTTAAATGAATAAAAAAATTATTAAAATTAATTAAAGAATATTAATAATATTTAATTTAATTACCGAATTTAATTTTTTTAAATTATATATTTTTAATATTTAATAACAATTCATTTTACTATTTACTATTAAAAATAAAAGAAAAACGAAATTCCAATTAAATAATATATTATTTTTTTGGTAATTATCAATTTCAAATTATTTAATTAATTACATAAATACAAAATTTAAACAATAAGATTTTATTTTTTAACATTATTTCATTAATTTTTAATTACCGATTATTATTTTTTCAAATAATATTTTTTTAGTATTTAATATTTTACAAATAAAAGAAAAACGAAATTCCAAGTAAATTAAAAATAATAAGGTAATTTTTTTGGTATTTATCAATTTTCATTTATTTATTTAATTACATAAATAACAAAATTTAAACAAACTTAATTTAAATGAATAAAAAAATTATTAAAATTAATTAAAGAATATTAACAATATTTAATTAAATTACCGATTTTAATTTTTTTAAATTATATATTTTTAATATTTAATAACAATTCATTTTACTATTTACTATTAAAAATAAAAGAAAAACGAAATTCCAATTAAATAATATATTATTTTTTGGTAATTATCAATTTCAAATTATTTAATTAATTACATAAATACAAAATTTAAACAATAAGATTTTATTTTTTAACATTATTTCATTAATTTTTAATTACCGATTATTATTTTTTCAAATAATATTTTTTTAGTATTTAATATTTTACAAATAAAAGAAAAACGAAATTCCAATTAAATTAAAAATAATAAGGTAATTTTTTTGGTATTTATCAATTTTCATTTATTTATTTAATTACATAAATAACAAAATTTAAACAATAAGATTTTTTATTTTATTTTTCAGCATTATTTAATTACCGATTTTTATTTTTAAAACTACATTTTTTACTATTTAATAACAATTCTTTTTAATTACGAATATTCATTAATTTTAAAAATCAAACAAAAATAAAGAACAATTGAATTATAAATAATAAGTTAAAATTTTTGGTAATTATCAATTTACATTTATTTAATTAATTACGTAAATAACATAAATTACACAAATTTAATTTAAATGAATACAAAAATTATTAAAATTAATTCAAGAATATTGAATTAAATTATCGAATTTATTTTTTAAAATTATATATATTTAATATTTAATACAATTTTTTTTTAATTACAAATATTATTTAATTTTAAAAATAAAATTAAAATGAAATTCCAATTAAATTATAAATAATATATAATCTTCTTGGTAATTATCAATTTGGAATTATTTATTTAATTACATAAATACAAAATTTAAACAATAACAAAATATTATAATTATATAAAGAATATATTTATTATTTGATTTAAATTATATTTTAATATTATAATTATATAAATAATTTATTTTTTATACGGGGCCAAACAGTCGGCCCAACTGATAAGTTGGGCCGACTGTTTTGTTTATAAGGAAAAAAAAAATTAAAACAGCCGGCCCAAAATAAAAAAAAATAATTTAACAGACGGCCCAAAATTTTGGCCTTTTTAACAACAGCCGGGTTAATACCGACTGTTACCCGGCTGTTTCCGGGTCAACCCGACTGTTTCGCCTGCTTCCTTACGCGCTGGATCGCCGGAAAACGCCATTTCCGGCGATTCAAAGCTCAACTAAGCCTAATCCACCTAATCTAAACCTAAATACCCAATCATTAACACTAATAATCAACAATACAATTACCAAAACTTCAAAAATCATCAACCTCCATATATATTAAAATGAAACCGTAATCAATATTTTAAAAAAACTCACCTTGTGATGAGATCGAACACCCTATTGACGTTGTCTGCCTTTGTGATGATCGACGTGCTCTCCTCCCTCTGGTCGGCGCCGGCGAGTGAATATCGACGTGCGATTTTTTTTTTTTTTTTTTGGTCCGGTTGGTTCAAACGTGAAAGTGACGTTTGGAGGGTATTTTTGGTTATTTGTCTTCACTTTTAATTTTTTTTTTTTAATTTTTTTTTTAATTTTTTATTTTTTAATCTGGTCAAAGGTCATTGTGGAAAATTGGCCTTTTCAACGGGGCATTTACTATAATTTCCTCGGCTATATTAAAGAGAGCAAGGCCTTGTATACTTAAGAATGGCCCAAAATCCATGGGCTCCGGCCCAATATGCTTTCCACGTAGAGAAATTACACCCAGCCAGGTGTTTCAAGAATTAAGTGCAAAAGTTAGATGCAAAGAATTTTTAAGTAAAACTCAGATAAAAAATTAATAATTAAAATATTATATTTACAAACCTTAAATCATTTTTCTCATATTCATGTCTTCACTACTCTCGCGTCTCTCTCTCTACTCTCTACACTCTCTCGCCGTCACCGGAGACCAACAAAGATCTTCTCCGATTTGTTGTTTCTCCGACCATTTACTGTGGCAAATGGTTCACGTGGTGGCGACAGTTGTACGGTTCGATGATGGCTTGGCTCTGCGGCTCCCTCGCCGCTGCTACAGGTCGATAGGGTTGGGTTTGCAGTTTTTGTTGGGACGGCGTGGTGGTTGTGGTGGTGTGGGTTGTGGTGCAAGAGGTTGTGGTGGTGTGGTTGTGGGGGTGGTGTAGTGGTTGTGGTGGTGGAGGTATTGTTGGTGGCGCTGGCGATGGGTGTGGCATGTGGCATGTGGGTGCGGTGGTGGTTGGACTGTCGACGTGTAATGTCTCTGGTCAACGACCCACTCTTCACAAAAACTGGTATTTTGTGTGGTGGTGATGGTGTTTGTGTGGTAGCGTTTTTAGGTGGTGGTGGATCTAGCGATTTGGGATGGGTTTTACTGAATTTAGCGGTAGCAATTGGCGGCGGTGGTGTGTTTATGTACAGATGGTAATGGTGTCGGTGTGGTGTTGGTGTGATGATGGTGGATACTGTGGCGGTGGCCTCTGACCTCTGGTGGATAATGTATTGGTGTGGTGTCGAAGTATTGGTGTATTGGACTGGGAAGGGAAAGGAAGTGTTGGTGTGGTGGCGATTGTGGTGGTGGTATGGGCGGTAGTGGTTATTGTCGATGGTGGTTGTGGCGACTACGACGGATGTGTGTGACCAATTATTTGGTCGATCTGTGACCAAGTATTGGTGAACTGGGATTTGGGATTAGGTGTGTGACCAATTATTTATTTATCTGTGACCAAACAATTATCTGTGGCCTAAAAATTGTGACCAAGTATTCATTTGTGATCTAAAAATTTGATAATGTGACTAAAAAATTTCTGTGATCAACAAATAAACTGTAACCTATAATTTGTGACCTCGAAATAAACTGTGACTTGTAAAATTTTCCTCGAAATAATCCGTGACTTAATAATTTGATAATATGTGACCAATAAATAATTTGTGACCTTAATTATAAATCTGTGACCAATAATTGTATAATTGTGATTTTATTCAGTATTCTAAAAAACCTACATAGGTGCCGCCTAGGCGCGAAGCGTGACTAAGACGCTTCATCTTGAACCAAAGCGAGAATAGGCGCACCTAGGCGCGCATTAAGCGGTCAACATTCTCGTTGACCGCTTAAATTTTTTTTATTTATTTTTTTTAACTTTTCATCTTCGTTAAATGTATATATATATATATTTTTTTAGATGAAAAATATATTAAATTGGAGTCCGATAAAGAGTTAGATAAGATTTAAGCAACTGGCTATCTATGTTATGTAATTATGATTTTGAAACTTATCTTTTTTGTAGTAATTATTAAGTACATACAATATTTTATAATTTTAGATGTTTGATATATATTATATGAATTATTGAACATTTTTTACAATGATTAAAAATTTAAAATAAAAAAACGTTTTTTTACGCCTAAACTTCGCCTAGACTCGTAAAGTTTGAAACTTGACCTTCACGCCTAGCCACACTTTACGCTTTTTAGAACACTGATTTTATTATATTTAATTAGTTATATATAAACCTTATTTTTAAATTTTTAAACTATATACCTGATTTTTGAATTGGTGTAAACTATAAATCTTAATTGTGAATTTTTGTCTTCCACATACCCAAAGGGACCATAAAATTAAATAAATTATTGCTTCCAAAAAATAAAATGATTAGTCAAAGACGAAGAAATTGATTTTTTTTTTTGTTACATTATCCAATCTCGACATACCATTAATATTTATCAATCTTGTTTGCCATACCAAAATAAAATAGATGGTAGGATTAATAATAACGACAATTCTTTTATCATCGTAAATAACTAATTTGTATTATAAAATAGAGAAAAAGAAGAAGAAAAAAGAGTTAAAGTCAATACATTGTGTGTGTTTTATTAATGACCAAAACCCTATATTTATATGTAAGAATTAGGGATACAATGATAATAATTTCTAGGGTTACAGGGGTATAATTGTCATTCACTACAAACTCTAATAAACTTTCCTTTTACAACACTCCCCCTTGAATGACACATTACAAAATATCTGTCTCGTTAAAACCTTGTTTGGTAAAAACCTAATAGGACAAAAAAATCAAACGAACGAAAAAGAGTATAGTTATTTTGGAGTATTAAAAATAAATGCTGCCTCATTAAAACCTTGCTAGGAAAATCCAGTAGGATAAAACATATGCGAAGGAAAAAGAGTACAACTACTCCCCCTGATGTTGATCACTAAAAATCTTTGAGTCGACGCATTCCAATCCCATGGACTAATTTCTTGAATGTAGATGTTGGCAGTGCTTTTGTAAATAAATCGGTCAAATTGTCACTTGAGTGAATTTGTTGAACATCGATGTCGCCATTCTTCTGAAACTTGTGTGTATGAAATTTTTTTGGAGAAATATGCTTCGTCCTGTCGCCTTTGATATAGCCTCCTTTGAGTTGTGCAATACAAACTACATTGTCTTTATACAAAATTGTTGGACTATCTTTGGTTGAAATTAACCCGCATGATGTTTGGATATGATATGTCATGTTCCTCAACCATACACATTCTCACCCTACTTCGTGGATTCTAATAATTTCAGAATGATCTGAGGATGTTGCTGTCAAGGATTGCTTCATAGATCTCCATGATATAGTTGTTCCTCCACGTGTAAACACATATCCTGTTTGTGATTTTACTTTATGTGGGTTAGAGAGATAACATACATCTGCATATCCCACTAAAACAAATCCCGACTTTTGAGAGTAAAATAATCTCAAATCAATCATACCCTTTAGGTAATGAAAAATACGTTTAACACCATTCCAGTATCTTTGAGTTGGTGTAAGGCTATATCTTGCAATGAGATTTACAGAAAAAAGCTATTTCGAGTCGAGTGCAATTTGTAAGATAAGTTAATACTCCAATTACACTATGATATGGTACTTCAGGACCAAGAATTTTTTCTCCATCTTCAAGTGGACGAAATATATCATTTTTCACGTCAAGTGATCGAACAACCATAGGTAATGTCAATGGATGTGCATTATTCATATAAAACTGTTTTAAAACTTTTTCTGTATATGTAGATTGATGAACAAATAATCATTATGGAAAGTGTTCAATCTGCAACTCGAGACAAAATTTAGTTTTTTTCCAAATCATTCATCTCAAATTCATTTTTAAATAATTAGCAGTTTCTTTGAACTCTTCAGGAGTTCAAATTAAATTTAAATCATCTACATAAACTGCCACAATTGAAAATCCAACATTTGTTTTCTTTATGAAAACATATAGATAGATATCGTCATTCTTATAGCCCTCATTCGACAAATATTCGCTAAGGCGATTATACTACATGCGTCCAGATTGTTTCAATCAATATAATGATCTTTGCAATTTAAGCCCTTGTTTGAGCCCCTCTTTTTTTTAAAAAGAGTTTTTGGAATAGTATTTTTTGGAGAATGTGTGGTTGAAAAAGAAGATAAAGTTTTCGGTATATGTGTAGTATTATTTTATGGAATATTGTGTGGTTGAAAGTAGGAGAGAGAAAGAAAAAAAGGATATGATATTATATGATAGGGGCACAAACGGGGGCTAATTTGAAACATGGTTCTCGGACATGCATCATTTAAGTTATGTTTCGGTTATATTAAATATTTCAGAGATAACATTAATAGTCATGTCAGATGAGTTGACTATCACGTATTTCAAATTTCATATATTGTCAAGATAACATGATATAGATTCGTGATTTCATCAACGACGATCTTTGCGAAATTCACTATGTTGAGAGTCGTACATTACACATTATGACTTCATTTTTCTCATTTTTTTTCGCATAAGTATATATCTTTAGATTATTGGACTACAGGTCTAAAAACATCATGTTTCTATAGTAAAATCAATTTAGGATTGCTTCCATTTTATTTGGCCAAACATTACTTCGATCGATATATTTTGACGCATTTATTTTGATTCCTCGCGATTCATATATGATGCAGCACATCATATACAAAATTATTGTCGACAACTTTTCATTTTTCGATTCTATTTCTTACTCCATAACTACATAACTTATTGAGATATTTCAAATTCAATATATCAGGTACCTGAACCTCTTCAGGGGTTTTATATTTTGTTATGTCTAAATACTCATTAAAATTGTATACCTCCTTAATGAGACAATTTTTGTTAATTGCTCAATTTCCGTTTGAAGATTTTGTTTGTATTAGAATCGAACACATCACGCTTCAGGCATGCCATAGATATATCAAATATAATGCTATCAAATTGTCCTCTTATGACATCAATTTGTATTGTAGCACTTAAAATTGGTGCGTTATATATTGTTGATGGTGGATACTGTGGCGGTGGCCTCTGGTGGATTGTGGTGTCGAAGTATTGGTGGATTGGACTGGGAAGGGAAGTGTTGGTGTGGTGGCAACTGTGGTGGTGGTATGGGCAGTAGTGGTTATTGTCGGTGGTGGTTGTGGCGACGGAGGTGGCGACTACGACGAACGTGTGTGACCAACTATTTGGTCGATCTATGACCAAGTATTGGTGAACTGTGGTGGTGGTATGGGCAGTAGTGGTTATTGTCGGTGGTGGTTGTGGCGACGGAGGTGGCGACTACGACGGACGTGTGTGACCAACTATTTGGTCGATCTATGACCAAGTATTGGTGAACTGGGATTTGGGATTCGGTGTGTGACCAATTATTTATTTTTCCGTGACCAAACAATCATCTGTGACCTAAAAATTGTGACCAAGTATTCATTTGTGATCTAAAAATTTGATAATGTGATTGAAAAATTTCTGTGATCAACAGATAAATTGTAACCTACAATTTGTGACCTCGAAATAAATTGTGACTTGTAAAATTTTTCTCGAAATAATCCGTGACTTAATAATTTGATAATATGTGACCAATAAATAATTTGTGACCTTAATTATAAATTTGTGACCAATAATTGTACAATTGTGATTTTATTTAGTGTTCTAAAAAGCTTGCATAGGTGCCGCCTAGGCGCGAAGCGTGACTAAAGCGTTTCGTCTTGAACCAAAGCGAGAATAGGCGCTCACTAAGCAGCCAACATTCTCGTTGACCGCTTAAATTTTTTTATTTTTTTTAACTTTTCATCTTTGTTAAATGTAAATTTCTTTTTGTTTTTTTTTGTTTTTTTTTTTGTAGATGAAGAAGAATATATTAAATTGAAGTTCGATAAAGAGTTAGATAAGATTTAAGCTACTGGCTATCTATGTTATGTAATTATGATTTTGAAACTTATCTTTTTTGTAGGAATTATTAAGTACATACAATATTTTAAAATTTTAGATGTTTGGTATATATTATATGAATTATTGAACATTTTTTACAATGATTAAAAATTTAAAATCAAAAAACGTTTTTTTATGCCTAAACTTCACCTACACTCGTAAAGTTTGAAACTTGATCTCCACGCCTAACTACGCTTTACGCTTTTTAGAACACTGATTTTATTATATTTAATTAATTATATATAAACCTGATTTTTGAATTTTTAAACTATATACCTGATTTTTGAATTGATGTAAACTATAAATCTTAATTATGAATTTTTGTCTTCCACATACCCAAAGGGACCATAAAATTAGATAAATTATTGCTTCCAAAAAATAAAATGATTAGTCAAAGACGAAGAAATTGATTTTTTTTTTTTTTTGTTACATTATCCAATCTGGACATACCATTAATATTTATCAATCTTGTTTGCCATACCAAAATAAAATAGATGGTAGGATTAATAACAACGACAAGTCTTTTATCATTGGAAATAACTATTTTGCTTCCTATCTTTATACCAGTAGATTATAGATGACTAAGGCATGGTTCGACTATAATTACTTATAAGGTTTGTTAAAAGTCTAATTTACAAGTGTGTTTATATTTGAAATAAACCCTTTTCATTGGAGAATACTTTAGAATAAATTTTATAAAAGGTAATTTATTTAGCCCTTGTTTAGGCTTCATTATTTCAAAAATACATTTTTTTCTTATTTTTTAACCACACATTTTTCAAAAAATCACTATTTAAAAATATAATTTTCCCAAAATTTATTTTTAATGGAGCCCAAACAGGGGCTTAGAATTTTTGGTTAGAAAAGGGGAAAAGTTATGGGTCACATGCAAAATTATTTTATTGAAAAAAATACATATTTGAAAATGAATTTTCGAAAATAGTGAACAAACAAGGAAAAAACTGTAGTTATTTTATGATAAAATTTAGTGAAAAATTATTTTAAAGCATGTTTGTAAAGTGTTTATAAACTATTTAAATTATAAATAAATAAAAATTAGTGGTGGATAAGTTGGTAGTATTTGATCCCTCAAAATATATGGATAAAAAATGATTTTAAGTGTTTATAAAGATGAGGGGTTTTCTTAAAAATATTGAACAATGAGAAGAATTCATAAACCAGGTTTTAAGTATGATCATTTCACATTTCAGGCCCAAAAGTTTTATAATGCAAAAATCAGGTTTTCATTAATTAATTATTTTAAGGTCACAATTATACGTTTCATGGTCACAGATACGTACTTAAAGGTCACAACTAACTCACTAGTCACATATTATCAAATTAATTGGTTACAAATTATTTTGAGGTTGCAAATCAAAAAAATTATAGGTAACAAATTATGTCGAAGTCACAAATAAATTTTTTTATAGGTCACAGTTTATTTTACTGGTCAGAAATCCAAAAATTACAGGTTACATTTTATCTATCGATCACAATTTTCAAATTTATTAGTCACATATTATAATAGATTAATTTTTTAGTCATAAATTATCGAATTTTATGGTCACAGCCGAATCTCGATCTCGATCCCGATCCCGATCTCGATCCACCACCAATAGTCGGTCACAAATCACCGTCCAGCAGCCGCCGTCTACAGCACACCACCACAACCACCAACCAAAAAATGACCACCACCGTCGCCGCCTGCACCACACCGCCACAACCACCAACAAACATCCCTACCCAACGCTGTCCCACCCACAACTACTACCACCTCACCCCAACAGTTCCACTATCAACACCACCACCACCTCAATCTGCAACACCACCAGCAATTCTACCACCAACACCACCACTTCCAACAACCACCCACCATTGCACCCACCTCCACCTCCAATCAACCACCGCACCCACCACCACCGTATCCAATCACAGTATCACCATCACCACCAACCAGAATTGAGCCACCAATCCACCAAATACCACATCTGCACCACAACAACTCTTGAACACCGCTGTGCACACACCTACCACTACCGCCATCAGATCGAAAAGAGAAAAAAAACCCCAAACCTCCTTCCGACGTCGACACCGAAGGACTGCAGCATCGTGAAACTACAATCGCAGCAGTGAACTCCACCGACGTGGAGATCGAAGAACGCAATAGTCAACAAATAACTGAGAGATGGGAGAATCTGAGGAATTGAGAGATTGTCGCGCCTCTTGTAGCGGCGCCGGTCTCACATCGGAACCGGCGCCAATCTTTAGAGCATCACTAGCGAGTAGTATGACGAATTGAGGACGGGAGAAAGAGAAGGTTAGGATAGAGAGAGAAAATGTAAGGAATAAAATGATTAGTGTTTAGAATAATTGGGAGAAATAATTATTATATTGGCACATGATCTATGCATAATGAAACTTCAGCACTAATTTTTGAAAAGGTCTGGTATTGTGTAATTTCCACTTGAACAATAGATGCTTTATGATCTTTTAGTTAAGGGGAATTTTCATTTTTCGACTTCAATCTTTGCAAATGTAACAAATCTACCATCAACTTTTTTTTTAGCATAATCCACCCCAAATCTTTCAAATATGTAGCAAAAGCTGTCATTCCCTCCATTTGACCATTGAATGACGATTTTTCCCCTCCTTTTCAATAAACAAAAACAAAATAACGCAGTAAAACCAAAAAAAATTATAAATAGAGTCCCATAACTTTTCAAAAAATATAAATAAATTTCACTTAAAAAAATTAAATAAGTATTAACACGTAAAAAAGAATTTAGAATAAAGTCGCCCAACTTAATGCTTGAGGTATTGCAACTGAAAAATAATATACAGCTAAAAGAATATAGAAATGTGACTAGAGCATAAATGACTGTAGAGGTGTTTAGAGCTCACTGTCAGTGTGTTTGCCCGGCATTATTCCATATTATAATGAGAGGAATATTAATTTTTTGAAAAATGTGTAGTTAAAAGAGAATGAATTTTTTTTTTTTGAATTTACGTGTAATATTATTTTATTGAAAAATATGTAATTGATAAGAAGAAATAGAAAAATGAATTATAATTTAATAGAGAATAATGGAGACCAAACGAGACTGTAATAACCAGGGACGGATTTAGTGGGGGGCTGACTGAGCTGTAACTCCCCCCCCCCCTCCACTTATGCCCATTTTTTTTTTTGAAACAACTGTTTTTTTATGTGTAAATTTTTTTTCGCATAATAGTCCGGCTTGAAATTTTGTAACCCGATCTCGAATCCATCCCTAGTAATAACTAATATGCACCATAAGGATTAGTAGCAACAGTTATGTGGTTGACAAGGTTGAACTACATGCTAATGCGCCGTACTCAACATAACAAGCGAGAATTAAATTATTATTATTTTCAAATGCTAGTCATATTGTTTTGAGATCAAGAGCACTTTTGAAGTTTCCGATTACATTTAGACGCATTGATATTCATTTTATATTTTTCAATTCAAAACTGTGTTTCTCCTAAAAGCTATAGAGGTTATGATTATCTTTCTATCATAAGAATTGAAGTCACGAAATGTTATTGTCAAATTCCCAAAATTACAAGCAAACCCTTGTGCTAATTCTGTGAATTTTAGGATGATAATTTCTTATTTTGATTATGAAAGCAAAATTCGAAGTAGAAGGTGTTGTGTCTGAATATAGTTACGTTTGATTACATTATGCTATGTCCCTATTTAGTGGAAATTAAAATCATATTTTTGATAGATTTTGATCAAAGTTAATAAAATATGTGGTTGAAAAATTGTGGATTCCATAAAATCACGCTCTCCCAAGAGTTCATACAGTTAAAACCTTATGTATGTGTACAAATTGTATTTCTAAAGTGAAATTTGTATATGTTCGACTAATTTACTATTATATTTTCATGTTGTCACTAGTTCTAGAATAATACTGCTTGAACAGGGTCAGTGTGACAAGGTTTTTTTTACAGGTGCTGCCAACGACTCTTTTTTTCTCATACTGCTCAATGAAATGTTGACACGTGTTCTCGTATTTTTAACCACTGTTACTCACCTTGTTTGCATAGCAAAACTTCTAATTGTAAGGGGAAACATAGTACAATACGACTAATTTTGTATTTTTCTAGTTGTGCATAGCTTATGTAGTTAATGTGATTAAATTACTTTATTTGCGATTCGCTTTTTAAATGTGGATGAAGTTAGGTATCTCCTTTTTTACTAGTTATAATCTTTGTATATAATGATAAATAATTGCCAATTGCTCCATGAATTAGATCGTTTAGTTCATAAGTATATTATATTTTGATTAGTTTGTGTTTACCTTGTGAAATAAATTATTTTTTTTTATTTTTTTTTTTTCAAATTAATTTATTGGAACAAAGCTCCTGAATTCAAAGTTCTATTAGTATTAGGTAAAATTTATTGGACCCACTCGCTGAAGAAACATCAACCAAATATGGCTTCATTCTATAAGAAATGTATCACTACCACTATTGCGTGTTATAACATTCGTCATATAATTCATGTGTTATAATATTTAACATTTAACTCGGAGGAACTTAAAAATTGTATTTGATGCACTTGGTATATACTTTAATTGATATATTTCATGAGCACATTTGACAAATAATCACCTAACCTAGAATTGAATAAAAAGATATAATAACGAGTAAGGAATAATTTATATTGTTGTAAAAACTAAAAAGAGAGAATAAAAGAAAAAAAGTCAATAAACTTGAGTGTTTTTTTAAAAATCAAAGTCTTATATTTATAGAGAAGAATTAGGGTTACAATAGATATGACTGTAAGCAAAAATCGTTAAATCGAAATCGCATTTTAGAAACCGTCGATTTGATGTCACGTGGATCCGTCAACGAAATAGTTTTGAAACAAACCAAACTGATCAAAAACGGTTTGGTTTAGGTTTGAGAAATTTTATTGCGATTTAAAACCAAATCGGACCGACGAAAAAATATATAAAAAATAAAAAATAAAAAAATAAAATTTTCTAAATTGTAACTTTTAAGACTTTTGTGTTGTGCTTTTTATTTATTTTTAAATGAGGCTCATATATTCCATAAGCTCTTAAATTGAAAGTTTGAAACGATTCATCAAGTTATCACACGTTGTATTCCATATAAATTACTATCACTAAACAATCATCAACTTATATAAACTGAATAGTACTCCAATGATTAAACAAACTTCAATCAAAATCAAAATCTTACATTGAATTGGACATCCTTTAAAAAATTATTGCAACTTCTGGTTCCGTCGATTATAATTTGTAGAAATCTAAATGAAAAGTTTTGATCGGATCAACAACTATGTAATCAAAGTGAAAACAAAATATGGTTTCATTCTATAAGAAATGTATCTCTACCACTATTGCGTGTTATACACATTCGTCATATAATTCATGTGTTATAATATTTAACATTTAATTCAGAGGAATTTAAAAATTGTATTTGATGCACTTGGTATATAATTTAATTGATATATTTCATCAGCACATTTGGCAAATAATCACCTAACCTAGAATTGAATAAAAAGATATAATAACAAGTAAAGAATAATTTGTATTTGTTATAAAAAAAAACAGAATAAAAGAGAGAAGTAAATAAACTTGAGTATTTTATTAAAAATCAAAGTCTTATATTTATATGGAATAATTAGGATTACAAGGGATACAACACTCATAATAATTAAGACTACAGATGTATAAAAATCATTCATAAATATTACCATATTTACAACACCCCCCCCCCCCCCCCTTCAATGACTATTTACACAATAATTATCTCATTGGACATCATTTGGCAAAAAATTCAATGGGACAAAAAAGCCAACACATGAAAAATAGTACAAATAATGGAGAGTAGTAAAATGTTGTCTCATTAAAATCTTGTCAAGAAAATTGAGTGGGACAAAACTTGATCAAAGGAAAAAAGAGTACAACTACTTCCTTTAATTTCAATTCTCGTATCAAGCGATCCATGTCTTGTATGTCAATATCTTCAATATTGATGTCTTGTACTTCAATGTCTTCAAGAAAACATAGATTGACAAAACTTGATAACTGTAGTAAAATAATGATTAAAAAAATAGTTTTTGTTGATTTTTTCGAGAGTCCCATACATATAAAAGCATTATTTTGAGGGTGAATGTCATGTATGTTATAGACATTCATTACACAAAAATCTCGTTAGAACCTCATCAGAAAAATCATGTGTGAAAAATTCTAATGAATGAAAAAGAGTACATTATTCTTTTGA
The DNA here is from genome assembly GCA_019395295.1 of Osmanthus fragrans. Classification (NCBI taxonomy): domain Eukaryota; kingdom Viridiplantae; phylum Streptophyta; class Magnoliopsida; order Lamiales; family Oleaceae; genus Osmanthus; species Osmanthus fragrans. The sequence continues at coordinate 48,853 of JAEDXY010000092.1, forward strand.
GTACGCTATAACAAGTTGTCTCGTTAAAAACATTGACAATAAAACTCGACGGGACAAAACTTTAATCAAGGGAAAAAAAGAATGTGGCACGTATTTATTTCCCCTCACGATAATATTACTCGAATTATATGCATCGTACATATTAAATCTTTTAACGTAACATTAATAATTATGCTAGATGAGTTGGCTATATTCAAATTTATTATATGCATATCAAATTTCATGCATTATCAGGCTAACAATATAGAGACTTGTGATTGTATCCACCACCGAATAATTTACCTATTTATATAAGTTTTTACGAACTTAATTAAAAGAGTCGTGCATTTCATATTACGACTTTATTTTTTCTATTTTCATTTCACATAAGTATATACCTTTAAGTTTTCGGATTGCAGATCCAGAAACTTCAGGTTTCTCTAATAAATTCAATTTATGATAGTATCTTTTATTTTGCCAAACATTATTTCGATCGATATATTCAACAAATTTATTTCGATTCATTGTTATTCATAATATGATGCAGTACATCATGTGCAAAAGTATTGTAGACAACATTTTATTTCCGATTCTATTTATTTATCCAAAATGACATAATTTTTTGAGATGTCTCAATTTTCAACATATCAGGTACCTAAACTTCTTTTGAAGTTTTATAATTTTTTATGTTTTAATACTTATAAAAAATATATGTCTCCTTAATTGGATCATCTTTGCTGATTGCCCCATATTTGTTTGAAAAATTTTATATTAGAATAAAATATCATTACACTTCAGATGTGTCATATATATACATAATGCTAATGAATTGTTCTCCTATGACATCAATTCGTGACGGGGTATTTAAAATTGGTGTATGAGACATGGTTGATCTCTTTGATCAGTAAATGTATCTAAATATATTGTTTTTCGAACTTCTAGTTCGAATTTTCTTTTACGAGAGATTAGAAAATGATGCATTTATATATTATTTCCAATTTCTTAATTTCCTCTTAACGTTGAGAGATTGGTCAAATCAAATTGACAATTAGTAAATTGCTCTATGAATTATCAATTGTTAGAGCTTGAGATATTATATAAGTATTCAAACTACTCATTTATTCTCAATATTATTTACTTTCCATAGCAGTGTATTGTGTTAGATCAATTTTATATATACTGCACTATCAAAATAATTAGATGAAAAAATTAGGTTCGATCATAAGTCAATTATAGTAGAGAGAACTATAATATTGACATGATGTGTAATATTATTCATTAAACAAAAATGAGAAGTACTTTGTTTGTAATTAAATTAATCGAAGACATTAAACAAGCAATGATGTTAAATCATTTATCGACATTTCAACTAACACTTATAAAAATGTTGAGATTTATGTCCACTATAATTAACCAGATATAGTCTTAATTATATAATTTCAAAATTGTGCTCATAATTTGAACAGTAATTTAACAAATTTTAGGTTGCGAACACCATGCAATAATCTAATATATGTATCAAATTTATTATATACAAATAATATTTAGATGGTCAATGTGGAGAATAATAGAGCCTCATATACTACCTTAGTTAATTTTAGAAATATAAAGAATTCAATCCATATTTTAGTTAGTGATATTTAATGATCAATTGTTGATAAAAATAAAAAATAATATATAAGAATTCATTGGAATGAAGAATCTTCTAGTTTTCAATACAATGTTTTCAAATTTGAATTACTATTTAATCAAACAAAAGACATAGTTATTTCTCGAAACCATGATTAAACAATGATATAATCATATAAAGATTAATTTCCACATTACATGGGTTATATGATTTACTTCAAGAATAAACATTAATTTAAAAAGATATATTTTTCGAATTATGTGCTATTTCGAGAGCACATTGTATTTTACTATTACTTTTTCAAGAGCAATATATCAATGTTCTTCTAAAATATTGAAAATTATAATTCATGTTTTTCAAGAGCGATAAATTATTATTATTCTTGAATATTAATAATATAAATTAATCCCCTTTAAAAATTACAACTCAATATTAAGTTGTTTAATTTGTATTTCTTTAGAAACACAATGGAATATAAATTATTCAATATGCGTGCTATCTCAAGAGCACGTTATATTTTATTATTACTTCTTCAAGAGTAATAAATCAATATTCTTATGAAATATTGAAAATTATAAGGGTAATTAACACAAAAGTCCTTACCTTTTAATTTTATTGTACAAAACGTTCATACCTTTCATTTTATGACATTTTCACCCCCATTTTCATCTAATTATTGCGAAAAATATCATTTTCTCAATAAAAAAAAAAATAAAAATGATAAATATATCCTCATATTTAAACAAAACAAAAGAAAAATTAAAGAACAAATTATAATTATACTCCCAAACTTTTAAAAAAAATCTCAGATGAGTCCAAATAAATTACTAAAAGGGTAATTAGCACAAAACATCCATACCTTTCAATATTATTATGCAAAACGTTCCCACATTTTATTTTTTAGCATTTTCACCCTTATTTTCACATTTCATTGCGAAAATCATCATTTTCATCCATTTTCCCAATTAAAAGTTGTAAAATGACAAATATGTCCTCCTGTTTAAATAAAAAAATAAAGAAAAGAAAAATGAAGAACAAATTGTAACTATACTCCCAATTTTTTTTTAAAAAAAGTACAAATAAATTTCTTTTTTTAATTATTTATTTGTATTTTTTTGAAAAATTTGGGATTATAATTGCAATTTGTTCTTTATTTTTTATTTATATTGGAGGTTGTATTTGTCATTTTACAACTTTTAATTGAGTAAATAGATAAATATAATGATTTTCGCAATGTGATGTGCAAATAATGGTGGAAATTAGGGGTATCAACGAGTCGAGTCGAGTCGGTTCTTGGGCCGAAATTTGAGGCTCGGGTTCGGGTTGGGCCCGAAGTGCAAACTTTTTGGCGGCCGAGCTTTTGCTCGCCAAGGAAAAAGGCTCGGCTGGCCCTGTTTTTTCTCCTTTTCTACCAATTTTTTTATATATTTTCGAGCTTGCGGGCCGACGCGAGCTCGGCCCATTGTCCTAAAAGGGGATCGGCCCGAACTTAGGCTCGGTTCCACCGAGCTGTGAGCAGGCCCGACTCGGGCTTTTGCGGGCTGAACCCGGGAGGTCCGAGCCTGCGAGCTTTTTTGCCACCACTAGTGAAGATGTCAAAAAAATGAAAGGTATGAATGTTTTGCACAATAATATGGAAAGTTATGGACATTTTGTACTAATTACCTTTTAATAATTTATATTGGACTCATTTGTAATTTTTTAAAAACTTTGGGAATATAATTGTAATTTGTTTTTAAATTTTTTTTGTTTTATTTAAATAAGATGAGAGATTTGTCATTTTACATTTTTTTATTGAAAAAATGACATTTTTCGCAATAAAATGTGAAAATAATGGTGAAAATACCAAAAAAAATAAAAATGAAAAGTAAGAACGTTTTGCACAATAATATTGAAAAGTAAGGACATTTGGATAATTATCCAAAATTATAATATTACACTCTTCAGGAACAATAACATATTAATATTTAGAATAATAAATATATAAGAACTTACTCTTTAGGAATAAAAGCATAATTTACGTTAGATCGTATTTATTATGCTCCTGAAACAAATAAAATTTAACTATAACATAAATATGTATGTAGAAGCATGGACACGTAAATGAATTGAGTAATTTAATTTGTGATTTTACATGAAGATTGTAATATCTTGCTTTTTTGGAGCAGTCAATATTAATTATAATGTTGTGCTTTTCATGAATAATAAAATATTTGTAATGGACGGATCTACGAGTAATATTCTTCTGAAATATTGGAATTGGAGTGTCATGCTCTTTAGGAGCAATAACATATTATTATTTGAAATAACTAATTATATAAAAATTTACTTTTTAGAAGTACAAACATAATATATGTTAAATTTTATTTAATGATGCTCTTCATGAGCAAGTAAAATCTAACTGGAACATTAATAATAGAATCTTACTTCATGAACAATATTTTATAATAGACATATTCGAGTACTAAATTCATAAAGTATACTCGTATTAAAAAGAACATTAAACGAGATAATTAATTGATTGATAAACAAGAAGCGAAAAAATTGATTACGATGATTGGATATGCATAATTATGATTGCTTATTCTACTTTACAATGATTGGACACGCACAATTTGGTAGTTGGATTTCAAAAATTTGGACACAAAGAAAACTGGGCAAAAACCAATTTGCTATGAGACAGTGAAATTTAATTGGGCAAAAGTCAATTCATGAAAATTAATTGAGTATAAGCTACAATAAAAAAAACGTGTATGATTTGAGATTGACTATAGACTGCCTTCATACTAATTTGCTATAATTGTTAGAGAATCGTGCTGATAACATATTATAAAAGAGAGAGAAAATAGAGTGAATAAAATAGAGAAGTCATTAAATTCAAGTGTTTTATTAAGAACCAAAGCCCCATAGTTATAAGGAAAAATTAAGGTTACAAGGGATATAATAGTTATTCATAATATTATATATACAACATATACGTAGATATTATATAGAAAAATATTTTAATTTATGAATTGGTAACTTACATAGCACAATATATATAAAATTTCGTTGGTTATACGAATGATTTTCCCTCGACGATAAACAAATAAAGCACCGACAAGTTTTTGTTGGTAATTTTTGACCAATTTGCATCAATTATAACCTAAACATATTATTTTTCATGTCAATCATTAATTTTTTATTATCAGCATTCTAGAAAGGCTTAGCAAAGACCCTAAATTACTTGAATTCTCTTCGGATAAAAGTTGCGAGAAATTTGCTTGGATTTAACGATATTTGAAAACTAGTGTAGGGATGACAACGACGTGGGTATGGGAAGGGTCGACCATTTCCACCCCCGTCAGTTGGGTATTTTTGTCATCTTCCCCATCCACATATCCGGTTAAAATGAGATGGTATGGAATCGAAGCAGGGAGGGTTAGTCCTTTGCCCCATTTACAGTCTCTCTTTTTTTAATCTTTAATTAGTAAATATTATTACTTCTCCTTTTCATTTCGTTAAGAACAACTCATATTCTCTTTAAAAATTATGATAAATCTTTTATTTTTGTTTTATAAAAAATTTAAATTTGAAATTAACTTTAAACGGGGCGGGGCTATGATTCCCGTACCCCATTTACCGGTTTTGGTGAGTAATCCCCACCCCATTTGGGGGCCGTGCCCGCGTGTATCGGATTGATTCAATTTTTTGCCATTCCTAAACTCGTGAAGCGACATGGTTGAAGATGAACAATTGTCTACTATTTGGTATAATGAAAGGAAATTTATTTTAGGAATTTTCTACTCAAAAAAATTGAGATCCATTTTTCTTTTTCAGAAAAAGAACAGGAGTAAGAGTGGAAAATGTATGCTTTAACAAATATTGAGCCCATATTAGTGGGGGATTAAAATCATATTTAGCAGATTTTCATGAAATTGATGAAATATACGATTGAAAATTTATGAAACCCATTAAATATGTAGTTGAAATTAAGCCCTTGTTTAATCCTCATTATTTACAAAATATATTTTTCTATCTCTTCTTTTTTAAATCACACATTTTTTAATAAAATAATATTATACGGAAACCAAATTTTCTTTCTTACTTTTTAACCACATATTCACCGTCAATTTATCATTCCAAAATACATTCTCAAAAGAAAATGAGACTCAAACATATTGTAATTATTGACTTTGACTTAACTCTTGTTTGACAAGTGACAATCATTATTCAAAAATTCTTTTTTTTTTCTACCCACTCATTTTCAAGCACACATTCACACATAAAATTTCTATACATAAATTCAAAAATTTCTCTATTTTTTAACAGCACATTCTCCTAAAAATCACTATTTAAACATTATTTTAACCAAATAATGACCATCAAACATGGGATTAATTCAAGTTTGAATTTTAATCAATATCAAAAAGGGGCTAATTAAGTAATCCCTAAAACTCATTACCACATTGTTGGATTATAACAGGAAATTCCCTAATCACCAATTTACTCATCAACAGGAAGTTAAAGGTCTAAAGCTCTAGCCCTGTGATGCTTAGGGTTGGGCCCATCGTACTCTTTGAACATATATATATTTTCCACGCATGTTGAGCGGTCAAACTACTTGTAACTGCGAATTGTTTTTCAGTCATACATTTCATCAACTTTTGTTAAAATTCTGATGTTGATCCCTACCATACATAGGTTTCATTGTACGTGTAGTGAGTAATGTAGCGTAAGTAACAATGTTGAATTTTGATTTTGTGGGATTTCAGGGGAAAATGAAAGGGTAATTAGCACAAAACGTTTACCTTTTAATGTTATTGTGCAAAACGTCCATACCTTTTATTCTTTGATATTTTCACCTTTCATTGCGAAAAAAAAGTCATTTTCATCTAATTTATAATATAAAAAAAATGTAAAATGATAAACATACCCTCCAATTTAAATAAAACAAAAAGAACACATTGTAATAATACTCCCAATTTTTTTAAAAAAAAAAAAACTGCAAATGAGTCCAAATAAAAATGTTCATAACTTTCAATATTATTGGGCAAAACGTCTATACCTTTTATTTTTTGATATTTTCATCCTTATTTTCACATTTAATTGCAGAAATCATTATTTTCACCAATTTTCTCAATTAAAAGCTGTAAAATGATGAATAAAACACAAATAAAGAAAAGAAAAACAAAGAACAAATTGCAATTATACTCTCAAAATTTTCAAAAAAGTACAAATAAATTTCAAATAAATAATTAGCTATTTATTTGAAATTTATTAAATAATTAGTTATTTATTTGTAATTTTTCGAAAAAATTTGGAATGCAATTTGTTCTTTATTTTTTTATTTGTATATTCGTCATTTACAACTTTTAATTGAAAAAATGTATGAAAATGATGGTTTTCGCAATGTAATATAAAAACAATGGTGAAAATGTCAAAAAATGAAAGGTATAAATGTTTTGCACAATAATATGAAAGTATATGAACGTTTTGTGCTAATACCCTTTTAATAATTTATTTGCACTCTTTTACAGTTTTTTTTTTCAAGTTTGGGAGTATATTGCGACTTATTCTTTAATTTTTTTTTCTCTCTTTTGTTTTATTTAAATAAGAGGGTATATTTGTCATTTTAGATTTTTTAATTGAGAAATTGGATGCAAATGACATTTTCTGCAATGAAAGGTGAAAATGCCAAAAATGAAAAGTAAGGATGTTTTGCAGAATATAATTGAAAGGTAAGAACGTTTTGTGCTAATCACCTGAAAATGAAACTTTCTTTGAATAGAAGAACAAACTTAATTGTACACAATCTCCACCAAATTTAGCTATATAATTAACTATCGGGATGACATTCATCCACTGCAATTTTCTTTTAGGATAGGAAGAAATCATAAGTTAGCTTAAGAAATAAAATATCAATGTCAGGATCATAGAAATTTGCGTCTGTGTGTTCCATCACGTAACCAAATCCACCTTACTCAAAGAAACTCTTATGTTATAATGAAACAGTGAGAGTAAGAGAGAGACATAATATTGTGCAATTGTAGACATGGTATTCATGTCATGATACAATATTACTTCCTATAACCAGTAAGCACACACAAGAAAATGTTGAAGACCAAATCTAATAGTTGAAGCAACATAGACGAAGTTCTTGAAATCCAAGGAATACTTAATATAGGTTGTGAAATGCAACCATTAGGAAGATTAATAGTAGAATGATTACTTAGAGAACAAACTCGACCTAAAACCATTGCAAATGAATGATTTTAAGTGTTTCTGGTTTTAATTCAGACATGAGTGGAGTGAAAAATCAGAACCTATGTACTTGACCCCAAATAAGTATGGGATAACATTTGATGAAGACTCTGAGTTTAAACAAGTTTCACATCTGATAGTTAGTTCATTATTGTTATTTAAGACCCTTTTCTCACTTCAATTCAACTTGAATGCACATAACTGTAGCTTACCAAAACAGAAAGAACTGTTTGGAATTATATTTTTGTTCTTTTTTCCTTTTATGCATAAGAATGAGAATTCATTTACTTAAATATAAACAAGGCTACATAGTATATATAATGCGAGACTACAATGTATATATTTCTTCATAAAAATACATAGCATTCGTTGTTAACTATGTCTAACAAGTAGTAAAAACTTCATACATTTAGATTCCTACTAGAAGAAAAAGAAGCTAATAAGTTAAGAGCAGCAAGATTCCGATATATCTTGTCTGAGCCCTTAAAGATAGCCCCCAGTCTGAAGTTACCAGTAGCCCACATGGGGGCATGTGAAAAATACAATCCCTTCCCATGTCCATGTTACAACGACCAAACACTTAGTTGTCCCCCAAATCCAAGAGAACTTAGCAAGAATGGAACTTGCTCGAGTACTACTATTGAAGATTATGGAGTCCAACTTCTAGAAAAATCCATCTCTAGAGAAGAATAAAAACTGAATATTTACTTGTTTTACAGTCTCTTACAGTTGTCATGTTTGGTTATAAATTACAAAAAAAAAAAAAATAAAAACACCAAATTACCAAGAAATAAAATAGATCTTCAAATTAACATAGATATAATATATGATAAAAGTATAAACCTAACGTTCACAATTGAGGTGTCAGTCTCTGTCTTTGGGTAGAGAAGACACTCGCCAACCAAACTATGAATTTGGTTTGGTTGGTCATCGGTATCTCTGTCTTTGCAAACGGAGTTCTTCATAGATACAGGCAAAATCGACAGCCTTAAGAAGATGTCAAATTCAGAATTCAAAGAAAAGTGAAAAGAAGAAAATGGGTGGATTTGGTAGTGAGGTGACAATACATCAAAACTCCTATCTCCACCGTCTGAGTGGAAGTTGCAGTCGAACGGTCGCCACTGTCGAAGTAACAACTTCTGAACAATAAAACAATACAACTACAACAAAAGGAAAACTTACTTAGCACACTTCCAAACGTCTCGACTAACACTGCTCACTCCAACATTGCTTGGCTTAGTTCGAAATTGGCTTATGAACAGTAACAAAACCCACCCTTTTATATTTAGAGGGTGTTTGGTGGAGATTAAAATTAGATTTTTTAGTAAATTGTGACAGAAATTTTTGAAATGTGTGGTTGAAAAATTGTGGGACACATAAAAGATGTGGTTAATATTGATTGTTTAACTTTAATTTAGATTAAAATTAAATTTTAATTCGAACCAAAGATGCCCCTAATTAGAAGATTTATACATTTTAATTAAAAAGAAATATTAAGCCCCTATTTGTCACCCATTATTTGGGAAATTAAAGAATTTTGAATAGTATTTTTTGAAGAATGTGTGATTAAAAGTAAAGAAATTTTATTGATTTATGTGTAAAATATTTTACGTAAATATAATTAAAAATAATAATGTAGCAAACAATTTAAAATTTTAAAGGACCACAAACATGCACTAAACAACCACCTAGACAAGTAGAAAAATGCTTTTGTTTGATGCGGTAATCTTCCTCTTTTCACCTCGTAAAATCATTGGCTAGACAAAACACGACCATTCGAAACCATCCAGACCCGTTTTCGCTCTTATCCGAAAAGTATCAACCACCTCGGCCTTTTGACATAACTAGTGAAGAAAACGTACGTTGCACGTTAGTTGATTATTGTCTACAAGATAGAAATGATCTTATTTTGGAATTCTTGATGTTCTAGATTTTTTCATAAGTAGAAGAAATTTTAGCTATTTTATAATTAATGTTAAAGTCATCTTACAAGCTTAAGTCACGTATGCATGACTTGCAGCAACAAAATCATTGCTTACTAATGAGTACACATATTCAATCTACACAATTATAACAAGATAAAATGGAGTATGGGCAACTCAAATTAACAAAACATTGACCAACTATGTTAAAGATACAAAATTTCTCATTTGTTCTCATTATAAAAAGAGCAATTATGGAACCCCAAAATATTTTCTTGATTAGAGCTATGAAGCAAGTCCAAAGGAAAAAAAAATACCTGAGATAGAATGATAAGACCACTTTCAGACTGAAAAAAAAATCTTCCCTCCATTTTGTGGGTAAAACTCTGCATTGCTTTCTACAAAATCACACCAAAAACCAATTACACCGTCAAATTTCTAATTCATTTACTGAAAAAGGGTCCGAATTTGACTTTTTAAAATGAATTTCATAAATTATCAAAATGTGTTAACACAAGCAGAGAAAGAGACGTTGAAAGGTTTATTATCTTTTCTGAAGCTAATACTTGGACATACTTCAACCAAGCTAGAAACCGAGAAATTAAACATTGAATAAGAAATTAAAAGCAAGTAAAGGAACATATCTGAGCACTCTTTTTTTTTTTTTTTTTTTTTTTTTTCTTTTTTTGCAGAAATTTAATTACCTAAAGTTCTATTCTACACAAACATAAGGTCCAATGTAAAGCCAATACAATATAGACATAACAAAAACCATAGAAGATGAAGGTTTTACAAGCTCATACCATAAATTACTGTTGTTGAAATTTAATCAAATGATACATCCCAGTCAAAATTATTTAACGGTGTGCCTAAATAGTTTTTGTTTTTATCTTCTCTTGTCAGCCATAATCTGCTTATTATCCAAGAAAATGATTAAGAGGGAATTCTTTCTTAAAAAGGTTCCTTCATGAAGAACCTATCTACTTTCACAAATTCATCATACACCATTATTCATTATTGCATATTCCACTTCAATTTTTCAATGATAATTGAGGTTCATTAAACTTGTTTTCCTTAAAATCTTAACTTAATCTATTTCAAATCCAAAATCTAGTTTTCACATTATACATTTGGTGGAGTTGCAGGATCAAGGAAAAAAAAAGAATCACAATTGCATCAACAAGCAGAAAACTTAGGTCAAATTTATGTCTAGTAAAATATAGTCTTTGTTTGGTAGCCATTTTTCCCAAAATACATTTTTCTCTCTCTTCTTTTCAACCACACATTCTTCAATAAAATAATATTACACGCATACCCAAAACTTTTCCTTAATTTTTATCCACACATTCTCCATCAATCAACTATTCAAAAATGCATTTTCTCCCAAAAAATGGCTACCACACAGGGGCATAATCAAAGAAAATAAGTTAATACCTCACAGCATTACCTAATAAATAAGACCAAGTTACCTGCAAACAATCTCTTTCCACTAACAAAAGGCTTCATCCAGTTGTTAGCAAGTGGCGCTTTGGTCGTCTTGAAAAGTTCAATCGTGAAAAGTTAAAAGAAGCAAATTAAAAGTAAAAACTATGGGAGTAATTATTATTCCAGCCCTTGTCATTAATTTCATCCATATGTTCAATTTTAATAGTTAATGTATTCCCAGTTTACTCATTAAGAAAAATATCCAAAGTGATTTTTACCTCTATAAATATGATGAAATGTCCATAAATTTTCATGCAAATCTCTCACCACAAACTCTTGACGAGGTGGTTGCATTTTGAAGTCCTAAATTAGATCAAATTCTATCAAAACAAAACATAATGTGAGTTGACAAAGGTTTGCGAGATGGGAATGGGGAGGCAACCCATGATAGAGTGATCGTTTAACGTACCAAAGGAGGGAAATTTTTTTTAGCTGCACGGCGAGGTACACAAAACCACCATGAGAGCTTCTATCACTTGCAGTTAAGGGTTTACAGAAAAATTCCGTTTGTGGTTTATTTGCTTTCATCGATAGATCCGATGTTAATAATACATCCTTATCAAACTGCAAATTAAATGTGCATGTTAGTTTGTTTTTATCATAGGAAAAATGCGATGCAACAATCAGGAAAGTAAAAACATGTACCTACAATATCAGCATCAAATAAAGTATTAAAAACATAAAATAAAAGACCTATAATCAACATCGAGATATGTATAAGATCCATTTGTAAAAACCATATTTCATCTCTCATATCAACAATTCACATAATTAAGCCACAGGAAAAAGACCTATAATTAATTGCACTCTTGTAAATAAATCTCATTCAAGAAAAGAAAATGTCCCAATATCTCAAAAAGTTATCAAGTCCTTACCTTTTTTTCCGCAGAGGATTCAAGAGAGCAGTTTTCAAATCCCTAATCTGGAAAACCTCATCACCATGTAATTTTCTTGGAATACGAATAAACCCAACAGCTTGACTTAGAAGAACACCCAAAAATCAAGTAATTTTTTTTCCTCTCAAATAGAAAACTGGATCTAATTCCCTTTCAGGATTCCACTGCATTACCAAATGTGAGGGCTTTACCACACCGCCACTCCTTAAATGCCCTTACCCAGATGACAACAACGAAAGGGCTGTATTTACAAAGAGAATATAGGTACATAGAATGGTAAATGGCTAGTTTAATTAATTCTAGTCACAAAACGAATATTGTTGTGTGTGGTGGACTCAGTTCAAGAATGTTTTATGCTTCTTAAAATAACAGTACACTATATAATAGGAAATCCGATTATGCGATAATGTTTTGTTTCAACTTTGAACCAAGTAACACATGAATGTTGAGCCAAAAAATTTAAGTGTTGAACAATTCTTCATAGATTTTCCTTGTATTCTTCAACAGGCACACATTGCCTTTCACCAGTTCTCCCCAAAAGAGCAGCATCATTGGCCCCAAAAAATATAGTGGCGGCTACAAGAGGCATTGTAGATCCCTGCCAAATGGTCATATTGTGTTTTAATACGCCAAATAAAGTATTAAAAACATAAAATAAACTCTATAAAAGTTATTTAGTTAATCACTACATCCTCTGTACAATTAGGTGCATACAACCAGGAAAGCAAAACATTAACTCTATATTTATTCCCCCAAGATCCAAATTATCACAAACACGCAAATCAAATGGTTAACATTTATAAAAACCGCAGAAGAAATCTCCATTTTGCATTACAATGTAGAACATCTATATTTTCAATTGATTAAACATTTTTATGATAAAAATTACAATCCATATACACCACAAATTATTAATCATATTGTACAATTGCCCACTGAAACATATAGTCCGTTTCCTCTCACTTATTAGAATCAGAAAACTTGTAAATCTAAAAACAATCAAGAATGTGATAAAAAAATACTACCCAATACAAAATGAAAATAAAATGCGAAAATTATTAAGAATCTGGACAAATTACCATAGGAAAAATGCGATGCAACAAGAATAAAGCCCACATTGTATTGTACCGACCATAACCACGTACCTACAACATCGGCGTCAAATAAAGTATTAAAAACATAAAATAAACTCTATAAAAGTTATTTAGTTAATCACTACATCCTTTGTACAATCAAGTGCATACAATCAGGAAAGTAAAAACATTAACACTATATTTATTCCCCCCAAGATCCAAATTATCAAACAAACACACAAATCAAATGTTTAACATTGATAAAAAAAAAAATGGCAAGGATGTGAAGAACCATTATAAACAAGCATAAATGTGTCCATAAATTAACTTGAACAAGCACACACACACTTAAGTATGAGAACCAGCCGAGAACAATCAATCCAATTTTTACATATCACCACACCACACTCAGTTCAAGCACATTTTTAATTGGAGCCACAATTTTGAAAGATGTGAATCAGGGTTTAGCCAAGCACCTCCATTTTACAGCTGTAACAATGAACTTAGAACACTTACAAAAACTATAGGTTCTTTTCTCTTTCTTTGCAGAACATATGCTTTTGCACATATCACACCAACAAAAAACACCAATTAATCAAATGGAATGTACCCTGGTGTAACAAATCAACCATATAAATCACCGGCAAGTAAGAAAAACTAACAGTCTTTATGGTGCAAAATAAAAGGAGAAAAGAAAAAACTCACAACAAGATGGAAGGAAGGGAGAAGAAGAAATGAAATGTTATCGCGTCGTTGCACACACGGAGACACGAATCAAATATTTCTGTTCCATCTCCTGATAAATTACTAATTCTTTTTTCTATTCACCACATTATTCCTCTCTCCACCATCATCACCACAAAAAAATATGACGCTATCAAGGATCATATATTACAGGAAGAATTATGTCCAATGAGATGTCTGTCAATGACATAACAAGCTCATCTGCCCTGCCAAGCCTTCCCCCATCCCTTTCTCCTTCAGGGACCTATTCCCATTTTGGTTGCATTTACAGATGTCACTGGAACTCTACATAAGACCATCACCGTTCATTTGGAAGGGGCTTCCATTTAATGAATTTCAGTACTCTAAATTATATTTAAGGTTAAACAATCTAGCATTTATTATACCAGATATAAGAGATTTTTTTATTTATTTTTTAAATGTCTCAGGTGTATTCAACCAATGCCTTGGGATTGCAGAACTCCTGACCATCAATGTCTTTGCCATCATACCAAAAATCCAAAAAATTATCCTCTTTTCACATTTGTAAAGGGCATTTTACTTGATCATCATCATCCAAGCACTGGTCTTCTTATCATCCCAAATATCTGGAACGATCGAAATGAAATTCCAAAAGCAGCTTCATTAATAATGCTGTCATGAAGACAAATCAAAAAAATACAAGGCTTTTTATTAACTTAAAAGTCACTTAAATAATGATAGTCCACAATTATAGGATAACAAATCTAGCATTCCAAATTTCCAACTACCTAAAACACCAAAAGGAATTTATTGAAAAAAAAAAAGGAATATTTCCATGAAAATGCAAAGAAAAGAATGCCCATGACTCTGATATGGAAATACCCAAGTGACTTACAATCAAGGATTTTGGGCTCTTAAATTAACCATCACGGCATTCAACAGTGTAGCCTGTTGCTGATAACCAACTGCCTCCTGTCAGCTTGTCCTATTTTCTTATTAGAATCTGGAGGCGAATATGCACAAAAGCTGTCCAGATGTCACTGGGATTTAATAAGAATTAGTCAGACATGTTGATTCCCTTCATGCTATTTCAGCATCGAACTACACATTTTAAGCAGGTGAAACTTATGTCAAGCTGATTCCTGATAATCAATATGAATGTATCCATCATCCTATAAGTTTAGCAGTCAATAGAAACCATAATCTTTCCACGTGAAATGCACTAAAAAGGATCTTTATAAAGAATCAATTGATTCACTCTTGAAAGAAAGAAGTCATGAAGAGGAGAATTGTAGTATAAGTGGCAATTAACTTAAACAAATATCAGTTCTCTACTATCCAAGAGACTCATAGCGAAAGAGTGAGAAGAGGGACTTGAAAGATATATTTCAAAAGGCTTTGTTGCAAATTACTCATCCATTGCAAGCTTTCAGAAGCCCATAAAAGGTAAGATCAGAATTCAACAACAGTTGCAAAATTTCAATAAAACCCACTGGGTTCAATCAACATGCTAGATCCACATCAAGGGGTAGATCCACATGGATGGGAAGTGGGACTGACAGCTTTAATTTCCTAATTTTTTTATTTAGACTATATGTGCTACATAGAAATTGATGGATTTCTCCCTCCACTTAGCCCAGCCCTATTACATCCACAAGAAAGTATCATGGTTGCCTGAACATATTGATCCAAAAGAAAAAGTAAGGAGGATATTGATCCAAAGGGCTCAACACGTGTACAATCAAGTGCATACAATCAGGAAAGTAAAAACATTAACATTATATTTATTCCCCCCAAGATCCAAATTATCAAACAAACACACAAATCAAATGTTTAACATTGATAAAAAAAAAATGGCAAGGATGTGAAGAACCATTATAAACAAGCATAAATGTATCTATGAATTAACTTGAACAAGCACACTCACACTTAAGTATGAGAACCAACTGAGAACAATCAATCCAATTTTTACATATCACCACACCACACTCAGTTCAAGCACATTTTTAATTGGAGCCACAATTTTGAAAGATGTGAATCAGGGTTTAGCCAAGCACCTCCATTTTACAGCTGTAACAATGAACTTAGAACACTTACAAAAACTATAGGTTCTTTTCTCTTTCTTTGCAGAACATATGCTTTTGCACATATCACACCAACAAAAAACACCCATTAATCAAATGGAATGTACCTTGGTGTAACAAATCAACCATATAAATCACCGGCAAGTAAGAAAAACTAACAGTCTTTATGGTGCAAAATAAAAGGAGAAAAGGAAAAACTCACAACAAGATGGAAGGAAGGGAGAAGAAAAAATGAAATGTCATTGCGTCGTTGTACACACGGAGACACAGTCAGTGCCTCCGTGCCACATGGAGACATAGCGTGTCTCCGTCGCACACGGAGGCACGATTCGTGTCTTCGTGTGGCATGGAGCACGAACCCCAGATCCCAAATTCTTGCATCACCAAAACCCGGATTTTCTCCTTGATTGTCTATGGGTTCTATTCCAAAAGTATGTAAACTCCTAGTGAGACTAATTATCTTGTTCTTAATATCTAAAATTTGATGACCCACATTTTCTCGAATTTCCGTACCTTCTGGCTGTAATTTTGGCAACAACAAATACGAGGACATTATCCTTTGTGTCATAATGCTTCTCGAACTTCTGCAACCCAATTGTAGAGACGATCTGCATCTTGAAAAGAAAGACCTCATCAGTTGAAGTTGTTGTTGGATTTGCTCGATTGGGACTTCACTCCACATGAATGATGTTGATGATGGTATGATTGGTTGAAGAGGTATGGTTGGTTGAGTGGGTGGTTGAAGAGGTATGGTTGATTGAGTGAGAAAATGGAGAAAGTGGGTGAATTTGACGGCAGAAAAAAAATTGAATTAGATGATGGAAAATACTGACACGAGCCTTTTCATTCACCCTTTTATGTTATAGTGATTTCCCAGCTGACAACCTACTTCATAACCTTATTCATTCATTTGAGGATTGTACCTACCGCATCAATAATTGTACCTTATCGTGTCACTTTCGCCAGTGACACTGCAACAATAAGCAAATATTTCTCGTTCTTATCCATTTTTTGTTTTTATTATAGAGGCTATTTATTCTGCCTCATTCACTCTCTGCCTCAATTGGAAAATGGGATTCGGGTTTCAATGGATGATATTGGCTTTAAGTGTACAATTCTTGATTGTTGCTGGAGAACACTTCAAGCCATTCAATGTCAGTTACGATCATAGGGCATTGATCATCGACGGCAAACGCCGCATGCTCATTTCTGCAGGAATTCACTACCCGCGTGCCACCCCTGAAGTAATTTTTAACGACAAGTCTTATACTCAAAATTCAATATCCGATTTTGGGCATGCATGAATTTCATTGTATTATTGACTTGTGGTTATTCTGTTGAATTGTTGTTGTAGTGGGTTTTTGATTTATCAACGTCGTTTAGTGAAATTTAGGAATATGTTCTTTTTAACATCACCACTGGCTAGTTTTGAAGGTGGGTCTTCGAAACAGTTTCAGCTTCAAAAAATCCCATGTAAGAGGAATGCAGTAAACGGATTCCTAATTTTCCAAGTAAAATCTATATTTCCAAAAGGTTGAGGAACTTATTGATATATCACGATTTTTTATCTTGTTTTTGTTGAAACTGGCATGATCAGAAGATTTTCTAAGAGATTGTTTTTCAGGTTTCTTCAATTGGTGTCTAATTTATCAAATTTGTTGTTTGTCTCTTACATTTAACATTCTGTCAGATGTGGCCCGATCTGATATCTAAGACCAAAAATGGTGGGGCGGATGTCGTTGAAACATATGTATTTTGGAACGGTCACGAGCCTGTAAAGGGACAGGTATAATTTGTTATCAGCTCATATAATGTGTTAACCCACTATGACCTCTTCACTTGGGATTTAGGGTATTATTCTTCTGACCTATTTCCCACCTTTTAGTATTACTTTGAAGGGAGATACGATATTGTGAAGTTTGTGAAGCAAGTCGGTTCAAGCGGGCTCTATTTATTTCTGCGGATAGGTCCTTATGTTTGCGCAGAGTGGAATTTTGGGTTAGATTCTCTTTTCCCTTACTGATCCTGTCGTATATTTTATGTAAACTTCCATCCATATTTTAAATAGTTAAGAAGGTTTACAAGATCTAATTCTGTCACGATCTGACTCTACCTTCATTTTTGCGTAAGAGTAGTATCTTGTTACTTGAATTTTAGGTTGCAAATACTCTGGCATCTTCTCTGAGTAGTTTGATATGTCTATATGCGGTCAAACTTTATTGCTGTATTTACCGTGACTTGTTTCTTACACTTTACCTCAAATTTTAATTATCAACCTTCATCTAATGAAAAAATGTTTGATACATGCAGGAGTACTGGACATGTGTAAAACATTGCATATATTAGGAGAATTTTTATGTCAATGAGTGTCACAAACTTTTATCAATTTACATGGTTTGAGAAATTTGCGAGAAAATTGATAGAAAATCATTCTATGAAATTTACCTTCGTTCAGACCTAAAAATGTATGCATTTTCAAAATTGAAAGTAAAGTTCATGAATCCAAAAAGTTGGACACTTAAGTGTAAGATAAATAATATTTCCCGATTTGACACCTTATATTGTGAGAGTTAGTTCAACATGGTATCAAAGTAGGGAAATGTCCTGCATCCAAGTTTACGACCACATAGTTACGAAAATTCCTTGTTTCAGGCCTTTGATGAAAGATTGAATGCATGTGCTCCTGAGGGTCATTTTGAAGATCTAAGCATACATCTGTCAAAAGATTTCAGAAGCATTTAAACTGAAATTGAGATGCCAACTACATATTCTTTTGAGAAACTTCATTTGAGCTAGGCTTGGAAGTTAAATGTACAAGAGCCTGAGTTGACTTTACATACTTTAGACTCCTAGGAAAATGGGTAAAGTCTGTAGCATATATTTGAAAGTCAACTTTGTTTGACTACTAAACTGTTGAGGATAGAACTGAATAATTAAACTAGCACCCTCAAGTGCAGATTTTCTCCTGAGAAATCTTATTTCCTAGAAAAATCTGATTACCATTTCCAACATGGACAAATCTGCTAACATTTTGCAAGCGGATGATGTTGCTTCTCACCATTGACCAAAATCTGAGGCGACGCTAGTTACACAATTGCTTATTTTGTTGTTTATAAGGATAACTTACGTCTTCCTATCAATTGGAGAAGGCTACTTCTATGGCTTCAATTTGAATTACTTAAAGGCTTGTTTTGTTGTGTGTAGGATAGTTGACAAATTCTGGCTGATTAAACTTAGATGTATTTGTCAGTGCACCTATGTCCATCCTTAATCCCCTATTCAAAACTTTGTAGGGGCTTCCCTGTTTGGCTTCGAGATATACCTGGTATAGAATTTCGAACGGACAACGTGCTCTTCAAGGTATCATAAGACTAAGAGCATTATGTTTTTATCCTTTGTGTTCTGTTGCTCTTTAATTTTTTTTTGGGTTTAAAATCATCACATTTATCTTTATCAACGTGGTTTATTGTTTCTAGATGCTATAGCTTAATATGAGGTTTTTCTTCCTGCTAAGGTAAGCCGTAGTCTGGAGGTGTTATATTTCTTCCAAGTTAAGAAATTTTAATTTGAATTTTTTTGACATAGCATAGAAGGGTGATTAGGCTTGCTTTATGAGCGAGTACTTGGCGAAAGAGCCGTGGGTTTGCTCGCAGGTTTTACGGAGCTACGGGGTTGACGTCACTTGTTGAAATTTGTGAAAAGAAATAAAAAAAAATAATATTGAGAAAGATGAACACTATCTCGAGAAAGCATATTAATAAGCATGTCCAACCAGGGGACTGATATTTTGTACCAATTCTTCTGTTAAATAACGATTGCTATTTTTGGGATACCGGTGAAGGTATCCTTCTTAGTTTGGTTCATTTCGACTGAACTTGTCTCCTAATTAAGTGTTTGTGGGATTAGTTATTTCTTGGGACTTTCCAAGTTGCAAGTTAGGTCAACTTGCCTTGTTATAACTAAACAGAGAAGTTTCTATTTAACAGTGATTCGCTGTACTGCAATTCCTTTTTCCCATCCAAGACCATTGTTAAAGTAGGAGAGGATAATGTTTTAAACATTTTATTGGGGAATAATTACTTGCGGAGCAATTAAGTGGATTCTCTTTAGGGAAACTCGACCTGTGACTGGTCAAGGGCAGAAAAGAAAAGAAGGATTCTTAAATAATTTTGAATTTCTTGACGTAAAAGACTAGAGTAGCTGTGGTAGCACTTTCACTGAACACAAACATCGTGTTTCATGATCTATGATTAACCAAATAATAGGAATCGAGTCTTGCATTTGCATAGCACTGGAGAAAAGTTTTTCATGTAACCTTTAGATTAGCCACAAATCCAATTCTTCAACTAGACAAGTGAAATAAACACCACGACCGTATTTCAAGCACTTTATTCATTCAAGTTCATTAGTCGAGATTAGACCTGGCCATATGAAAAAATGAGCCTGATTCTTTGAGTAACTATTTAGAGAACAAGACTATTGGAAGCTGAAAGTACCAAGCATAGTGAAGGCTGGAAGAGAAGAAAGAGCTTCTGGTCCAAATCCATTTCAAAGATTCAAAATAGGAGCTGCCATGACCAGAGGGAAGTAAATGTTCTCAGTCACACAACCAGTTGAGGCTCCGTATCCTGATCGATAAGAATACGTTTAGATCCGTTATTGACAGTTGTGACATTTTGGAATAATGATGGAATGATTTCTGATTCATTTACATGTTACCTGAGGTTGACCTATTACTTTACAAGTGATCTTTTAAGGAAATAAAACAGTCGAGGAGTTCGCAATGCTACTACATAGATTATGATCTACTGGTTGGTGATGAGACATGGATACTTTCCTCGTTTCTTCCAATGCCATGCTTTAGGCAGGCAACAGTGAATTGTCTGATGATGGTGATGCTTCTCCTTTTCTTTATCAACTTAGATTGATTCGTGTATTGAAAGCTTTTTTCATTTGTAGATCTTTTTCTGGCTACGATTCTACTATTTAGTTAGTCCTACCTGGTACCATCTGTTTCTAATCTGTAGTTTCTTTCAATATTCTGTGCCAGTTGCCCATTACTCATTGTTATGAGCTTGCTTTCATTTGTTTCTTAGATTGGTTCGTATATTGACAATTTGTTTCATTTGTAGATATTTTTTTTCTGGCTACTATTTCTGCTTTTTAGTCGGTCCTGCTGGGTATCACCTGTTTCTAATCTGTAGTTTCGTGCAATATTCCTTGTCAGTTGCCCATTACTCATTGTTATAAGCTTGCTTCATTGCTTTGCTTGTAAAATAGATGTATTTTACCTTTGTGGTTTGACCTTGTATTTCCTGCAGCTATTGATGCATTTGTCTTTACTCTTCTCCAGGATGAAATGCAGCGATTTGTCAAAAAGATAGTGGAATTGATGAAAGAGGAATCACTTTTCTCTTGGCAAGGTGGTCCAATAATTATGTTGCAGGTCATAGTAATTTTTCTTATCTTCAATGAATCACTTGAAAAATAGAAATAGCAGTGGTACTAGATGTGGTAAATCACTACTTTCAGTTTCTTTTATTGACTAAACTTGTGAACATCTACTTGGTACAGTGATCTTTTATCATTGCAGAGTAGAAACAGAAAAGCTATGACAGCTAGTTTGATAGAAGCACTTTTCAACTCTTTTTAACCTTTTTTGATACTCCTATATTATGGAGACGCAAAGCATTTTTAGGTTTGATATGGTGCATCTTTTTCTACAAGGCCTGAAATGACACAAAAAAGTCTCTGTGCCTTCTTTTGTTTTTCATCAAATATGGTGCATATAAAGTTCCTAGCTTTTGGAGCAACAAATATGTAACCTGTAAAGAGTTTTAATTTTTCTCAGATTGAAAATGAATATGGAAATATTGAAAGCTCTTTCGGTCCTAGGGGGAAAGACTATATGATATGGGCTGCCAAAATGGCCGTTGGACTTGATGCTGGTGTTCCATGGGTAATGTGCAAGCAAGTTGATGCTCCAGAATACATTGTAAATTCTTGATTCCTTGCCCGTTTTACATTTTACCTGCTTATGACTTGTGCAATGCATATTTTTCTTTACATGCAAATGGGTCTGAGTCGTCTGACCAAATCGGATAGCACGGGGTGTTAAAGGAATGGGTTTGAATCATCATATCTCTGTTCCTGTGTGTATTGATTTAAGTTTCTATTTGCTTTGCCAGATAGATACCTGCAATGGATACTACTGTGATGGTTTCAAGCCAAATTCAGACAAGAAACCGATATTTTGGACTGAGAACTGGGATGGATGGTATGATGCCTTCCTCTGATTTTGTGATTTTGTTAGAAATATTGAATAAAACACTGGTCTTTGTGGAGCATGATTTACTTAACTTCAACAAATGTCCTTTCACGTGTTATTTCTTTAACTCGTACCAGGGAATTGAAAAAGATATCAAGTAAACTAATTGAAAAGGTCGATTTGCTGATAATCTTAAGAAAGAAGCCGGTTGTTATTTACCCACACAACTGGCAAAGCTATTCCTAACCAACTGAAACTGCTGCTAAAGTTGAATGCTAATTATTTAGGAACTCATTATCTGGAAAAGGGTAGGGAACATGCTGTATATTTTATCCACATTAAAATCCTTATTTGTTTGTTGAATCTAATTTTCATTTTAGAGCTCCATGATATGTTG
This sequence comes from Osmanthus fragrans, assembly GCA_019395295.1. Taxonomy (NCBI): domain Eukaryota; kingdom Viridiplantae; phylum Streptophyta; class Magnoliopsida; order Lamiales; family Oleaceae; genus Osmanthus; species Osmanthus fragrans. The sequence goes on from JAEDXY010000092.1 coordinate 71,535, forward strand.
TTCGGACAAAAATCCCAATTTTCTTTTTGGAGCTCCTTGATTCCATTTATTTGTTTGTGGATGAGAAAAGGGATTTCCCAGCCAAATCATGGTACCTGTTTTCTTGTAAATCAACATCCTAAGATTTTCTTATGTCCAAGTTTAATAATTTCAAGTTGTGTTGAGTTTGGAGACAAATACATTTGATAGTGGAACTTCATCCTTGTCGGGACAAGAGACTGCAAGTAAGAATAATTTAGTCTTGTTTCCGTATATTTAAGATCTGTAAAGACTTGAGGGTCCATCTTAAAAGGTCAACCTTCTTAAGAGGAGTAGCCCAATGCCTATGTTTACATTTTTAATCGATGTGAGATTATATTCCTTAACATGTCCCCTCAAGATGGTGGCTCGTTTGAGCAGACCAATCTTGAAATTCATATGCTCATATTTTTGAGTCTTATAAGAATCGAATCGCTCGTTAGCACTTAATAGGCTTTGATACCATGTAAAGATTTGGGGGTCCATCTTAAAAGGTCAACCTTCTTAAGAGGAGTAGCCCAAGACCTTATAAATTGACCTATTTTTACATCTTTAATCGATGTGAGATTATATCCCTTAACAAGGTCTATGACTCTTTTGATGATAAATGCCCCCTAATGGCACATACCAAGGAGAAATAATTCAAAACCAACTATTATCAAACAACTTAGAGTCTTGAGAAGCTAGGTACATGTGGAACAATGAAAACTTACTGGATAGATCAGCTTCTATTTGTGGTAAAAGAAATGCTAGCTTTCTGTTTAATCTGCTGGAGATAGCTTTGATTGAGTTTGTATTCCTTTTGTATTGCCAGATTCAACGCTCATTTTCATAAAACTATTTGGTTACTCTTACAGTCCTTGTGCAGCTTTTCTGCAAGCGCACTTTTATTATGATCTTCAAGATAGAAACCTGAATGCGCAACCTGAAAGTGGAAAAGACATCCAGGATGGCTATTTAATAAAAGGAAATGGAATTTATATTACTGTGAAATGATGGGGCATCTAATCTTTTTGTTAAAGGTACAAATAAAAATTAATAATTATTTTCTTTTCTAACAGTTAAGCTCTCAGATGAGATGGTTCAATATGGTACCAAAGTAGGCAAAGATCCTAGGTCAAGTCTAGTGGCTATCCTTAAAATTTCAAGTGTAGGTCTTTGATGAAATAAAAACTCGGCCTGCATAATATGTAAATTATCCTTCGCCTCTCTAACATCTCAAGTTGATGAGGTGGTCCAACACCTTCGTATTGGCCGGTGCTCTAAAAACTCTTTTGAGTGCTATGTTGCATTTGAATGATCCTAGTGTTCATCCTGACTTTTATCATTTTCCAAGAAATAAATAAATAAAGGAGCTTATATTAAGATCAGTTATCAGTGGTAGAAATGTGCCTGGCTGAGCATGCAAAGGAATACACTTTGGGTATCGTCTTGATAAAATATAGCCCTTGTTTGATTTTTATTTTTGTAAAATCACTTCTCTTCCACACTCATTTTTAACCGCACATTCTCCAAAAAAAACCATAACTTTCCCATGCTTCTTAACCCCTCATTCACAATTTTTTTTTTTTTTCAAAGAATCACTTATCAAAAAATCTTTATCAAGCAAGCACATAGGTTTTTGTACCTTAATGCGTACTTGAGTAATTACAGAGTTCTTCGTGCACAGAGGTTGACGAGTTTTAATTAGCAGCCATGATAACATTATTCAATGATATTTAAGTCCTCTTGTAGATATTGCAATTTGACTTTTCTGATTCTGGTCTAATTTATTTCTTGGTCAATACAAGAATAATTCAAATGCAATCACCATCTTGAATTTGCGTCTATCCTTATTTTTTCTGACTTTCATTAGTTAGAACCACCTTCTTCACATATTTCTCACAGTTCCATTGGAAGCTGATTTTATCTACCACCTATATAAATTGAGCTTAGAATGTGTGCTCACACTAGTAGGTCGTCAAATCCGTACAAAGCAGAATCAAACTTAAATATAGGCTTCCTCTTTCTTTGAACCAACCACTCACCGTCACCGAGAAACCCTTCGTGGGCTCTTATGTGAACACAATTCATTTGTTGGAAGCTATTTCCATCTGAGTTGTGGCGAGGACAATGTCAGGTATAAGCTCGGTATTTACACCTATATCTCTCTCCTTTTCTTATAATGAAGGTACACGAGTTGGGGTGACAGAGTCCCACACCGACCAGTTGAAGATCTCGCATTTGCAGTTGCTCGCTTTTTTCAGCGTGGGGGGAGCTTCCAGAATTATTATATGGTACATTAGATACCTATTGAATTCCATAATTATTTTGACATTATATGGTTGAAAGGTTCATATTTAACTTTGGCTCATGAGTTGAAGCAATATATTCTGACAAAGAAGAAGGTCCCTTCCTTTCAACTGTTTGAAATATTTACTTCTGAAACTTCTAAAATTTTCAATGATGCTAACTTGTTATCTAACAAAAACCATTTTTGATTCAATGTACAACATAAATTTCAGACAATTTTTTTTCCTTGATTTTGTCGTTGCAGTATTTTGGTGGGACAAACTTTGGCCGAACTTCAGGGGGGCCAAATTACATTACAAGTTATGATTATGATGCACCAATTGATGAATATGGGTACGATTAACTGTGTCAAAACGCTTGTTTGTGTAGAATAATTACTATCAAGGCGAATACTTGGTGTCCAGACATATATATTTCATTTGCTTAACAATTTCAGTAAATTACCTGCTTAGGATTACTCAGCCAGCCTAAATGGGGACATTTAAAAGATCTGCACGCTGCCATAAAGCTTTGCGAGCCTGCTCTCATCGCCGTGGATTCGCCTCAGTATATCAAATTGGGATCAAAGCAGGAGGTCTGTATGTTGTACTAAAATATTCTACTTTCGGGTTTTTGTCATACTAATAGCTTATTTTATTGGTATGTTTGGTCTTGAAGTATGTATAGCTAGTTACAAATCCAATAATTCCAGGTAAAGCTTACAGACATTATTAGTGTGTTTAATATCTTGTTATTCGATTAATAATTCAGGTGAAAGTTTAGCCATTTGCATCAATCTCAGACTATCAGTAATACACCCAGAATGAACAGAAAATGTCTTGAATCAAAAAAACTTTTAGAAGAAACAAAATATTTCTTATTTCCCTTGTCAAATATATATATTTTATTTCAAAAAAGGACTACGCTTCCAAGCGCCTACCAGTTGGGTGGTGCCCTTGCTGCTGCCCTTGCATCCTGCTGACATCTCAAACAAAGATTATCTGGCAAATACTCGGACACATATATGGGTAAATAGGAAATGGTTGAAGATATAAATATGAAAGTAATAAGATTCTCCGCTCTCTAAAAGCTTAAACTTTTAGAGGTATCTCAACGTGCTACTAAAGCAGCCAAATGTCTTATTTTCACGTGTCACTGCCACCCAATTATGAAATTTTTATCGTTAGGCTTTTGATAAAAAATTTGAATCCGACCTTGCGTGCAAAGATGCATGTTCAGATGTAAATACATATAAATAAATTACCTCCCCTTTACAAAAGTTTAAGCTTTTATATGAGGTGATACCGTATAAAAGCATCAAATCGTTTGGCATATGCATCTCTATCATAGAATCTTCTCATTGAACTATTCTGATGGGAATGGCAGCTTTCATAGAAATTAATTCTGACAATCCTAGGAATAAGATCTCATGGTAGTGCCTTGAGAAGCTTGTCCAGTTTTGTTCCAATGAGTTTTCTCAGTGGCTGATTCGTCCCATTTATTTCCGCCCCGTCTTTTCTTTCAGTTTCATATATTCTCTCTCCTTATAAAATGTCGCGTTCAGTACTATTATTATGTGGATGTTAGGCTTGGTCACCAAAAAATTCAATTTCTAGCTATCTGCTCAGAACTATTCTTTTATTTCCAATACTGAAACCTCACGTCTCCTCTTTGATTAGACGGACATGCAGGATAATAATCTGAAGGTGGTTGGGCAATTCGGCCCACATTGTCTAGTGGTTTAGGACATCTCTGTTTCAAGGAAGCAGTGGGGATTTTTTTCTGACAACAACTCCAGGAAATGTGTTTCAATTTTATCACAATACAATCATAAACTCAACTCAATGGAATTGTTTGATCTTAAAGGAGATCTTCTATAAATTTGCACGTGATGGGTGATTTCTTGGTTTCATCTAGTTCTTAATAACTCCATTATTTTAGATAATAGTAGATAGAAACATTTGCTTGTAAGCAGTCCTACTTAAATCGCCAGCTAGCCATCCACACCAGAATACAGGTTACCGAAAACCTTGCTAGTGTAGCACCTCCTAGGGGATAAGAGACGGGCTAAAGAAAGAGAGAAAAAAAAGGATCTTTCATGTATGATCCTTTCGTATTCTTGCCCGTTAGGTATGTAATTGGCAAAGCTGATATACTTGAAGTTACCATGCTCCTCTGGTCATGTTTTCTTTTTTGAGTGACCCTATGATCAAAGATTGTTCATTTGCATCCTTTAGCAAGTATGAGTATACGTATACTTAAAATATGAGGAATAAAATATATTGTTTTTCTTATTTCAAACATATGGGTACACCTCTATTATAAAGAGAGAGAGGTAATAAAAAAGAAATAAGAAGAAAGAAATATTCTAACTAAAAATAAATATTCTACTTCCTATATTTACATAGAACTAATTAAGGTCTCTAATAACATAATTTCCTACACTCTCCCTCAAGCTGGTTTGAAAATATCTTCCATAGCCAGCTTGCTAGTCAGCTTATCGAATTGCTTCTTGTGTAGGCCCTTCATTAGTACATCAGCTAATTGTTCATCTGTAGGAAGGTATGCCATACATATCACGCCTGCATAGATCTTCTCTTTGATAAAATGTTTATCCACTTCTATATGCTTTGTGCGATCATGAAGAACTGGATTATAAGCTATAGAAATGACAGCTTTGTTGTCACAGTAGACCTTCATAGGAGTCGAGTAAGAAAATTTCAACTCTTCAAGAGTCCTTTTAATCCAAATTATTTCGCAGATTCCATGGGCAACAACTCTGAATTCTGCCTCAACACTACTTCTAGCTGCCACGTTCTTTTTTTACTCCGCCATGTAACTAGGTTCCCACCAATAAATGAACAGTAGCCAGATGTTGATCTTCTATCTGTAACGCTTCCTGCCCAGTCCGCATCTGTATAGACTTCAACTTGAAGGTGTCCATATTTCCTGAACAGTAGGCCTCTCCCTGGAGTTCCTTTTAGATATTTTAAGATCCTGTAGACTGCCTCGAAATGCTCTGCCCCTGGTGAGTGCATGAATTGACTTACCATGCTGACAGCAAAAGCAATATCAGGCCGTGTATGGGACAAGTAGATTAATTTTCCCACAAGCTTCTAATATTGTTCCCTCTCCTTCATATCTTCAGCTTAGCAGCTTGCAACTTCAAGTTAGGATCAATCGGAGTCTCAACTGCCTTACAACCAAGCAAACCTGTTTCTTCAAGGAGATCGAGAACATATTTTGTCTAATTAACAAATATACCTTCCCTGGATCTTGCAAATTCCATTCCAAGGAAGTACTTGAGGACACTCAGATCCTTAATTTGAAATTCTTTTGCGAGTTTCTTCTTCAGAGCTGCTAATTCTGCTTCATCATTACCGGTTAAAATGATGTCATCAACATACATAATCAAAATTGCAACTTTACTGTCCTTTGAATGTTTATAGAATATTGTGTGATCTGCTTGACTCTGTAAGAAGCCATAACTGATAATTGACTTACCAAAGCGTTCAAACCATGCTCTTGGTGACTGTTTAAGTCCATATAATGATTTATTTAATTTGCACACTTTGTCGCTACCAAACCTCTTTTCAAATCCTTGTGGCAGGCTCATGAACACTTCTTCTTCAAGATCACCATTGAGGAATGCATTTTTTACGTTAAGTTGATGTAGAGGCCAATTTGAATTCACTGCAAGGGATAGCAGAATTTATTTTAGCAACAGGAGCAAACTTCTCATGATAGTCTATTCCATAAGTCTGAGTAAAACCTTTGGCCACCAATCTCGCCTTGTATATTTCAATGCTTCCATCAGCTTTACACTTTATCGTAAACACCCATTTGCACCCAACTATTTTCTTGTCGCTGGGTAGATCAACTAGTTCCCAAGTACCACTTCTCTGTAAAGCATTCATCTCCTCTATGACTGCTAATTTTCAATTCGGGTCATTCAGTGCTTCCTGTATATTTCTTGGAACAAACAATTTTGAAATCCTAGATGTGAAAGCCCTATGATTTTTTGATAGTCTTTGATAAGAAAGATAGTTTTCAATGGGATGTTTAGTACAATTTCGGACACCTTTTCTAATTGCTATTGGAACATTAAGGTCGGAGATAATAGGTGAATTGTTGGATAATGTAGATTGAATCAAAGCTGGAGTGGGGATAAAGTTACTGAAGTCTCGGTGCCAGAACTCGGTTTTTCAGATTGGTTTTGTGCAGGGTTGACATTCGAGTCTTTACTACCTGGATGAAATCTCTTTCTAGTATACACCTGAAACTCAGAATTTAGATCACGATCATTTTGTAGTACTTCTCCCCTTGAATGAGAATCTACTTCATTAGGCACCAAAGATACTGGATCTCCTAAGTACTCATTAGGGATGACATTGGGAAGTGGAATAGAAACGTCCCAAAAATTATCTTCCACTTCATGTGTCTCCCCCAGAAGAGAATTTTTGAGAAAATATGGTTTTGTTTCTAGAAAAAGCACATCCATACTCACATAGAATCGTTTGGTTTGCGGGTCAAAACATTTATACCCCTTTTGGCTGGATGAATACCCCAAAAAACACATTTTATAGCACGCGGATCAAGTTTTGAACGAAATTGACTCGGAACATTTATGTAGATAGTACATCCAAAGACTTTGACTGGTAAGTCAGAAAACAACTTTGTTTCAGGGAAAGAAAGTTTTAGGCAATCAAGGGGCGTTTTAAATTTTAACACTTTAGTGGCATTCTGTTTATCAAATAACAGGCTGTTAAAACTGCCTCACCCTATAAATACTTTGGAACATGCATGAAAAATATTATTGCACGTACTACTTCAAGTAAATGTTTATTTTTTCGTTCTGTAATACCATTTTGTTGAGGGGTATCACAACATGTAGATTGATGAAAAATGCCTTTTTCTTTCAAAAAATCACCCAACTGTTCATTGAAATATTTGGTTCCGTTGTTAGAACGTAAGATACCAAGTTTGGTTTGAAATTGATTTTCAATCATGTAGTAAAAGTTTTTGAATAAATTTTTCACATCAGATTTTTTATGCATTAAATAAATCCAACATAAATGTGTATGGTCATCAATAAATGTAACGAAACATCTTTTACCAGAAAGGGTAGTGACCTTAGACGGGCCCCAAACATCACTATGAATCAAATAAAATGGTTTGGAAGCATGGTAATGTTTTGGTAAGTAAGGAGAACGATGATGTTTTGCATAGATACAACTTTCCCAATGAAAAGAAGAACAATCAATTCCTTTAAATAACGCTGGAAATAAATGTTTCAAATAAAGAAAACTAGGATGTCCTAATCTTTGGTGCCATAACATTATTTGATCTTAAACAGAAATTGAACTAGTACTACTAAAACTCTGAGCTTTTATATTACTAATAGGTACTTCATCTAAGTAGTAAAAGACCTTCAATCATCTTAGCACACCCAATCATCATTCCCGAACTCTGGTCCTGAAAGTCACAGTGAGATTCAAAAAAGGTAACACGACAATTAGAGTCCTTAGATAGTTTACTAACAGACGAAAGATTGCAAGCCAGTTTAGGGACATGAAGAACAGAGTTAAGGATAATTTTATCAGTTAGTCTAATAGATCCTTTTCCAGCAATAGATGAAAAACTATCATCGGTAATTCTAATTTTCTCATATCCAGAACAAGGGGAATACGTATTGAATAAATGTGAAAAACGAGTCATGTGATCGGAGGCTCCAGAGTCTAGAATTCATGGGGAGTAGTTTAAGCAAGAGAGGGCTTTAGGATTTTTACCTGTTTGTGCCAAAGAGACATTAGGAATACCAGATGAAGAATTGGACTTTATCAGTTTCAAGAGGTGATCAATCTGCTCCTTGTTGAAGGGACTTGAGTTGGCTTCATTGGCAGTAGGCCCCCTCGGTTTTTCTCTTCCAGCTTGCTGTCCTTCCAGTTGGCAGGCTTCCCGTTGAGCTTCCAGCAGGTCTCGCGTTTATGACGAGCCTGTTTGCAAAAATCACACCACAATTCTGACTTGTCATCTTGTCTGCTCTGGTAATTTCCAGCTTTGTATCCAGAACCTTCATACCAGATCTCAGGCTTAGCTTCAGGTCTGCGCTGGGGATTTGTAGCTCTATGTCCAGCACCATCGTTGATCAGGGCAGAGTTCTCAATTGGCTCACCAGTGCTCTTCTTTCCAAGCATGACACTCCTTTGACTTTCCTCCCTTCTGACTTCGGCAAACACCTCCCCAATGGATGGAAGTGGAGGTCTGCCAATAATTCTACCTCGGACTTCATCAAATTCGACGTTAAGTCCAGCGAGAAACTTGTAAATATGGCTGTCTTCCACAGTTTTCTTGTGATGCTTGCAGTCATCGGCGGACTTCCATTCATATGTATTGAAGAGGTCCAGGTCCTGCCATAGCCTTTTCAGTGAATTGAAGTACTTAGTGATAGAATCATCCCTCTGTCGAATCTCCCCCAGTCTTAAGGTTAATTCAAATACCCGAGATTGGTTGCCCAGGTTCCAATACATCTGATTGACGTTATCCCACAATTCCTTTGCGGTGGGATAACACATATAATTGGAGCTTATATCCTCCTCCATGGATTTGACTAGCCATGTCATAATCATGGAATTTTCAGCATCCCAGGTGGCATACAGTGGATCGTCGACAATAGGGGATTTCTTATCGCCTGTTATGTAGCCAATTTTCTCTTGCCCACGAATATACATTCAGACAGACTGCGACTACCAGAGAAAATTATCACCATTCAGGCGTATGATGGTGATTTACAGGTTCGCAGATACCTTTACTGGAACAGAATTGGCAGCGGATGGAGTGGTGGTTCCAGATGTAACTTCGGACATGTGTGCAGCTGTTTTAGGGACGTTTCTTGCTGGAGAGTTTGAGACCTAGGGTTCGCGCGACGGTTGGAATCGCGTCATCTGCTGGAGTCGCGTCGCCTGCTGGAGTTGCGTCGCTTGCTGGGGTCGTTCGCGCCGACTGCTGGAGTCCCGCCCACTGCTGGAGTCGCGCCGACTGCTGGAATCAAGTCGCCTGGCGTCAAGTCGTGCCGGAGACGAGGGATCGAGCCTAGGGCTCTGATACCAACTTAAAATATGAGGAAGAAAATATATTGTTTTTCTTATTTCAAACATATGGGTACACCTCTATTATAAAGAGAGAGAGGTAATAAGAAAGGAATAAGAGGAAAGAAATATTCTACTTCCTATACTTACATAGAACTAATTAAGGTCTCTAATAACATAATTTCCTACACATATAACAATGATTAGGAAATTATAAATCCACAAATAGTAGGATAAATAACGAAGAAGCCATGGAGTGGTGTCACTTGAACCTAATGCCTCATATTTCCAAGACCTCAATCTTTGCCACTAGATTTAGGCCCGCCTGACATTCATGTACTTCCCATTTTATAAACTTGAAAGAATGAATGAACCATCACGGAATATATCAACTTTGCTGCAAAAAATTACTTGGTGTAAGGTGGTCCTGACATCCTCTCTTACGAAAATTATCCAGGAAGGAGTTCTTTATCCTTTTTAGGTTTTGTCAATATAAATGGGATTAACTTGTACATCTTGTTTTTGGAAAATTATCAGTTCAGTTAGGAGGACAGGGCCTGTATTTCCTACTTCCTCAAAATCTCCCTCCACCACCTTTGGTTCTTATGCAGTTTATATGGTTATTTTCAGGCACATGTGTACCGTGAAATTGTTCATATCAGTGGCCAAAATTTGTCCTTTCATGAAAGCAAGTGCTCAGCATTTCTTGCGAATATTGATGAGCATAAATCTGTTACGGTGAAATTCCTTGGTCGAGCATATACTTTACCACCATGGTCAGTGAGTATATTGCCAGACTGCAAAAATGTTGCCTTCAATACTGCTAAGGTATGACTAAGTTCTCAAATACTTGAAGATATTTGTGTTTAATGAATACCGTGCGAGGTGGTTGTAAAACTGCATGCCTACTTTAGTTGCACTCAGTTTGATTATTTGTTCACATTATAAGCTCTAGGCATCTCCAAAGTGTGTTTTTACAGTGAGGTTTTATTAGGAGTTTATTACATGAAGTTTCACATTGTTATCTCATCAGTATTGATCTATAGTATTCATGCAGGCACTTGTCAGAATATATCATTTATTTTAGTTGCATATCCGAGAAACCATACTTTGTTACTAAATGATTATTCAACTTTGAAGAATAAAATATGTTGACTCCATTGTTATATTTGTAATCAAATTTTCTGGAATGACGGTGTTAAGGCCTTTTAGAAGGATGACAATCTCACAAGTCCCATGAGCCTTGTTTAAGCCCGTTTAAGTGCTCAGGCACATGGTTTGAATGAAAAATTGTGGTTATCAACAGTTTGTTATATCTTGGGAAATGCCAATCATTTTAGACTAGCTTACCAGGCTTTAGAAATTGCTAGCAAAACTTGGGGGAATTTTATGCCATTTGATATTTTTATTTCTTATAGAATTTAGATATGTTAGATACACTCGACATTAAGTTTCACACTGACATGCATTAAAGTTTTCAGAGATCAAATTATAGTCCTACCACCATGTTTACTTTTAAAGATGAGCAGAAGTATTTTTGAAGCAATTTAAAAAAATTAAATTTGTCCCATCAATGGTAAATTAATCTTTTAGATGAAATGATTCAACATAGTATCGAAGCAACAAAAGTCTTGGTTTAGGTCTTGTAACCATCAGCTATGCAATTGAAAAAAAAATTGCACACCTGTTGGACCATTGATGAAAAAAAGAATCTAGCCTGAACATTGAGGACATTGTGAAAACAAAAGTTAGACAAATGAACTTTCTGTATCTCTCTAAGCCCATGCTGACGTTTTGCCAAAAAAAAAAAAAAAAAAAAAAAACTTCCCCTATCTCTAGCCATTTAAAGTATTAGGGGAAGTAGTTTAACAAATGAAAAGAAAAAAATATACTTGCATTACTATTACTGTTTGCTTCCACTGTTTGTGTATGGATGATCACTTTCAGTCCCGAATGTAAGTCATTACGTCCTTTTGCCTTGTGCTTTATCTCACCTCATGATCAGACCTCAAACAAAATTTATATTTCTATTATATTATTAAATTATGGGGATTTGTCTTTCAATATTTGGAACAGGTCGGGGCTCAAACTTCGATTAAGACAGTAAGATTTGATGATATAAATGATCCTGCATATTTGCAAATGATGGTTCCAAACCAAGTTACCCGTATATCAGAAAGCTGGAATTTTGTTAAAGAACCTATTGGTGTGTGGAGCAACAGCAATTTTACATTTCAAGGCATATTGGAGCATTTGAATGTAACAAAAGACCGGTCTGACTACCTGTGGTATACGACCAGGTATTTGAAATATTAAGCCTTACAAATAATTGTAAGTCTGACACACTAGTTACATTTTACATCTTGAAAATCATGCACATCAGATTTTAATATTTTGTGTCAAAACTTATGAACAATTAGGTGCTGATTACTGAAAATATTTGATGCTATGATCTTTCTGCATAAAATTTTATCACTACTATTTTTGTGTTCTATAATAGGTGATTTAAAACCTAAACTGTAGTAATCTTGTAATAGACTGACAGGACCCAGGGTGGGCATCATTAACATTTCAAAAGCATCATCTCCGATTACTCCATGAATCAACATATATTAATTCTCTCATGCACTATTACATCTATCTTTTTCATTTAGGCTAGCTGTGGGGCATGGGGGATGAGGGCATGTCATACAATCTTATCCATGATGCACAATTTTCAAGTTGTATTTTGCATCATCCACTTATTCTGTTAAAGTCAGTCTAGTGTAGTCATATCTATGAAGTAGTGATTACAGTCACAGCTTGGTAATCAAAATATTTATGGTGACACTGATGGTCATTTCATATATGATGCAGAATACACATCTCTGATGAGGAAATCTCATTTTGGAAAGATAATCAACTCAGTCCAGTACTTAATATTCACAGCATGCGTGATTTGGTTTACATATATGTTAACAGCCAATTCACAGGTATTACCTCTATTATAATCACTTTGTCTATATCTCTCTTCCTCCCAAATATCTTTCAGAATGATCATCACTGAAGATTATAAACAATTTCTTTCCGGAAAAAGAATGGTTAGCCAGGGGGTTCTCCAAATATTACCATGAATAAGCTAGAACAGCTTTGATGGCATATATGGGCATGAAGGAAAAAAGTAAGACAGTGCTTAGCAAATTGATGAAGCTCACATTGAAGCTGTGATGGATTTTTATTTTTTATTTTCGTCTAACAAAGAAACTAGTTTTTAAAAATATGTGCTCACCTATGATGCTATAAAATTAATTTCATTTGCAATAGAAAGAGAAAACTACTTGTTTGAGCTTGTCCAGAGGAGCGGACTTCGTCCTCAAAATAATTCAGTCCATTTTTTTTTGCACTACCGATAGTGTTCCCAATGTACGACTTGCCAAATTCACAATAAAAAGGACAGAATTTTGTCACACAGTTTAGGTCTTTAGTCAACTTGCTAATTGACAAAAGATTACGGACATGAGTTTCACAATTCAAAGCTGTAACTACTGAGATAAGGATATAACCTTTTTGTACAGCTGATAGAACCATTGGCAGTTGTTATTTCAAATAACCGGGACAAGGATAATTGGATGAAAATAATTTGGAATGACCCATCATAAGAAAGGGATTAGCATAGAGTATCAAAGCACCCATAGTCACAATCTGCTAACTTTCTTTGTTGTAAACCTCTACAAATATTTCTATGGTGGATGACAGTGGATCCTTTCCAAGAGTGCACTTATCGTGTTCTCAGCATTAAAGGTTGAAGAGCAATTTTAACATTTTGCAGCAAAAAAACTGATTGGAGAAATTCTATTTTCTAGCAATCTAGGTTCATAAAGAATCTCACAGATTTCCAAAACCAAGAAAGCAATTCTGGATGGAATTTTTTAATATTTCATTCACCTTACAGTAGAGCACATTGCTATTTATAAAAATAAGAAGTACATAGAAATGAGGAAAGTAGAGAGAAATTAGAAAAACAAATTGAGACAACTCAGGGACATATCTCGTACAAAATTGAAAAATTCCATAAGTCGCTTCATATAATCTGCCATCTATCTAAGAATTATGGATTCAAATCTTCTGGTTCAACAAGGACTATAAAGCTTGTTATATATAGGACCAGGTTAATAAGCCTAATATGATAAAAAAATATTCTTTTACAAAGATTTTCTCTGGTTCATCTAATTGCTGTTCTTCCTTTGAGCTGTCACAAATTTCATAATGATTGTCCACTGTAGCTGATATATCTCAAATATTCTTTTTCACCTTTTGCTGATTTTCTTTGAGATTAATAACGTTGATATCACTGCCTTCCTGTTGTATTACATCTTTTGGAATTGAAGGTGGTGCGAAAGGTAAATGGATAAAGGTAGTTCAGCCTGTCAACCTGATGCAAGGATACAACGATATAACATTGTTATCTCAAACAGTGGGCTTGCAGGTAATCTGCTTTGACAGTTTAATTTGTACGAATAACTAAAATAATGTAAATAATGAAATATCAACTCTGTATCAGGAATTTTTTTGAAAACTATCTAATTCACCTTAGTTTCTGGGTTCTCACACTCTAGTAGTCTTACTATTAACAGTTGAAGATAGAAATTTCTGGATAATATTGTCTTGAATGGAATTGAATTCTGCATTTTTCTTTTTTATTTCTGGTGAAACACCACATTATTTTGGGTTTTTTTTTTTTTTTTTTTTTTAATTTTGATTTTGAACTCCGTTGCATTTTTATCTTTATTTAAGTTCATGAATTTCAATATGTGATGCATCTGTGTGAAGTAAATTTCTCATCTCTTCCCCGGGTTCAGATTTTGATAAATATAGCACTTCTACTGTTTCCTGCAGAACTATGGTGCCTTCTTAGAGAAGGATGGGGCTGGCTTTAGGGGTCAAATCAAGCTTACAGGATGTAAAAATGGAGATATTGATCTCACGGAGTTTATGTGGACCTATCAGGTACTTGTGTTACTTGGAGATTTCATTCACCATGGTTGGTTGATTCTACAACTTTCCTAACGTTATGGATTTTTCCTTAATACAGCTTATCACATTCACGCATTAGTTTTTGTTAAGGAATATACAACTGTAGGAATATTTATAGGGATCCTTGATTAGGATCCTTCTTAATATAGAATCCCTAATGTGTGTATATATATCATCTAATATGTAATCAAACAAATAAGGAAAAACAATATTTTCTTTCACAGCGTACATGGTATCAGAGCCGAGTTCCTAGGGTTTGGTAGTCTATTCTTTTTCGTCTCTTCTCCTTCATCGCAAGCCTCGGGTTAGATTTTCTTGGTCGACTGATCGGTGGTCGACATCTTTGTTGGTACAGACCGCTATCTTCGGCTTGGGAGTCGTGGGGTTCGACTGCAGCGTGAGCAGGCTGCGTTTGATTGGGTAATCGGAGTCAAATCACCGGCGCCTGGGTGAGTGCACTCGACGCGTGCGCTGCCGTTTCTTGGTAGCTTGAGGATTGCAGTACTGTGGCTCCAGTGACTCTGGTCGGCATCTTCTCCGGTGGTCTCTTTGGTTGCGCCCGGTTCCCGTTGATTTGGACAATTGGTCCTTCGCTTCTGGACGGCGCCCGGTGTCTCTGAAGGTGAGTGTGTGTATGTGAATTCAGTTGGGCCGGCCTACATTAAATTTATTCAGACTTGTTTTTTTTTGAATTGGGCCTGTTTATTTTGAGTTGGGGCTGTGATTGGGCTGTTTATTGGACTTGCTTCCACAATTTGAGAATATTTTGAGTTGGGCCTGTTTATTTGGTATAGGCTGTGATTGGGCTGGTCCATTTTTTGTTTGGTGTGGGTATATTATTTTGGGTTTTACCTGTTGGGTTTGTGATTTGTTTGGACGGTGTGGTTTATTTGTATGGCTGAGAAACAAAAGAATTTGGTTATGACCGATGTAATTTCAGTGATGTCCAAAATTACGGAGCATAAGCTGGTTGGTCCAAATTACTTCGATTGGTGTAAGACAGTTCGAATTTATCTGCGAAGTATTTCTATGGACAATCATCTTACTGAAGAACTACCAACGGACAATACTCGTCAGACTTGGCTAAGGGATGATGCCCGATTATTCTTACAAATTCGTAATTCCATTGATACAGAGATAGTCAGTCTGATTAACCACTGTGAGTATGTTAAGGAATTAATGAAATATTTAGAATTTATGTACTCTGGAAAAGGGAATGTATCACGCATTTATGAAGTCTGTAAGGGTTTTTATCGTGCTGAACAACAGGATCAGTCTCTTCAGGCTTATTTTATGAATTTTAAAAAGACCTACGAAGAATTGAATGTTTTGTTACCTTTGAGTCCAGATGTGAAAGTTCAGCAAGCTCAGCGGGAGCAAATGGCCGTGATGAGTTTTCTAGCTAGTCTTAATTCTCCGTTTGAGACTGCTAAGTCACAGATTCTTTCCAGTGTTGAGATTTCATCTCTGCAAGAAACCTTTACTAGAGTCCTTCGCACAGATACTAGTGCTTCTGTTGCTCCATCTGTTCAGTCTTCCAGTGCTCTTATCAGTCGCAATAGTTGAGGTAATCCAAGAGGCGGGGGTACAGGTGGTCGGGTCACTCGAAGTCAGAATACAGGAATTGTCTGCTACTACTGTCATGAGCCGGGACATACCAAATCATCGTGCCGAAAATTGCAAAATAAATCTCAGAAGTCTTACTCAGCTCATGTTGCAACTATTACTGCTACACCCTCCTCGTCCTCTGAGCAAACCATCACAGTTTCTGCAGATGATTTTGCAAAATTCAATCAGTACCAGGAAGCATTAAAGCATTCGTCACACCCTATCTCTGCCATTGCTGAGACAGGTAAAACTTGTCTTCTCTCCTCTTCCTCGAACTGGGTTATTGATTCTGCTGCCACTGATTATATGACAGGTAATCCTAGTCTCTTCTCTACTTTTCAATCACATAAATTTCCTTCCAATGTTACTTTAGCTGATGGTTCAACTTCTTCTGTTCTTGGTTCTGGCACTGTTAATCCAACTCCATTCATTTCCTTATCTTCTGTCTTAAGTCTACCCCATTTTTCTTTCAATTTAATGTCTGTGAGCAAACTTACTCGGGCCTTAAACTGTTGTCTCATTTTTTCCTAATTATTGTCTTTTTCAGGATCTTATGACGAAGAAGATTATTGGTAAAGGACATGAATCAGGAGGTCTCTATATTCTGGATACCCAGGTGCCCAGGTCCATTGCGTGTTCAAGTATCTTAACTCCTTTTGAAGCTCATTGTCGGTTGGGACATCCATCTTTATCTTTGTTGAAGAAATTATGTCCTCAATTTCAAGATGTATCATCCTTAGATTGTGAGTCGTGTCAGTTTGCGAAACATCGTCTGTCATCAATTCCTCGAGTCAATAACAGAGCTAGTTTTCCTTTTGAATTAGTTTATTCAGATGTGTGGGGTCCGTGTCCAAAACTGGATTTCTATATTTTGTTACCTTTGTTGATGATTTTTCTCGTGTGACTTAGCTTTATTTAATGAAGAATCGTTCTGAATTATTTTCTCATTTTAGTGCCTTTTGTGCTGAAATTAAAACGCAGTTTAATGTCTCTATACATACATTGAGAAGTGATAATGCCAAAGAATATTTTTCCAATGCCTTTCGGACTTATATGCTTCAGAATGGTATTCTTCATCAATCCTCGTGTGTTGATACCCCCTCCCAGAATGGTGTGGCTGAACGGAAAAATAGACATCTTCTTGAGACAGCCAGGGCCCTCATGTTCCAAATGCATGTCCCTAAACAATTTTGGGCTGATGTCGTCTCCACGGCCTATTTTTTGATTAATCGAATGCCTTCGTCTGTTCTTCATGGTGAGACTCCTTATAGTGTCATTTTCCCTAAACCCTTATTTTCTATTGAACCTAAGATATTTGGTAGCACTTGTTATGCTCTTGATGTTCGTCCTCAGGTAACTAAATTAGATCCAAAATTCTTAAAATGTATTTTTTTGGGTTACTCTCGTCTACAAAAAGAGTATCGATGCTACTGTTCGAGTCTCAGCAAGTATATTGTGTCCGCTGATGTTACCTTTCTGGAACATACCCCTTTCTTTCCCACATCTTCTACTTCTTTTGGAACGGGGGAGGATGATGATCTGTTGGTTTATCGTGTCACTTTCTAGTCCCCTAATGTTACTTCTCCACCGGTTGTTACCACACCATCACCTATTTGCCAGGTGTATTCCCGACGAAGAAACCCTCCTGATGCATGTTCGGCACCTGACTCTTCTTCGACATCAGATCCAGTGCCGAGTGATCTTGATCTCCCTATCGCTCTTCGCAAAGGTAAACGACATTGCATGTATCCTATTTCATCCTTTGTTTCTTATGATCACTTGTTATCTCCTTCTTGTTCTTTTGTTGCCTCCATCGATTTTGTGACTCTTCCGAAAACTGTTCATGAAGCCTTATCTCATACTGGTTGGCGTGATGCTATGATAGAAGAGATTAATACTTTGGACGCTAATGGTACTTGGAATTTAGTAAATTTACCTGCAGAAAAAAGGCTATTGGATGCAAGTGGGTGTTTGCAGTCAAAGTCAATCCTGATGGTTCAGTGGCTAGACTTAAAGCTTGTCTTGTGGCTAAAGGCTATGCCCAGACATATGGTGTGGATTACGCTGATACTTTCTCTCCCGTCGCTAAATTAACGTCCATTCGCTTGTTCATTTCCATGGCAGCTATACATAAATGGCCTTTACATCAATTTGACATAAAAAATGCTTTCTTACATGGTGATCTCCAGGAGGAGGTGTATATGGAGCAACCGCCTGGATTTGTTGCTCAGGGGGAGTATGGGAAAGTGTGTCATCTTCGAAGGTCCTTATATGGCTTGAAACAGAGTCCACGTGCATGGTTTGGAAAATTTAGTCAAGCGGTGGAAAAGTTTGGAATGCAAAAGAGCAAGTCTGACCACTCAGTCTTCTACAAACAGTCGGAATCCGGCATTATTCTCCTTGTTGTGTATGTTGATGATATTGTTATTACTGGTAGTGATACTATGGGAATTTCATCTCTGAAGTTCTTTCTTCACATCCAATTTCATACGAAAGATTTAGGTACTTTGAAGTATTTCTTGGGAGTTGAGGTAACAAGAAGCAAGAAAGGCATTTACTTATCTCAGAGAAAATATGTGCTTGATTTATTAACTGAGACAGGAAAGTTGGGAGCTATGCCAAATAGTGTCCCAATGCTTCCTAATTTGCAAATTACTAAAGATGGTAACTTATTTCGAGATCGTGAGAAGTATAGGAGGCTGGTTGGGAAATTGAACTATCTTACAGTAATTCGTCCTAACATTGCATATCCTGTCAGCGTTGTAAGTCAATTCATGTCTTCCCCAACAATTCACCATTGGGCAGCCTTAGAACATATTCTGTGTTACTTAAAGGGAGCTCCTGGACGTGGAATACTGTACAAAAATCATGGACATACCCACATCGAATGCTTCTCAGACGCAGATTGGGCAGGTTCCAAGATTGACCGAAGATCCACTACTGGCTACTGTGTTTTCGTTGGAGGAAATTTGATCTCGTGGAAAAGTAAGAAGCAAAATGTTGTGTCCCGATTCAGTGCGGAATCAGAATATAGAGCTATGGCACAATCTGTTTGTGAGATAGTGTGGATATATCAACTCTTAACTGAAGTTGGTCTTAAAGTTACAATACCAGCAAAGTTGTGGTGTGACAATCAAGCTGCTCTTCATATTGCTTCTAATCCTGTATTTCATGAACGAACTAAGCATATTGAGATCGACTGTCATTTCATTCGTGAGAAAGTGCAACAAAATTTAATTTCTACAGGACATGTGAGAACCGGAGAACAACTAGGAGATATTTTCACAAAAGCTCTAAATGGAATTCGGATTGACTATATTTGTAACAAGTTGGGCATGATTAATATCTATGCTCCAACTTGAGGGGGAGTGTTAAGGAATATACAACTGTAGGAATATTTATAGGGATCCTTGATTAGGATTCTTCCTAATATAGAATCCCTAATGTGTGTATATATATCATCTAATATGTAATCAAACAAATAAGGAAAAATAATATTTTCTTTCACAGCTTACAGTTTTTAATTCAATGGCAAATGATCCTGTGATTTCATTTGATCAGCATTGTTTCAGCCAAAAAAGCTCCAACCAGCATAGGGTTTTAAATTGTGGAGCACCTCAGTAAACCATTGCTTAGCCTATATTAAGTTTAAACTGGTAGTATGAGGTGGTAGTAGTGCATGTAATGCCTTATGAGGTAAATTTAAATCATATTCTAAAATAAATTAAAGGGCACTCTAAAGGTATTTAGACTTGAATCATGAAAAAATTAAATATAAATTATTTTATCTATAATCGAGATATGATTCACAATAGATTTAAGAACTCTAGTTTAATCTTGAGGGTCAATGTAATCAAGTTAGCATCATGTTTTCTGAATTTGCTTTCTGAGCATGAAAAACCAACTAAACCTATGAATCAATCAGAAGTTTAAAGCTGGTTGTACTAGAGTGGTATGCTTGATTTTAATTTGAAGAACGGAGTAAGGTTAAAGGCAGTTTTGAAGCTGTTCTTTGGAATTGGTGATGGTATCACCTGTCCTCACCTCCGCATTTTTCTTGACTAGAAGTTCATCTTAAATTTGTCCTCATTCCTACGACTATGCATTTCTAACGTATTTTTCCATGGATTCAAATATATATTTATATATATATATATATATATATATATATATATAACAAATTCGTTCAGGTTTATTTTAAAAAGGCACTTTGATCTTTGAAGTAAGCTGGTAGAACAATTTGTTTGTTGAACCTTTTGTTGACATAAGTGAACAGAGCACATGAATAATTTTGTAAAAGCGTCCTTTGTGGTCCATCATATAAGATTCCATTGCTAATGGATAATAACAGGGGGAAAACATATAGTATTGATTTTAATAAACAATTGAAGAAATTGGATACTCTAATTACTGTAGATACGGGAACTCTGGGTAATATGAAGTTCTCCTTTTACATTTCCATGTTTACCAAATTTTTTCTCATTTTGCCTTTTCTCAAATTTCTTAATGCTAATGAAACAAAACTGACAACCAAATTACTGCAATGTGATTATAGGTAGGGCTTAAGGGCGAGTTTCTGAAAATATTTTCCACTGATGACAATATAAGCGCAGGGTGGACAGAATTTCCACGTGATGCAATTCCATCCAGCTTTTCCTGGTTCAAGGTAACTTTTTGAGAACATTATGTGAAACGATTTTGCATTTTTTTTTTTTTTCAAATTGATCACTTGTTACAGAAAAAGGCATGAAATGAAATTGTTCGACGTCGTTGGGGACATCAATATATTATGTTCTTAACGTAATCAGAGTTTATAATTATAGCTAGCAGAATTTGAGGGTGCCTAGTTGTTCATTCTCTCAAGTGCATGGTGGGGAAGCATCCATTGCAGAATGGCTAAGTAGCCAAAGTGCTGAAGAAATTGATGCATATACTGTCGCTCCTGTCCTCGTGTTACTGTTTTAATGGAATTGCTCAGTTTTTAATGGTATCATGTGACTTCAAATGCTAAAATGAGAGAATAAATAATTAAATAAAATAATATTATGTAAGCACGAAGTGGAATTTGATACTTTATTTCTTTTGAAAGGTTTCCTATAATATAGTGTGCAGTGTACACTAGGTCATTTAAAAAAAAAAAAAAAAAAATGTATAAAGGGGTTCCCTTTGACATTGGAGTGTTTTCATAATCCAGTTCAACCTGATTGAACGAAACAGATTGAAGTTGAAGGCACTTTATTGAGGAAAAAATTGGTAATGGGCTGATTAGTACACCTTTTGTGACTGAAACAAAAACTAGCAGAGATATCTATGAAAGGAATTTGTATGGTTAGGCAAGCTTGGCATGATTGATATTTTTGCTCCAGCATGAAGGGAAAGTTGAAATTTTATTTCCTATATATTAAACTTGTTGGTAGGTTTGTATAGTGGGTTGTTTGTAGATTTGCAAGTAGTTGGTAGGTTTGTATTTATAGCAGGTTGTCACTAGGGTTGCAGGTAACTGGCAAATAGTTGGTAGGTAGAGTTTTCGTGAACTCTAAACATAACCTTTGATTTCCTCTTTCGAGATATAAAAATCAGTTTCTAAACGGACAGTAAATATTCAATTACTATGTTTTAGCTCTCGTTTATTACTACTGAATAATGGCTGCACTAAATATCTTTAAAAAAAAATGGGAATCCTCGTAGCCGCTCACACTTCCATAACTAGAAAGCAATGGAAAAAGAGAGAAGTGAAAAACAAACCTTCCAATGCCAGGAGTCAGGTTAATTTTTCTTTAGGAAGATTTATCATGTTTCTTCTTTTTAGTGGTGTACATTGACCTACTCAACTTCCGTGTTCACAAGTTCTTGTTTCTATTTCCTTTTCTCCCCGGGATTTATTTTTTTGGGGGTGTTGGCAAATGGCAGGCAGTCTGATGGCTTCACTAACCAACATATTTCCATTCTTTGGTTCTCAGTGGTTGGAGGATACAATTTCTAGGAGTTATCACCATCAACATTCTGCATTTACATGTTTTTAACGATGTCTGTTTCTGTTAAGATTTTTGGACCTTTCTTCTATTAATCTGTTTCCCATTTTATCGAGCAGACCCATTTTGATGCCCCTGGTGGGGTAGATCCCGTTGTCATTGATTTTAGAAGTATGGGAAAGGGTCAAGCTTGGGTCAATGGGTACCACATTGGAAGATATTGGACTTTGATTGCCCCAAAAGATGGATGTAAAACTTGTGACTATCGGGGATCTTATGATTCCGACAAATGTACAACAAACTGTGGGAAGCCCACTCAATCTTGGTACTCTCTGACACTAAAAGCTTACATAGGTTGTCTGATTTTAATGTTTTCAAGCTTTACTAAGAAGCATGAACAGAACAAGGTTGTTTTCCATAGTACTTCTAATTCCATTATGAATCTACAATATTCTTGCTACTTATTGATGGTTTTAAATCTGAGTTCATATCCAGGTACCACATACCAAGATCATGGTTACAGGCTGCAGACAATTTGCTTGTCATCTTTGAGGAGACGGAGAAGACCCCGTTTGAGATATCCATCAAGTCGGGTTTCTCAGAAACTATTTGTGCTAAAGTATCGGAGAACGATTATCCACCTCTACATGCTTGGTCCAGTCCAAATATCACCAATGGAACAATTTCACTGAATACCAAGATACCTGAATTGCACTTGCAGTGTGATGCTGGACATACAATCTCTTCCATCGAGTTTGCAAGCTATGGAACTCCCCGAGGAAGCTGCCGCAAGTTCTCCAAAGGCAGTTGCCACGCACCCAATTCATTTTCCGTGGTGTCTGAGGTATGCGTGGCATTTTTTAGTACATAACAAATTTGTAGTTCCCATGAAGAACCAGCTTGATGGGTTAGTTATATAGCAATTGTTAGGCATAGTTTTTGTTTTTAGGCTCAATACCTGGTCAGCATGATATCTAGTTTTAAACCGAGTTGTTCCTTAAATAATAAACTAACGTTTACTTGAGATGATTAAAGCATTTTCCATTTCTACAGGCTTGTAAGGGAAGAAACAGTTGTTCAATTGCAGTTTCTAATGCTGTATTTGGTGGAGATCCATGTCACCGTGTTGTCAAAACTTTGTCTGTTGAAATTCGATGCTCGTCTTCATCATACATCAGCTCTGCCTTAATGGAATGACAGCTGAAAAACATGATTGAACCCGGATAGCATGTTTTGTACAGGGTAGTGGACCGTATCACTGTACTGTATAATCAGGTTGTGGGGTGGGTGGGTGTTAATGTGATGTTTTAAGCAACCATTAGGCCTCGCACCATACTCAGAATCATGTCCTTAGCAATTGGTGTAACATTTGTTCAAGGATTTATGTTGTATGAAATAAAAAAAAATCCATAATCTGCCTTTCTTGGTGCACTAATAGAAGCAGAGAATTCAATAGTATTACTAGTGAACGCGTACAGAAGAATGGGATTTATTTCGGACACGAATGATGCTAATAAGATATAAATAATAATCGAGCACATTATAGGCTCGAATGAACTTAACCTACTCCTAATGAAGCTTTCAACATTCTCTTTGATTGTACACTTCATAAATTTGCTTTGGCTGACTTCACCATCCGAGTGGCTCATGAGACATCTCCTATTCGTTATTTTCAGGGACACCAACAACAGGAAGACTTCATTTGGATTCAGAAGAGCTCGAGCACCAACATCAAGCTCAAATTTCGAGATTTTTATTTACCAGCAACAACAAACACAATATTGGAAAGCTTATAGCCCTCGCGTTCAAAGGATTTTCTATTCTAAGCTGTTGAATTCTTCAGTGTTTTTGGGGATAACCAACATGAATAAAGAAAGAGTTTACAACTTAAACTCATATGCTACAAAGAATAAGCGAATTGGTGGCAAACCAAGTCGAAGAACACGAAATGAAAATAAGGACAGGAAACCGAAATTTTCCACAGGAATTGTTGTTTCTTTTTCCCTCGCGAGCCAAAACATGTAAATGAATCTCTTAAATAAAACGTAATTCTGTACAAATGACCTGAGTTTATCGTATATGTGAATAAATGCCTCACATGCATGCACATTCTAAGTCATTTATCATCTTTTGCCCCATGGAAAGCATCCACATACCTAAGCGAAAGAAATGATGGAAAATTAAGTACTCGATAGATACACGGAAAATGAACAGCAGACAGAGATCGAAATAAACATATTTTCTTTTACCTTGGTATTATCCTTTCCATATTGCTTCAGACCATTTGGGTAAGACGTTTCAGTTGGCACGGCAGGTACCTTTCCTGCATCACTGTGTTTCTCTTCTCTCACTGCGTTAAAAATGTGAGTGTATCCTTCAGCTGATGCAGGATTGTTCTCGTTCCAATCACCAAACTTTGGTACAGCAAGGCTGTGATCAGGCTGTAATCCAAAGGAATATCACACTTCTAGCGGATACGGGACAGAACTTTACAATAGCATTATGAAAGAAAAAGAAATTAAAATCTTGTTCTTTATAGAGTCCAGTCTTGTCTAATATTTTCTACCGAACATGCACCTCAGAAATTTCTACCTCGTCTACTTATTGTTCTCTAACAAGTTCAAGTCAAATGTAAGATCAAGTTAATCTTCATATCACGATGTATATAATGAGATAACAGAGAAATAGACATTTACAGTGTCATCGCCTCGTGTAACTGATCTCAGACGAGATCTTCCAGGAGTGGAGGGATCTAGGCCGTAGCTACCTTCAGATGTTCCCTTTCTTTCCCAATAGGGAGAAGAAATTCGACTTCCATTTCCTCCTACCCGTGCCTGGGAATGAGGGTGCAATGGCGAGTGTTCGATGCTGCGATCACACCCTACACACTGCCGAGCGACTCGTCTAGGTGTATCACCCGCATTCAGAACACCATGGCGATGATGTGGCGATTCAGAAGCAGCTTTCCATCCTGCAGTCTCGTACCGCAGTGGGGAATCAGTAAGTCTCCTCATATCACCTTCTTCTCTACTTAACCGCTGACGCCTTGGTCTAAGCATCTCTTGGGCCTTTATTGCTTCTGATTCTGATTTATGGCTTCCAAATGGGACACAACCATGCAATTTGTGAGATGTGTCAGTTGCAGGTTTTCGACTCATTAAATCAGGGTGCAGCGGAGAATCGGTTGATCTCCTCATTTCACCATTCACTTGTCTAGAATGATAGTAGTGTTTTGGCGATGCCGCATCTGATACTTTTTTACCCTTAGATCCAATCTCGGGATTTTCATGAGAATAATTTTGATTCACCTTGCTACTTTTCTTTCCTTTCCTGGGATTATCAAAATAAGCAGTGTAGGAGACATCTTCTTCACTTTCCCAGTTACCAAATTTTGGTACTAGCGTCTGCTTCTGTAAGAATCAGAAACCAAAATCAAGAAACATGTACATGAAAGCAAAAGGAATTAATCACTGTTTAGATTAAGAAACAACATTTTCAGTCGTTTAACTTGTTCGAAATGTCTGTTTATCGGGTGAGCATTTTTTTATATTTCATCTTTGGTAATATATACATTTCTGTAACACTTTTGGTTCCATCAGATTCATGCTCGTAAAAGAAATGTACCAGCAGATTGATTGTGGTTCACATAAAAAAGTTTACAATCACGCCCAATACTACTTTGATTAAGGAATTGATCACCTCAGATAAATATCTAAACCTTAAACCGAGATTAAAGCTCTTCACAACACTTCTTCAAGTACAAGGTACTTTTGAGATTGTCCTCAATTCTTCTATTGTTGTAAACGCTTCTCGAAAATATCTCCAACTTCCCAATGACTCTTAACTTCATAATACATTAATAAACTCCCTATACCGTCTCAATGCTTTCAACTTCCCAAGACAAGCAACTAAAATTTTTTTGAGCCCATCTCTTTATTCAGCCTAGCCATTAGCTAGCACTCAAACAACCCACCAGAATAGCTAGCTACATTATGCAAAACAACTAAGCTAATTGTACAAAAATTGTTTTACATTTTTGTTGACAGATGCTGAGGTGACATGCATTTTGACATTAGATTTGAATAAATGAAATTTAAATCAAGGGCCAAAATGCATGTCACCTTAGCATCTGTCAACAAATGTGTAAAGAAAACTGTACAAGTAGCAGAGTCCTATGCAAAAATCTTCATGATAAACTTTCTTGCTTCCAAATCCTTCTCAAGATTTATTACTTAAGCAAACTAATCCCGTACCCCAACGGACGATTCAATTTTCGGGATTCATCCCATTATCTAAATGAAACCCACAAAATTTCCATGTAAAAATATTACACCAAGCTCCAGCATCCCACCCATACAGATAGTAGATAAATTTAAAATGCATTTATGTAGAGAAAACTCTTCCATACACCTCCTGTTTATAGTCAAAACACAAAGGGAAACCTAAATTTATACAATATTCCGAATTGCATAAATAGATTTTATGAATAGAGGCCATTCAAGAACATCCTAAATATGCTTTGATTTTTCTTTGACATACAAATTCATTAACAAGAAAACCCAATAACAGATAATTTCAGTACAAGTACTACAATTCTAAAGAAAATAAACCAATAATTGCAACAGCCAACAGGTGTTTTCACAAGAGAACATTAATGTCGATTATTTACAAAAAATAAAAAACATAGATCAAGAAATATGGAAATGAATACTCACTGCCATTGATCCAAAATCTTCAAGAAAAGTTCAATCCCTAATAACACAAACCCACAAAAAAATGAGACCGAATTTGTCTGTCTTCTTACAGCCTAACATAGATATTAAAGTGAGTGAGTGCACGTGCTGTTGACAGTTAGCAGTCACTGTACTAAGGATAATTTCTTTCTTTCTAGTTGTGCTGTGTCGGATCAACTAATGTACCTAATAACCAACATGCTGAGGTGGTCTGAAAATTACTTTGTCGGTGTAGTTGTAGAAATATATAACGACTATGCTATGGGTACATAATTAAGTGTTCATAGAAATGTCCACACCCTCATATGGGGGTGGACCCCACTTGAATAAACATTTTTATTCAAGTGGGATCTACCTCCATGTGAAGGCATGACTTAATTATGTACAACAAGTATTATCCAATATATAATATAAACTTATTAAAATTCTTATCACACCGACTGAGAGCTAAGCTATGCTAAAGTTTAATTAGCATATGTTTGAGCCTATTATATAAAAATAATTTTTCTTCAAACTCATTTTTAATTGTACATTCTTTCAATAAAATAATTTTATATGTAAATCCAATTTTTTTTTTTTTTCTATTTCTTATCACATTCTAAAAAAAATCACTATTAATACGACATGATGATTTTTTTTTTTCTAAGTGCTTCTATAATTGTCTTCCTTCATTATGTTTAATTATATTCAATATATTAATGACACATTTGATAGAGTAAACAAGATAATATAAAACAATATTAAAAATGCAAATAAATAAAGAGTAATATTAGGTAGTTTTATTGGGGTTAAAACTTCAATCTAGATGATAGACGAAATGAAGAGTGAAATTAAATTAAATTTTTAATTTTACCTATTATTTAATGTCACATTGACGTCGCTCTAAATTGAGATTGTAAATTCAATAAGTCTAAATAGCATTACTCATAAATAAAATATAAAATATTATGGTACTGAACATATATACTTTAGCGAACTTTATTTTTGGTCAATGCCTCAATGATGAGATTGGTGGGGACTGTGGGGTCGACGTTGTTGGGTAATTAATGACTCATTAATGACCGACATCCTCGTGGAAATTACCGTACTACCCAAGTTATATCATGGTACAAAGGAAGAAAGGAGGGGAAAGTTAAAATTGTGCAAAAATTCTCAGAAGTCTTTATGATTACTAGGTGTCGTTAATGGAAAAAGGTCACCTTCCCTTTTAATGACATTATAATAATTTTTGTGACATAAAACGCCATATCTAAAAAGGCGGTGAAAAAACTCTTATTGATAAGAACCAAGTCAAAGACGATGACTTCAACCGATTCTAAGATCTAAGATTCTATGTATCACGATTAAACATGGGCCTAACCAAATAATATATAGTCCATAGGGCCAATAGAAGATAAGAAACATACATATTATATTTGGTGGTATAATATAATTTAAATCATTCCAACGTTCAATATCTTATGGATCTCGAGTAATTATAACCGTATCCTCCCATGATTTTAGTGAAATACATACTAAACGTTAGATTGACTTAAATTAAAAGTCACGATTATTTATCAAATAAATGTGTCAAATTTATGAATAGGAAGATTCATCCCGTATGTGTGTTTATATATATATATATATATATATATATTTATATATTTAAAAAATGAGGTTAAACAAAAATATGAACATCTTATTGAAGCTTTTACATTGTTGTGTAAAAGACTATAAAATACGAAGTGCATTTAAACATACAGAAAAACGAACAATAGAATTGAGGAAACGTGGTCAACTCATATTTGACCTTAATGTTCTCCAAAATGACATCTTTGGTATATAGTATTCTTGACAAGTACAATAGACAAAATTTAGCTTCCCCCCCCCCCCCCCCCCCCCCCCTTCTCCATACAATCCACACTACCAAACAAACTAGAGAAAGTAATAACAAAACCAAACAGCACAAAAATACTCCTCCATGCATGGCTAAGTTGGCAATGAGCTTCTCATTCTCTCCCACAAGTCCTACGAAGACTTCGAACAATAAATGCTAAGGGGTACACGTTTGATTCAATAAGAATACTGGGTTCCTCGTCATCTCAGCCGTTTGATCAATTTTGTGCCATCTATGATGCTTCGACTCCACTCAGGGTTTTCGAGCTCTAATAATCTTGCAAGTGCGTCACAAGCTTCAGAAAATTGATTTTCTTCAATAGGAGAGTCCTTGAGTGCAAATATAACTTCATTCAGGTCTTCCTCAAGCTGAAGGGAGAAAATGTTGCTAAATACCTGGAAAATATTCATGAAAACAACACAAATTGCATCACATAAAAACGGTAATAGCATTTTGGCAAAACAATGAAAGATCTAAAGACCAGAAGCATTAAATAGTCATCGTGATGTTGGATTAAAACCCATATATTGTATCATCCGAGATCTCATTTTAAGGGTAATATGCTGTGAAATCATGAGCTAAATTAGGTGTATACCAAAGAAAAACCGGCACCCACACGGTCTTCCTAACTATCTAGAGCTGAATATTCATGCTGTATTGGGTTGAAAAGAAACAATTAAGAGCATGCTTGGCTAAGCTTAAAAAAAATGTAAATGTTAGTCTTAAACAAATTTTTGTTTCCAAGCATGTTTGCATATGTGAAATTTTTTATTCTTAAATAAAAAAAGATAGTAACTTGTTATGGAAGTAGATCTTATCTTGCCATCAAAATAAGTAACTCACTCGTTTTCAACTTTGACTGATAACAAAGATTATTTTATGTTAAAACTAACTTATTTACTTATACGTGAACTTTTTAAGCTTAGCCAAACATAGTCCAGGCAAAGAAACCATAAGCAAACACTGGTATATATCATTGTTAGGGTCATACTCCTAATTCCAGTTCTCACCATTCGTAATCTTGAAAAAACTTTATCCTTAACAGCCGAGGACCTGGAGACTAAATTAATGACAAATAGACCTTGCTCAGAGAGTGAACTTTTGACGGTCAAAAGAAAAGACTCTTCAATGAAGTCTGAAGCAGGACACGTTAAACCAGAGCTGCACAAGAAGGGGATCAATCAAATACATTCGAACTTAAATGAACGGTAAAACATATAGCTGAAGTTACAAACAGTGTTTTTTGAGTAGAGTTACATTTACCTCAAGTCTGAAGAGTCTACATCAATAATAAGTATGTCAATTTTGTTAGAGCTCCTTCCATCTGTATGCACTTCGGTGCTACTTCCACTAGAGAAACTTCCATTGCCTGTATCGTTCTTATCACTACAATTTGGAGTTGATACATCACCAGCCTCAAAATTTGCAATCTCCCTAACAAACTTAATCCCATCAGTGATATGTACCTAAAAAAAAATAGAAATTGGAATTTGACATCATGAACAGATTACAAGTAAAACGTGCATCTCAAAGTAATGTTCATGAGTAGATTACCAATTGCATTGGTACTAGTATAAATACTTTTTTCAAGAAAGAGCATTGGAACAAGTTATTGATGTGGTTCAAATTCAACGCTGTAAACGTATAAATACATACTATTCAAGAAAGAGCATTGGAATAAGTAATGTGGTTTAAATTCAACACTGTAGATATATAAATACACACTTTTCAGGAAAGATGGAGAAAATTTATGCATGCATGTTATAATAGAAGATTAGACATTCAGCAAATGTATTTGTACTAAGTAGAGTGTTCTCAACGTGTATATTACTCCAGAAAATAACACGTTCATTTCATTTGGGTCATGAATTGGTGAGTATGCTACTTAGCTTCCTGAGCTGATTTTTCTGCTTAATTTGCAGCAATTACATCAATTGCTAAACAGGAAAGGAAAGGTATAGAAGAGAAATTGGAAGTGATTCAAGTTTGATCATGGTGGATTTTGTAAAAGCAAAAAGATTGCATGACAAAGGGGAGTGAGAAAATACTAACATATTACCTTCAAATGTTTATCTTCTTCAAAGCTAAAATAGTCTCTTGCAACATCCAGAACCACGGGATCTAACTCAACCACCTGAAAATTGAGAGTTATGATGGTAAGAGACTCTGTTGTAAGGACATTTCAACTAGGGTAGAGTGTCCATATGTATGTGTTGGATTCTGACACTACCATATACTCATTTTTTTTTTTTAATCAAAAACATTATTATTTTTTTTTAACTCAAAGTTATTATTAAATAATAAAAATAGATACTCATATTTAAAAGATTTCAACAAAAAAAAGTAATCACAAATATAAAATTAAATTTATACTATATAAAAGAAGAATTTTAAAGAATTTGATCAACGTATTGTATCAGTACTTTTTTTCAAAAATCGCGGTTCAATGTATCACAACACGCGTCTTGTTGGTGCATCATAAATAAGAGACAAGCGAGTTAAAACTTTAATAACAATCTTTAACAAGTCTAAATCAGGTAGTGAAGTGAGGCCTAAGCCTCACCAAAAAAGACAATAAAATAAGTCCAAAAAAAAAAAAAAAAAAAAAAAGGATACAAAAACCGAACTAGTAATGAACCATAAACAATTTTGAAAATTCATAACACAACAATTTAAAGTTAACTTGCAAACAAACACTGAAGAAATCAAAACTAGTGTTAGCTAATTTATGTCTATTATGTTTATAGTCGGATTGAATAAAATTTATTTATAATAATTGTAACTAATGTTATTTTTCATCAAAATTTTAGTTAGTGGTCTCTATCTCAAAATAAGTTTTGTTTCAGTTTTGCTTTTAATTATATCTACTTATAGTTTGGATTGATATTGATTTATTACAACCGTAATAAATTTGACCATTTAAAATTAACCTTAACCATTGAAAAAACTAGTTTTAAATTTAGTGGGGGCTAGCTTTTGTGGGGTTTTAACAAATAAATAATAGCTTTTAAATTATTAGTGCCTAGCTTTTGCAGATTTGACCTTTAAAAAATAGGTTTTAAAATAGTGAAAATTACAAAAAGAGGTTTTAAAACACTACATCTTGTCTACATTTTTGGATGGACTTGAAAGAGAGGTTCATGGAACACTAGAAGTCTATGGAACATTGTGAGGAAACCAAGTCTAGAGCTTCCATTAAAGAGGACTTGTTGCAGCATTCTAAATAGAAGTTTAGAATGATCAATAATAATGTAAGAATCTTGTAGAATCTGACAAAATGTTGCTAAATTATTGCTTTGTCGTATACAATTCTAAATAGCTAATCCTGGTCTATGAATAGGACGAATCCTCATCGTCCATTTAAATGAGAGATGTAGTTATGCCTCTATTCGGTGGGGACTAAAATCAGATTTTTAATAGATTTTGATAAAAGTTGATGAAATGTGTGGTTCAAAAGTTATAGATCCCATGAAATATGCTGTTAGTATTAATTGTTGACTTTAACTTAGATTAAAATCTAGATTTTAATTCCTACTAAGCATGGGCTATATAAGGCTATGAGGGCTCATTAGTAAATCATCCCATGATAGATCCAAAGTAAACAATGTTAGAGAATACTAGTTTGGAGACAACTGAGGCTAGTAAAGACTTGTTTTAAATTACAAAGTCTTTAACACGGAGCATGTTCTTCTTTCTTTTAAGTATTGTATTATAGTACTATATATTTTCTGATTTGAATTCTCGTGTTTAGAATATTTTCGAAGGTGCTGTCTTCGGGGGAACAATTAAGAAGCTAGGCTACAAAGAGCTTGAAAGACTTAAGTCAACAACAGCACACCATTGACCCTTAGAGGCGTGTGCAAGTGAGGCGTAAACCTCAATCAGTTGAAACCTACGCCTTCGAATCGCAATTTTTGACTTATGAAGATATAATTTCACCTCAATCTCCAGAAAAGGTAGGCACTTATGAAGAAACTTGGGAAGTAATCCTGCTCCAAGACCAATAACAATTGCTTTCACCTATAAAAAAAAAAGCACCTTAAAACTGAGATTAAAGGAAACAAGTGAAACAAACAAGCTATTAATTAATGCATGAATAATGCATGCTTTGAAGCATAAGTAGATAACTTACCGTACCACCAGCTGATGAAACCCTTTTCAAATATGAAGAAATCAACATCAATCCAGAAATAATTCCATTATGATATGAACTTGCCAAATAGTTATGATCAACTTTCAAATTGCTTCTAGATGCTGTGGCACATAACAAAAAAGACGTCAAAGTAATAAAGGATTTATTTAGGCAGAAGTTACATAATAAAATTTCTTTCTCCAGTGAAATGTTAACGGATGAAAGATCAAAATCCAATGCATGACTGTCTAATTCCTAAAAAAATTATTTCATAATTAAAAGTTAACCAACAAGAGTAGAGACCAACCCTTACTAAGAGACTCTGCTGCATGAGAATCAACCCTTTTCTGATTTCCTTTTCTCTTGGACTTTGAAGCTGATTGTGTTCTTCTTTTCTCTATATCTATTTGAGTTTCAATTGGTCCTTCTCTTAGTAGAAGAGCTTCAGATTGCACCAAACCCTCACTTCTTTGAAAAATAAGGCGGCGAAACATCACATCATTAAATGGAATGCGACGACTAAGATCATCGTCTATCTTTTCATAGATCACATCATCCACAATAATTGGACCAGTCAAAGTGGATGTAGCCTAGAGAAAGCAATAAGAATAGATAAAAATTTAATGACAATGTGCATCTTCATGTAAAATTTTGCCACAAAATACCACAAATCACATTTTTATAATACTAGATCATGAGTCAACAATGGTCTATACAAATATTTTTAAATACAAAACACCACTTTCATCCAAAGTCCCACTTACAAAATGTATAATCAATTTGCCAACTGGAGACACATGAGCATTTCAATGGAAATTATACAAATTACTAGGTGAATGTTTGAACCAAAATATAATGTAATAGTAATGAGTGGTGAATAAATAGGTTAGTAGTTGTGAGTCTATGAAATGTATGGTTAAAATTAATGTTGACTTTGACCATTAAATTATAAGAAAATTATAATGTTTCCCAAACATGCACTAGGTGTCATAATTTGTCTAAATGAAATTCTTGTCAAAAATCATTAACACAAAAATGTACATACAAGAACTACAAATTCATGAATTCATGAACATTAAACTTCAAGTTCAACCAATTTCATACTCATATAAGATTTTGAAAAATAGAGAGCTTGTAGCCTATACGAGATGCACGCCACACATGTCAATTCAATTGAGCCATTAGCTTATAATTTAAGCTTACAAGAAGAAATGGAATTTAACGAATAAAATGCCAGGATCACCTTTCGGCATTTAATAGAAAGATGCACAACGTGCATCCAATAATATTATAGAACTTTCCAAGACATTAATCTCTTTGGCACAAATATGTATCACATAGCAAAAGCATCTTTGGTAGTACCAAAGCAGTGAAGACATAAGAAAATTCGAGAAAATTGAATTTCAATGATGGAAAAACCTAATAAGGATGAACTTGACATCATAATCCAGTCTCTTAAAAATATCCTCCCCTCCCCTCCCCCCCCCCCCCCCCCGGGGTCTTCTATTGGTTGTCTAGGTTGACTTTAGACTTTATTTCCTAATAAATTTTATATGATCAAGGGCAATATAGCCAAACACTACTGTCTAGAAGGTTCTTAGAGTTGAAAGTCAAATAAATCAATGTGAAATAGCTCCTGAAAGCTGCTTGATTGACTAGAAAAATCAACCCTAAATTCAAGATGGCGCAAAAGGAACAATAAAATTTCTCCATAAAGTTGAATAACTACATACTAGTGCATTTGGAAGTTTTTTGAAAAAAAATTCTCCTTAAATCCCGAATTTTAATTATTTTCACATAAAATGCCAACATACAACAATTTTTAGATGGATCATAAATGAGTAGTGATCCAAAAGAAACAAAACATTAATCATGGATTTATTCTGTAAAATCAGATGATGACGTTACTCAAATATAAATAGCATTCCGAGAAAAATAATTGAACCTTATGCACAATGCTTCGCTGCTTAATTCCATCACTTGCAGCCATAAACCTGCAACAAACACATTTGATAAACTCAACTTTAAGGCATATTCTTTGAGAAGCCAAGCATGATTATTTTCTTGCAACATTCTAATATATAAATTATTATCATGCATAGCCGAAGAGAGAAATAGAGGTTGGTCAATACAATTTAAAATCATTTATCAAAGTTAATATTGCTTCTTCTGCTTATAAATAGTAGTGTTTTTCTTAAGTCATGCATAACATTGGATTGATCTTAAGGTAAATGTGGTAAATTCAGTACTTGTAAATAAACAAATAACGTTACATGACTGAAAATAACTCAAACTTTAGTATGTTAAAATTTAGAAATAAATTTAGTCACCTATTGTTTTATTATTTTAATAATAAATTTTAAATTCTTCATAATCAATATTTAATAATTTAAGTTAAATTAGGATATTTAGGGGAAATTTGTCAAATATGAGTCATTTTATTGATCAAGCTTAGTTGAATAGTTGAACTTCTTTTCTTATTTCACACTGTCTCCCCCTTACTGCAAAGCAACTAACTAGTAAAAAAAGGGTCATTGAACATGTAAAATATTTACTATAAAAGGCTGAGATACACATGCTCCTGGGTAAAGGAATGTACCAATAGCACATTCTTACTTGAAATGTTTGAATAATTTTCATTTAATTGAAGCTCTCTTACTCATAAATTATTTCTACATTAGAAGCATGGTTAATAATTATTAACATTTCAGAATTACAAATAAAAAGTATGTCCATTACTGTTTTACCAACATCTAGACTAAGAAAACTTAGATAAGCATCCTAATACCAACCACAATAACAGAAATCAACAAAAGGACAGTGGCTGCTGAGAAAGAAAGAAAGAAACAATAGAACATGGTTGAACGGTACATGTAAACAGATATTAAAAATAATACGAATATAAAGGTAAACCTGCATATAGAGAATAAAAGAAAAGGCCAAAGAAAGTCATTGTGAATAAAAAGAAAATTTTTTGTATCCTAATTAGAAAGACAAGAAGTAACAGTAAATTGTGATTGATGCGTACGGAATTTGAGCTCCATTGTCACAATCATCTGGTGCCAATTGCTTTACCAAAGGAGAGAGATCCTTCTGAAAAATATATGTGTATAGACCATTTAGTTCATT
This sequence comes from Osmanthus fragrans, assembly GCA_019395295.1. Taxonomy (NCBI): domain Eukaryota; kingdom Viridiplantae; phylum Streptophyta; class Magnoliopsida; order Lamiales; family Oleaceae; genus Osmanthus; species Osmanthus fragrans. The sequence goes on from JAEDXY010000092.1 coordinate 107,375, forward strand.
GACAAATTGTTTCCATGACAGATCATCCAACAGCACAAAAAATAAACAAGAATACCACCTGGATATCATCCATTGAACCATTAGAATTACTGGAGTCCAGCAAAATCTAAAGTCAAAAGATAATATTGTATTAAGACTTTTCAGAACAAACAACAAACTAGATGACAAAGGTATTGATTTACATGGAAGTGATCAAAGAGCAAAAGAAGTACCATCACCAAACGAGCAGCCTTCGAGCTTTCAACAACTAGCCATTGACCTTCTTCTGATGAAAAAAAGCCACTCACGAGCTCTTGTCTGAAATATAAAACTTTAGTCAGAAACCAGTTCCATTGAAAATAACAAAAGATACAATAGATAAAGTGGAAGAGAAAAGCGGACACCATCAATCTTTCTAACCACAAAAACATCAAATATTGTACCTTGCATTTGCATGTCTCAACCACAAAAATATTTGAGGTATTTAAAAGGTAAAACAAACTTTTTGCATAAGAAAAAGCTAGGCAAACTAATACACAAAAAGGACATGATTTATAAGTCTTTGGGCTGGAGGAGAATGACTCATTTCTAATCCAGGTGAAACAGAGATAAGCAGTGAACCTACCCCCACTCTGCATAGTTATTGCTTAACTTCAACTCAAAAACTGAATAATCCTCTAGTTTGTACATAAATCGTATAGGCACCAAGAAAATACAACCTTTGGGACAAGGAAAACTCCACAATGATACGTGAAAGATCCAGAATCTTTCTGAGCATCAAGGAGTACAGCTTTGTAAGAGAAACGGGATAATCCAGGTTCACCTAAAGTTAGCTGTACCCTACGACCCGGATTAAGCTCTTCCAGGTTTCCTTTACTCCCTAGTTTCAGGTCTTCAAGTGAGTGAAATATGTCAGAACCCTGGGAGTATTCTGAACGAACTTCATTTTCTCTTTCAACCGCTTTAAAGAATTCGCGAGCCTGAAGCATGTCAAAAGATCATATTGAGCTTTCAATACAACAGGAAAACTGCTTACGGAATGTATTTTTATGTTTTATAGTTTATAAATTATTTGCCCATAGATGCTTATTTAGTTTAGACATTAACTGGAAACTTCTCTTTCGAAAAAGAACAATGTCTCAAGCAAATTACTTAATTATTATTTGTATGACAGAGCAGAGAAGAGGAAGATTAGGGACAATTCTACCTGATTTCCGGAATACTCAATAGATGATTGATCTATGAATGATGACATCTGAGAAGCTACAGTAGAATTATCTTTTTCAGCAATCACCATGAATGTCTGTAGTTGTGGTCTATGATTTCTAGATGGTTTTTGAGGAATGGCATGAAGACTCAATTTCCACCCAAAACGGAACTTAGGGAAAAGTAGTTCTGCAAGAAATTCATATAATGAAAAGAAATTTTAACTCTCTCTGCGTTATGCAAATGATGTTAATTATAATTATGAATACATTCGGGAACAGAAAAATATAAAGATATTCATTATATATAAACTACAAAGAGAACTGATGTCAAATGTAATCCAAAGGAACAATACCTAGTACGTGACTTTCTGCTAAGGTAAGACAAATAAACTTTCCCCCAACTTTAAGAACCCTTCTCACCTGGTAATACACAAATGCGTAATGCCACCACTCAAGTTTGGGAACAATCATGTATTACTGAGAATAAATTTTGGAATATTTTGTAAGAGAGACGTGAAAGTCATTTTGGGCACCTCTGATAAATACTCAAATCCTAATCTGGGGCCAAGCTTCGGTTCCATCAAAGCATCCAATCCTCCTTTGTCGAGAATTGCATCAAAGCTCTCATCCGCAAACTGAATTGAAGTCAAAACTGTTAGATAATAAAAGCAGATAACAGAAGAGTGTTGTCAAAATTACAGACTTAAAATTGGTTCCATAAGAAAGTAGTGGTAGTCAACGAAAAAGCCACATTAGAACCTTCACCCACCACCACCCCCCCCCCCCCACCCCCAAAAAAAAAGAAAAGAAGAATAACGAAAATTAGCAAGCAATTGATTCCAAGCAACTACATCCTTAAGGAGAGTGAAGGGTACATTACTACAGCCAACAGAAGAAAATGAGTCTTCCATATTTGCTAATTTCTTTTCATCCTATATGTTCTCTTAAATGAAGTACAATCACGATACCCACCAAAATTGGGTTTTCAAAGAGAGAAGAAGGGTTATCAACCATGGGAGAACGTGATTACACAAAGTCGCAAGTTATTGACTTGTAGGAAAGAAAAGATCAACAGGAGTTTCATCCAGCATAAGTTCTGAAAGACGTCAACCACACTAATTAAAAGGAGGAAGATAAAAGAAAGGATCCCATCATCCATACCATTCGATGCAAGAAGACTATTCCAATAACTGAGGCTCATTGTTCCATGAATGATTTGATATACGTGCTTACAGGGAAAAAAATAAAATAAAAATAAAGGAATCAAATCAAGAAAACTCATACTTGCACTTGTTCAAATAATTTTGTCAGTACTTATGAGGCCAAAATGCTCACTCCACCATTCATATTGGTACATTTCTTTCTGGACAACTTGAAAGTTGAGCTTTAAAGTTTAGCAATTCTTTTTTAGTGAGTTTCACACCCCTAAAACACCTATACCACAAGCTACATATAGGGTATAACATCTCCACTTAAGGCACGCTTGTAGTTGCGAAAGTCTGCAATGTTAGCTTTTAGCTGACTATCTTGTAGTTGTGAAGTTCTACGCACTCACATTCGGGAAATATCTGATATAGTCACTAAGACATTATGCCCTAATTTTGTTAGGGTATTAAGGCTTTAATACTAGGTTTTTGAACAAATAATTAGCAGAGAACTAAATTAGAACTTTGAAGAGCGACACGAGTGATTTCAACAATTGTCACAAAGGCAACCACTTGCAGCCCACAAAATGTGAAAAATCTTCCTAGAGGTGCATTCCGATCACTTTAATGATTTAAAGTGGTCGTATAATAATCAATTTATGACAATCTTATAGTTCCAACAGTACTCAAGATGTTATTGATGTTCTTAAATTAAAGCGAATTTATATCTTCAGTGACAAAAAATGCAAATTTATATCTTCAATGACGAATAAGAAGTAAAAAACTTAAAACCTTGAGCGTACCTGCATACTAGTCATGTCCATGACGCGCCACTTCATCTCTGGCCGATCTCTCACATTTCTCCTCAACATATCCGTAATAACCACCTTTGAGAAATCCACATTTGTAATGTTCCTAAATCCCAAGTCATATAAATGCTCGGAAAGCTTCGAATTTCCACACCCCGGCACTAAAATCTGAACTTCCTCCTGCGACACGAGTGGTGTATCCCCGCCGCTTCCATCGGAGGATTCCGGTGGTGGAGATGACGATAAGAGGTGGGTTTTGAGTATGTCTCGAAGTTGAGGCCACTCGGCATACCATTCGAATGAATCGTCGCCGCCTCTGATGGTGAAAAACTGGTCCCAATTCTCTTTGCTGGTGAAATCTCCAAGTGTTTTCAGAAGCTCCTCTCGCTTTTTACTACTATTATTTTGTTTTTGTAATTGATCCTTTTGCTTTTGTTCTTTCTTTCCCATTGTTCCTGCTCTGTATCTCCGTATTTTTGCTTCACTCTAATCCTGGTTGGGTTTAGGGTTTTAATGGGTTTTTTCAAAGGTCAATTATCTACCTTGTCGAAACAGAGTTTTAAGAGAAGAGGGTAACTTGCAAATTTAGCCCCTGGCATTTTGGCTAAAGGAGCGATCACATCCTCAACCAAATTTTCATCTGAATTTTTTTTCTTACCTTTCGAAAATGAGCAGATGCAGAACATGTTTATATTAACATAAATGCAAGATGTACAGAAATGTAGTGGACAAAAGTTCTACATACAACACACATTAGTGGGGTGAATGGTGAATTTTTTGATATTTTTTATTCACATATGGAGCTCACATACCTCTCACATCTGTAGCATTTTTGTGAGCTGATTTATGTACAATCAGCTTTTTTGTTATATTAAAATCAGCTTATATTTTATTAATAAACAAAAAAAAAAAGATTAATAAATTAAACAAGACCAAAAAAAAAAAAAAAAAAAGATTAAAAAAAATGAAAAAAAAAAACACTTTCTTCCTTAATACCGCCTAACCATCCCCCTATCGTGTAATCATGAAGTTTTTCCCCAGATTTTCGCCATGGTTGATGATGGTGAAAACTAGAAAAAAGATTAAAAAAAAAAAAAAGGTACCCCTAGTTTTTTGTGGCACAAGTGTGTATCATATAGTTGTGCACTCGAAAAATAGGTAAATTGTTTTTTCAGCAAGTTTGTGCTCAAGTTCATATGTGGCAATTCCGACAAGATCCATTTAGTTGGGAGGAGAATTCCTACTAAATGAATTTTATGAAGAACGTATTGAGAGAGAATTTGTCTTGAAAGTCTTATTGTCAAATGCATAGTCTTTTGAGGAAAATACACCCCATCAGGTGTTTCAAGAACTCAGTGCAAAAGTTAGGCCATAAGATTTTTTATGCATAAATCAGGTATCATGTAATAATTAAATATCAAATATCTCTCAAACCCTAATCATTTCCATTCTCTCCATTCTTCTCCATTTTCTCTCTTCTCTTCTCACGCGATGAGGCTCTTCTTCTCCCTTCACCCTACAAAATTTATCTCCTCTTCTAGCGCGACGAGGCTTTGCGTAGGCTGCGCTCACAGTGCCGCTGTGTGAAGAGAAGCAGCATGCTACTTTGGGCTGTAACGGTCACCGCCGCACAGCCACTGCAACAATCGTGTGCAGCTCTGATTTTAGATCTGATTTTGTGGACTTCGACTGCTGCTCCAAGATCCATTGTAGGGGCGAGAACGTTCCAGTGAGTTTGACCTTTCTCTATTGTACATTTTTTCACGCAGGGAAACATGCCTTGAGTATCTTGTCTTAGGAGACAAGTAGTAATCTTGGCTGTGAGATCTACCCCTTCCATATTGCAGAGGTGGTGATCGAGAATACCGCGGCAGGGACCGCCTTCAATCAGAAGTGCGACTTCTTCCTCCTCGTTCTCTGGATCTCATTTCAGTTGGTTTCTTCCTATTCTCCTCAACAAAAACAACAGTGAGCTTGCGACCTTGCATAATCTCACCATCCATCTGATGTTTAGCTTCCAAAGCATCACTAGGATCCACATACTGGACAAATCCAAAGCCTCGTGGTTGACTAGTGTAATAATCCCTAGGCAAATAGACGTCCTTTACTGGGCCAAATTGTCCAAATTGCCTCTTCAAGTATTCTGGCCTACAGTCATGGCGAAGGTTGCAAACTAAAAGAGTGGTAGGAGTATCTCCTCTACCACGACCACCATTGCGTTCTCTTGGGCTGGGGCTTCTTCCTCTTCTACCATAATCTCTAGGAGGTGTGGTGTTTATAGTTGGTAATGGTGGTGGTGGAGACGACGACGAGCTGATGGTGATGTTGGCTGCGTTCTGATTGGAGATTGGTTTTTTTTTTTTTTTTTTTTTTGGGTTTTGATTGTTGGATGGTGTTTTGTGTGGTGGTGGGATAGTGTTTGTGTAGTGGCGGACTTGATGATTTTGTTGGTGGGTAGTGGATGTGGTGTGGTAGAGTTGGTGACGACGATTTGGGGATTGTGGTATTGTGCAATGGTGGAGTGGTGTAGGTTGGTGGGGCTGCTATTATAGAGATGGTGTGGTGGTGCCGATTGGTGGGGCTGCTGTGATAGAGGGTGGGGCTGCTGCTGCCGAATTTGTAGTTGATAACTTAATCCTGTGGGCGATTTTTTGTTTGTTGGTGGTGGTGTCGATTACTGCAGTGGCAAAGCGGGGATCAGTGGTGATTTTTATTTTTTTTTGGAAAATAATTTCTCTTATTGGTTTATCTGTGACCAATTATTGGGGTCGAGATTCGGGATTTCTGGTGTATTTGACCAATTATTTATTAATTTGTGACCAAGCGTTCAACTGTGACCTAAGAATTGTGACCAAGTACTCATTTGTGACCTAAAAATTTGATAATGTATGACTGAAAAATTTCTGTGACCAACTAATTGAAAAATTGTGACCAACAAATAAATTGTGACCTACAATTTGTGATCTCGAAATAAATTGTGACCTGTAAAATTTTTCTCGAAATAATCTGTGATTTGATAATTTGATAATATGCGACCAATAAATAATTTGTGACTTTAATTATAAATATGTGACCATTAATTGTATAATTGTGACTTTATTATATTTAATTAATTATATATAAACCAGATTTTTGAAATTTTAAACTATATATCTGATTTTTGAATTGGTGTAAACTATACCCCTTAATTATGAATTTTCCAGTCTTTTTCACTAGTATCTAGTCCATTCCACACCACCTTTCACTGGACTCCACTTTGCCTCATTTCCACCTCGAGTAAAGATATGTTGTTCCATTTGGCTGTCTTATTAAGTGTCCACTAATAAAATGTTTACAACTCATTAGGAAGTTCTTGTTAACAAATGAGAAAAATGCAAATGAGACAGCTAAATAGGAACATATCCCAAGTCTCTCCAACCTTAACCCGACCTCCCTTTTTGCCTTTCCTCGTATATCGAGAATACAACAAAAATTTGAGGTATATTCTAAAAAATATATAGAGTAGTTGATACTTTCATTGCCTCTCCTCCTTCATGACTTAGACGACCTCAAATTTATAAAAAGTTGTGGATTTTTTCTCCCCATGGACATTCCAGTGTGAGAATCAGTAGGAGAAAAAACTTTAGAATATCTTTGAAGTAAGTGTATGAAATGATTTTGTGTAATCTATTGTACACGATACATTTGCTCTCTCTACATATAGCAGTTGCTATGAAGTCATTTCCTCGTAGAGCATAGCGATTATTCACATTTGCCATTGTCATTTCCTAAAATTATAAATTAATATTGGGAAACAAAAATAATATGTGTTATAATAGTCATGAATATCTCATATCAATTTCTAGTAGGGTAATTCAAATAGAAAAGGCTATACGTGTCCATCTATCGAATGCATCTTCATAAAAAAAGTAATGATATTTTGAGCATAGCGAGAGAATGCACAATCGTTAATATAGAGATGTTAGTGTACGAAAGTAGTACATAAACCAATAATGATATATTAGTTATAACGATTATAAATATTTAACATCAATTTTTAGCAAGATAATTCAAATAAGAATCACTATAAGTGCCTATCAAATTGAATTTCATTTTCATCAACTAAAGACCAATCAACCACAGCTACAATGGAGTCAGCATCATTGGCTTCTTTTCCATTATAGTTATGCTTGGTGTACATGAGAAAACTGTACCAGTTTTTACAAGGGTGCATGTCATTTTTCATTGGAAGTTGGCAAAAAAATAGAAAAAAATGCAACCATACAGGGGTTTTAGCTTAGCAACTCTAAGACCCTTGTACAAGGGAATAACTCTTTCCATTTTCTAGACTCCAATTTGGTCACGAGATCATTAATCAGGATACAATAGAAACCACCCTAAAGCGCCTACCTTGCATTGAGAATTGGACAACCTTAAAATATAGATAGCAAATAGATGTATCTACATTGTACTCAATAATTTTTTTTAGTTGAAGGAGGGCGGGACCTCCGAGAGTTTATTTATTCCCCTCACTTGTGATGGAGGAATACCGTGGTTACATATGTGGAACAAAAAATAGTAAATAAGGAAGACTACTTCCTTTACAATGAAAGCGAATGCATTTACCACTAAAAACTAAGTTACTGAAAATGTCTAAGATAAGGAGTTTCCATTCGGTCTGTATACAATATTCCACTTAGGAGGTTCGGGACCTTTTCGCCATAAGTAAACTTGGTTGATGAGCCTTCACTTGCAATTTTTGTCAGAAAATCGGCCACCATATTTGCCTCTCTGTACACATGTTGCACCTGAGCATTGAGGGTTCTAATCAGTTCCATAATGTCCTCCCAAAAGTCCCAGAGCCACAATAAGGAACAAGTGCCTTTGTTAGCCCACTCGGCGATCACCTTAGAATCTGTTTTGACCATAATATTCACTACTCCTAGGGCACATACATAGTCCATCGAGGAGAGCGCGAGTTTCAACCATCATATTTGTGCATACTCCATAGTGGTGAGTAAAGCCCGCCCAACAGGTTCCAAGTTAGTCCCGTAGCAGCCCTCCTCCTCCAGACGGCCCTGGATTTCCTTTGGACGCACCATCCACGTTTAATTTGGGCTGGATTCCCAAAGGTTTTTTCCAGCTTATTAATTGTACTTTCCACTGTCTAGGGATAGAAATAGGGCAATTTAATGCCCGCAAAATTTGCATGTCGTGGACTGTAGTTTTGAGGGCTTTAGTAATCTGATTTCCAACTTGTGCTAGCATGGATTTGATTTGGCAAGTAGTTTTCTGCCATGTAATCGTATGCCCTTCCATCCTCGATTCACACCGTGCTTTCCAGAGTGCCCAGGTAATGATAATTGGCGTAATTCCTTGGAGAGTGTCCCGCTGAGAAGAGCTTGTTGAATTGATCCACCACAGGTTCATTCTACCCCTCTATGTTGGGGTGTTTGGTAAGGAAAGGTTGAAATGTTGAGCAAAATATTTCCACACTTTATTGGCCATCTCTTTGTTGCTTAGCGCGTGGTCTATAGTTTCAGTTAAGGGCTTAACACGGCACTCGCATTTGGACACCAACTGAATCCCAATAGATTGGACGACATTGTCAACTAGTAAACAATTTCTCTGGGCTCTCCACGCTACAAAAGACATTCTTTTGGGACATTTATTGTGCCGTAACCACCGTTTCCATGGGCATACTGGACCCTTTTGACGTATCACTTCCCAGGCGGATTTCGTTGAGAAAGTTCCATCCTTGCTGGGCTTCCAGTGTACTAGTCTGACTTACCTTGCATTTTGAAGTGCACGTTTTCGATTGAGGAAGCATGATGTTCGTCCACTACCTCCCGTAGTCGGATTCCATTCCATTTACTCGTTTGTATGAGGAGGTCTTTAACTTGTAGATTCGGTTCTCTAACCTCTATACCAGCTTCAGCCAAGCTTTGGTCCCCTAGCCAATTATCGTACCAGAAACTTGCTATGGATGCAACAGAAGGAATTTTGCAGCACAATAGGTAGTGTCAAGATGACCCTTTTCCAAAATCGAGAGTGAGTGGGAGCTAATTTAGCTAAGGGTAGAGCGTTATTTTTCATGTATTTAGCTCCAAAGAATTCTACCCAGAATGAGTTCCCTTCCATTAGCTTCCATGCGAACTTCATAAAAAGGGCTTGTTGCACTTCCTGAAAATCCCGAATGCCCAGGCCACCCTCCTCCACCGGAAAACAAATTTTTCTCCATGACACCCATTTTCTTTTCTTAGCGCTATCAGATGAGTTCCATATGAATGATGATAAAACACGGTTCAGCTCCTTGTGCACTCCTTTGGGTACTTTCAGAACCGATAGTACATGAATAGGCATGCTACAAAGGACGTGCTTAATCAGTGTAATTTTTCCTCCAAAAGATAATAGATGCCCCTTCCATCCTGCCAGTTTCTTTTGAATTTTTTCCATCATTGGTTCAAACATGTGCTTCTTTAGTCGACCAGAATATATAGGGACTCCCAGGTAGGTACAAGGCCATACTCTTTCTTTAAATCCTGACGAGATCAGGAGCTTTCTTTTACGCGCCATGGTAATATGCTTAGAGAGGAAAATAGATGACTTTGTAGGATTTACCTGTTGGCCAGACATCTGTTCATATTTTTTCACTATTTCGAACAGATTGAAAGTAGACTTTTTATTGCCGTTAGAGAAAATAAGTAGGTCGTCGGCATAAAATAGGTAGCTGACCACCATACCTCCCGAGTGAAAAGGCTGGATTTGACTTCTGGAAATAGCTTGATTAATCATTCTAGATAATAATTCTTGAGCCACGATGAACAAGTAAGGGGACAACGGATCCCCTTGGCGCAATCCTCTCGAAGGTCTGAAAAAACCCCGAGTTTTCCAATTCAGCATGACCGAGTAATGTGGAGAGGAAATTTGGTTCGCTAGACTCAATACCTTCAACCACACTTAAAGCATATGCAACTTAATTAGCTTTCACGTACCTTTGTGGAGGCATAATATCTATCTTAGGTCTGCCTCTAGCAATTGAAATGATGGCATCGTTGGTGGTGATGGAAAAATGGCATTACTCATTGCCTCTGAACTTGATTGAGATGATTTTTTCGATGCAAACCCAAACCAAATTCCAACGGTACTGTACAAAAATGAATATCCACCGATGAATTAAATTTTTGCTTATTGGTCTCCAATGATTCTGTCAAACCCTGCAAAAAATACATCTGGAACCTTTTCTATCTCTGCAACTCAACTTGAACACCTCTGCTAACTTTCAGGACTCCACATTCTCTAGTGTACTTGTACTATTTCGAATCAAGAGTATTTACGGAGATTAATTTTTTCTTCAAATCTAGGACATGTCTCACTTCATCAAGTGTCCTAACTATCCCATCTAACATATTGTTTCCGATTCTTTCAATATCAGCTATCCTACAAGGTATATTATTACCTGTCACCACAACACATTTGGAAACTTATTCATATGTTGAAAACAAATCCTGATTGGGACACATATGTAAAGAACAAGCTATATTAAGGATTTAATCCTCACCAAGTTTGGAGTCTCCATCAGAAATAACCAAAACTTGTCCATCACTGTGGTAATTTTCTGCAACATCGGAATCACCTGAAATTTTGGTTGTTTTTCCTTCTTAATTGCAACCAATTTTCTCTATTCTGCAACTTATAGCAATCCTTCTTGATGTCCCATTCTTCTTGCAATATTTATAAATTTTATTACCAGAGTTAGACTTCAAACTTCCCATCTCATAACCACCGTGAACAATAAAGCTTTCTCTATGAGCCTCAAATTGTACGAGATACTTTATCTTCTCATTTGAAAATAAAAGCATCATAAACTTCCTCAACGATGAGAGTATCACAACTATATAATATCATGTCTCTGAACGACATGTATGAAGCGGGCAACGAACACAACAAAATTAACTCTAAATTTTATTCATTGTACTTGACCTCCAGGGTCTCCAAATCAACGACGGTTTCTTTAAATGGTAAGGTGATTTTCTACCTTCTTTCATACGGTGAGAATAAAATGTTGCTTCAAGTGTAAATTGCTAGTTAGACTCCTAGCCCTTATTTAAGCCCCATTTCCCCCCCCCCATCAAAATGTATTTTTCAACAGTGATTTGATCACATTTCAATCACACATTCTTTAATAAAATAATATTACACGTAAATTCAAAAAATTTCTTTATTTTTTAACCACACATTTATCATCAATGCACTATTCAAAAATGTATTTTTTTTCACAAGAATGGGGCTCAAACAAGGGCTTAGTCATGAAAAATTGCTTCAACTTCAACCATAACGCAGCTAAGGTTTTCTCCATAAAAATGTGTTGAAGAATGTGATTTAAAAGATAAAGATGAATTTGAGAAAGATCATTTCGATCCGTATGTTGTTTTTCTTCCAACGACCAATTTGAGGGCATCTTGTCAAATTCTAACAAGACATCATTCACATCTATCCAAGCGAGCACTACTCGCATCTTCACTTGCTACAATGAAAATCTTGTATTGTGATCCCAAAGCAGAGTATCATATTTCTGGGTTGCCATCTTAAAAGAAATCAAAACTCACGAAGAACAACGAACTTGACTCTGATACCACTTATTAGCAAATTAATAAGAACTATATATGCATTGAATGATACCATAGTTAATAATAGGCAAGATGTATGACGCAATATGAAATAGCGATCCCAAAATAAGAAAAACAGAAGAAATTGGTAAAGGAATGAAGAATTTATTAATAATGGAGAGACTACAAAATATTATGTTTCTAATTTAATTCTAACTCATACAAAGTCATATGAAAGCCAAAAATTTTGTGGAGTATACATAGGACCCAAGAGAATACATTATTGTTGGAAAGAAGAAAAAAAATGAGCCAAAATAAGGAAACAATATTTTTCTGAATAGCACCGTCGCTAAAGCTGTAGCCTCGTGGGAAGCGAGTGTTGCAACATCGCTCGAGCGCCAAGCTGGCGGTAGCTAAGGCGCCTCCAATGGTGCCCAGGCCGGTTAGTTTCGGGTTACAATTTACTTTTTGACCTCTTTAACACCTTTTTCACTCAAAACATCACTTTTCAACGAAATTTGGGTCACAATATTAACACCATTGTTGCAAAAGTGATGTACACCATTCAATCTATCTTCCATGTGTCACTAATAGATCCTACCTTTAAGTGCTCTATGGTTCTCTCTCTCCTTCCATCACAGTTCACACTTGCACACGCAACACAAACTCACAGGTATACTTACAAATGTAAAGCTTGCATTTAAAGTTCCAACTACACAAAAATGGCCAATATTAAATCTATCATTTGAACCTTTTGGTTTCATTTCATTTCTTTCTTCGGATACGGAAGAATAATATCAAGAAATGGCTGGAAATGAATGGATAAATGGGGATTTAGAGGCAATTTTGGATAGTGGGATAGCAGCCATAGAATAGAATAAGCCAACCCCAGTGAACGTGAGGGAAAAAGGCAATTTCAATTCCACAAAGTACTTTGTGGAAGAAGTGGTAATGGGGGTTGATGAAACTGATTTTCATAGGACATGGATCAAGATGGTGGCTACAAGGAACACTAGAGATAGAAGTTCAAGGCTTGAGAACATGTGTTGGTGCATTTGACATCTTACCCACGAAAAGAAACAGGTTTCTTTATTACATAGAATCCTTATATACACATAAATATATATGTATAAATATGTGTGATAAGTGCATTTTTTGTGATTATTCGAACTTCCAATTTTATTTAATTATATATAAATTGAGCGATTATCTATTTAATTTGTGTAAATTATGTTAATTGTAGGAAAAATCCCAACTTGGATACAATTTATATGAAAAAAAAGGCTATTTGAAGCTTAATTAACGTTGATTTGAAGCAATTGAAGATTAACTGGATTGTAAGAGATTAACTGGAAATATTAATGGAGCATTCGATAAAAATTCATAAGTTTCAGGAGTTAAATTCGACATTTGAAAATTTTGAGGACTAAATTGCAAACTGTGAAACTTGTCTCGGGTAAACTATTATGACTTTAGAATGAAGAGGACTCAATTGTAAAATAATGAGATGAAGGACTAAAGTCATATGAGAAAAGAGTTCAATTGAAAACGGAATTGTTTCCTTTTATTCTTAAACTCTTTGGTAGAAACCAACTCGAATTCTTTTGTGAAAATCAAGTTGAACAAGGATTGTGCCTAAATCTGGTTCTATAAATACATACTTTAGTCCAACAGTTAAAGGAGGGCTTGTAAAGTTTCACTATATACATACATTCAAGTCAAGGTTTGGGGATTCATTTTATTCAAGCCAAAATGAGGGGAAAATCAAGAAATCAATCAAGGAGATAGGGTTTCAAGGATTTCACAAGGAGTGGTTGGTGCTAGATCTTCACATTTTTCTTATTTTTCCTTAATACTCGGTGATGTACTTTAATTCCTTTTTTTTTTTTTAATTTTTATTCTCCTACGATATGCAATAAGTATTCAATTAGGATGAACGATTATAACATAGTTTTGAACCTTAATTTTAATTAAAAAGTTTTGAGCACTTCAGGAGGCTGTTTCTATGTTAGTTCTAACCTTGTAGCTTGGATGACTAAAAAACAAAATTATATTTCATTGTCCACTACCGAGACTGAATATATATTTGCAGGAAGTTGTTGCACTGAACTGCTTTGGATGAAGTAAATGTTGAGGGATTATGAGATTAAACAGGGTACTATGACCGTGTTCCGTGATAATACAAGTGCTATTAATATTTTCAAAAATCCTGTACAACATTCTCGGACCAAATGTATTGATATTTGACATCACTTCATCCAAGAAACTTGTAGTGTTATATCTTTTGAATACATCTCTACGAAAAACTAATTAGCTGACCTATTTACTAAGCCCTTGGATGGTTTGAGATTCGAGTCTCTTAGAAAAGCTATTGGAGTCTGTGTACCTCTTTAATTAGGTACCTAGGTGCATGTATGTACAGTCATATCATTCATTCATTTTTGTATACATTACATTTTACATTTTACATGTTTTTGTTTTTTTTTTTTTGTGTTTTCCTTTAAAAAAAAAAAAAAAAATTGACACTGCAACATCGTATTTGATTTACTCGAATTTGCATCATGTGACCGAATATGCATGTAATAGATGAATCGTTACGTAATTTCCTTCACTTTGGCTAGGTTTATGTGGAGTATTTGGTATAGGTCTCTTCATGTACCATCTGCACAGCACACACTGTGACCTTGTAAGTGAGTCTTGACTCCATGTGTGAGATTTTGGATAGCAGTCAACTATTGGTGGGGTGACTTTGAACATGAATTGATTTGTAACTAGTTTGACCTAAAACTCTAGTGTTTTCCCTTTGATAGAAAAGCCGATTGAGTGTCAAAGTTTGAAATATATTACAAAATGAGCTTTATCTTGTACTCTTCTTTGGAATCTATTTGACTCGAGCAATTAAGTTTGAGGGGTTTCTAATAACCTGGTACCCTATGGTCAACTAACTTGGAGTCACCGACCCGAAACTCGCTACATGGGTCATCTTAGTTACTTAATGAAAAAGAGATTGCACATAAGATTTTTAAAAAAATGTGCTTACTGATAGGGGGGAGGATTACACTAACAAATTAATTTTTCTTTTTTTAGTGTTCTAGTAGTGCTGGATTTGCTTTTCATTAGTAGAGAAAAATACTCATTCCGCGGTGATTTTAGCTATTCAATCTCACAAATTTAAGGTTTGGAGTATTGCTCGCAAGGAATTAGTGGCACTTTTCACACATGGGTCACGTATACAATTTACTCCATTTAATTTGATCTGAGTATGTGGGAAGTTTTTTCTATTCATTGAGTATGCCCTACTTGTGATCATTTGCATTTTTAAATTATCATAAATATTGGAGTGTGTGCTAAGAATTACATTTTTAAAAAAGTGCTATAATTTTAAATTTTCAAAAATTTGGTGCTATTTTTGTCAAAAGGTTTTCACCCGCTTGGTGCTAAGGCTCACTAGAACATCAAAAGCATAGGCTCTGTCGCTAGTCTAGCGCTCGCCTCTCACTCGAGCGACAAACCTTTTTATTAGAATTCCTATGCGAGGCACTAAACTCATTTTCTTCTCCAAATTCCATTGATTTTCACCACATCTGTGCCTCGCCCAAGTCTTGCACCTTCAATTACGTGTACTCATCATTCTTCAAGGCTTCTATCGTCAACCATTTCACTACTTTATAGCATTCACGGTACGATTTTGTTAAATCCCTATTTTTTCATTTTTTTTGATTTTTTTTTAGGGATTTTGGGTTTCTTGTTACTTTATGCATCAATTCATCGGTCCAACTTGCATAATTTTAGGATTGTGTTGTATTCTTCATCCACATTGCATCATAAACAACCAAATTTTTCGAATTTGACACATTCACTCGCTTTTTGGGTTCTATGAGTTTTGTTTGGCATCTTTCTTGATTGTGGACTCGTTGGTGATGGAGGATGGGTTAGAATTAGTTGTTGGTTGATTATAAGTTTGAATTGGGCATTTTCCACTTGGCTGAACATGGTTTGGACTTCATGCATCATGTTTGTCCGCCACATGCTTTACGTTTTACCTAAACCTCGTGTTCATTTTGTTTTGGCACATGATTGTTCACACACCTCGAGCACAATCACGTGAGCACATCTAGATAATCACTTTACACTTAATTCTCATTGCATTTGACGTTGACATACTATCACCCAAGGTTGACGTTGCATCACCCTGCGTCTTAACGCCTTGTCACCCTTGTATCCATGCACCGTGATGTGAACCCACGTAGTAAATAACCACGAAAATCCACAAGAAATTGATTTGGAACCCAAGAACGCCAAAGTAATCAAGTTTGAATTTGATTCGAAATTACCTAACCAAAACAACCAACAAGAAAACGACGTGTTGACTTTTTGATTTAATTTTGAAGAATCTAACCCAGTTGATATGAACGCCATAAGATTAATTCTTGATAAATTCACAATTGTCTCACGAAGAACAAATGTTGAAAGCAAAATTGCCTCTCGTTAAATTACTTGTCAAATGTTCTTACAATAAATAAGGAAACTAATATTTATACTAGCCCTAAAACTAGGACAAAACGTGCACAAAATAATTAAAAGATCACAAAGTTATGGCAAGACTATAACTCTAACTAAATAAGGAAAAACGTGGAAAAGGAAAATTTTCGGCTTGACGTTGGCCTATGCGACTGCAATGTATATTTCCATGCGGTCGCATGGTTGGCGTCCAATGTAGGTTTGAGATCTTTGCATGTTTCCATGCGGTCGCATGGTTCTTGGTTTTGGTCTCCATCTTCGCCCACTTGAATCAAGTAGTTCCACCTCGTTTCGGCATTCGACCCCAACACGGAACTTGCTTCTTTCTTCTCCAAGATCATCACTTCATCAATCATTCCTTGAACGAGCAATCTCATTGTCTCTTTCACTCGCTTTTCTCATGACCGTGTTCACATCACACCGAATCTTACATCTAGGCATCGCATCACTCTACGTCTAGGCACCTTATCCACGCACACTGTCCTGCATCTAGCATAGCGTCATCCTTACGTCCGGGCACCATGTTACCTCCATCCTGGCACTGCATGCCCTTCATCCATGTCTCACATTACTTAAGTAGTTATCTATGTCCACACACGCTCTAGCCTAGTTTCTGCATTGTTTTGCTTGTATTGTTCAGTTTTTGTACCATTTTCCGTGCATTGGTCATTTTTTGCATTATTTTGCCTGCATTGTTCATTTTCTGCATTGTTTTACGTGCATTGGTTAGTTTTTGCATTGTCTTGTGTGCATTGGTCCATTTTCACATTGATTTGCATGCTTTGGATGGTTTTTACACTATTTTGCATGGGTTGGGCAATTTTGAATCGTTGTGCATGATTATGCATGTTTTTTTTGGTTTGTGGATTATGTGTGCACCATGTAGCGTATATAAGACCTACTTGTCTCATTTCACATGCATCTATGCACATCATTGGTTAGTTCTTCGAAGAGGTATATAGTATCTTTAGTGTATATATTGATGTGTTTGTATTGCGAATTTGTCACAGATGCCGCCTAAGAGAGCGAGGAATTTTGCACCGACATCCAGTAGGTTGACTTCATATAGTAGGTCTGATCCATACTGGATCCCTATCCACTGACAGACAAATTCTGTTGCGCATTGTGTATATGAATATGTGGCCTGTCTCACACACCTTGTCCTTATCCATGGACAATGCGAGATTTCTATATGCATTGCTGCATGGCGATTCTATTAACCTTCATTCTTTCATTTTCCATCATATTTTGTGCACATTTAGAGTAATATGTACTTGGATTTGTCTTCTCTACACCTATCTCATTCATCGTCTAGTGATGTCTCTTGGGGCTATTTTTCCAGATGGGATCACGGGGAAGGTTTTCTGGCCTATTGGCTACACTACCATATCGCAGAGTAGATCCCATGTCTCTTTATCTTCTGCTCTTTCTGAGCCAACTGAGCCAGCTGATCCAACTGTGCCTGGTGATCCTATAGGTGATCTACTGTCTGTTGATCCATTTGATATCCCTACATCGCGTCATGTTATCCCTCCTTCCTCCACTGATATTCCATCATCTTTTACATCGACTCCACCTCCAGCTGCTGATTATATCCCTGCGTCTGCTTCTGTTCCCGTTGACCCTTCAGTTGCTCTTAAGGATAGATGATTGTGCTGATCGAACAACAGGCTCACATGATTGCTGAGATAAGAATTTCGAACTGGCAAATGATATTTTTCCATAAGAATTTGGCGTGTTCGCTTCAGTGATTTTAGATAACGGTTCGACCTCGACCCATTTTGTGAAGTAGTCAATAGCAACAATTGCAAAGTTCGCGCCTCCTCTACCTTTCGGTAGTGGACCTATAAGGTCCACGTCCTACTTGACAAATGGCCAGGGGCTGGATAGGAGAGAAACGTTGGCACTTGTCACATTTTTGCACAAATTGAAGGGCTTCTTTTTTTAAGGTGGGCCAATAGCACCCCTGCCTCAGTGTTGTCAATGCCAGTCCTCCAGAATGGTTTCCACATACACCTTTATGGATCTCTCGAAGTACATAGCTCGCCTCGTCTTCTCCTACGCATCAGAGGAGAGGGGAGTAGAAGCCTCTTTTGTGAAGTATATCATCAATTAACCCGAAGTGGACTGACTTTCTCCTCAACTTGTAAGCTTCATCTTTGTTGTTCGAGAGGACATGACTTGGTCCTTGAGATAGGCAATTATAGGCTGGACCCAGGTGGGTGTTCTGTCTATCCATATAACCTCCTCGACGGCAGTGGATGGCTTCAACAAGTGTTCAATTAGAACCACCATTAGAAGTTCAGAATCTTTGCTACTTGCAAGTTTTAAGAGATGCGTGGGATTTGGGCTAGCTCAAATTTTCGAAAGATGGGAGTAGGTCCATCACCATTTTTAGGTAAGTTGCCATACCCTTGTCTATTGCTGTGAAGTTGCCATTAACTTGGCTAACCACCAGTTGGGAATCGCTACTAAAGAGCAACCTCCTTGCATCTATTTTGCTAACCTGAGGCCTATGAGTAGTGCCTCGTATTCAGCGGCATTGTTCATGGATTTAAAGTTGAACCAGACTGGCGAATTCAGTTTATGACCTTCGGGGCTCACAAGGACTACCCCTGCTTCGGAACCTGCCTCTCCAGCCGATCATTCCATGAATAAGTTCCACAGGGGGGGCTCGACAGATTCCATCTCTTTCTCGACTTCAGGAACATTGACAAATTCTGCCACAAAATCAGCTAAGGCTTGGCCCTTGACAGTGGCCCTTACTTTGAATAGGATATCAAACTCACTTAATTCCACAGCCTATTTCAGCAACATTCCCAAGGCATCAGGCTTTTGAAGCACTTGCCTTAGGGGAAAGTTAGTCAACACATGAATGGTATGAGCTTGGAAGTAGGGTCTCAGCTTCATTGAACTTGTAATCAGTGCTAGGGCCAGTTTTTCCATGTCTGGGTACCTGGATTTGGGTGAGAGCAGTGCTTTGCTGACGTAGTACACATGTAGTTGGGTGGAGTCCTCTTCTCTGGTAAGCACAGCACTGATGGCCTCATTTGATATGGCCAAGTACATTGTAGGGATTCTCCTAGATTTGGCTTGGAGAGGAGGGGGCTTGTCCCATGTACTTTTTCAGGCCCTGAAAAGCCTTTTCACACTCCTCTATCCATTGGAATTTCTTTCCTCCCTTCAAAACCTTGAAGAATGGGAGACATTTGTCGGTGGCCTTCTAGATGAAGCGACTTAGAGTAGCCACACAACCCGTTAAGCTTTGCACGTCCTTAGGTTTTTGGGGAGATCTCATTTCAATCAAAGCAAGAATTTTCTTAGGGTTAGCTTCGATACCTCTTTGGTTGACCATGTATCCCAAGAATTTTCTAGAGGCTACACCAAACACACATTGGAGAGGATTGAACATCATCCTATAACTTCGCAATATTTGGAAGGCCTCGATCATGTGTGCCACATGATCGTTTTCCTTCAAAATTTTGACGAGCATGTTGTCCACATAAACTTCCATTGTTTTGCCGATGAGGTCGACAAACATTTTGTTGAGGAGCCTCTGATAAGTAGTCCCGACATTTTTCAATTCGAAGGGCATCATTTTGAAGCAATAGAGGCTTTTATCAATGTTGAAAGAGGTGCTCTCCTCGTCGGCTGGGAGCATGGAGATTTGATTATAGCCTGAATAGGCAACCATGAAGCTCACAGTTCTTGTCCAAAGGTGGAGTCTACTAGCTGATCAATCCATGGGAGGAGAAACTGTCCTTAGGACAAACCCTGTTAAGGTCAGATAAGGCAATGCACACACTCTACTTTTCGTTATGTTTTTTTCACTAATACCGGGTTTGAGACCCACTTTGGATATGTTGCATCTTTGATAAAGCCATTCTTGACTAGCTTCTGTACCTCTTCCTTCAGAGCCTCGTATCTCTCTGGATTGAGAGCTCTTCTCTTCTATCTATGAGGAAAAGCTTTGGGGTCAATTTTTAGGTAGTGGCAATTGACCTTAGTATCAATGCCTATCATATCCTCATGCCTCCAAGCAAAGACATCCAGGTTGGTGCTCAGAGAGCCCTTGAGCTTTTCCTTCACTTTAGGGAACATGCCTTTTCCCACCAACAGCACCTTAGAAGGATCCAAGGGGTCCACTGAGAAGCTTTCAAGTTCTTCTATGAGGATCGCCTAAAGCTCGTGCTCAATGACTTTGAGGTCAATTTCATCAATCATGAGCATCTCCTCAGGGGCATCGATCATTTCGACGTCTTATTGCACATGATTTGGCTCTTCAGGGACATCAATGATGTCCATTTTTATGTCAACTATTATTATGTTAACATCTCGAGGCTCGACTTTCCTTATAGAGTTCAGGTAACACTCGCACACCTCTTTGCTCACCTTTTACTGTAGCCACCCCATGCTCGGTTGGGAACTTTAGCATAGGTGGTGGATGGAGGTGACAATGCCTAAGTCTTTTAGTGCTGGTCTTCCCAACACCCTATGGTAAGCTGACCTGCTGTCAACTATGAGGAATTCCATGAAATTTAGGTTACCTGAGGTGATTCTCCCATCTCTACCGCAACAATAATCTTGGCCCTTAAAGTTATGCTATCTCCGATAAATCCGTATAGGGGGTGGTGATTAGGTTAGTTCATGGTCCAAGATCATCTTGTTGAAGCTTGCTCTGAAAAGGATGTTCACCGAACTGCCATTGTCCACTAACATCCGCTTGATCCCGTTACAGGCTACTACGGCCCTTACAACAAGGGCATCATAGTGGGGAAAGTGAACTCCTTCTGCATCTTCTTGGGTGAACACAATTGGTTGCACTTGGCTTCTTTAGGAGCCACCGTCCACTATGTAGCTGGTTAGTGGGGGGCCCTTCACCTCTCTGGTATAGTTTCTTTGGGGAGTTTCTAGATTTGCCCCCCAACATAGGGGCCTCCGAAAATCTTGTCCACTTCATGGACAAGTGCATCTTCAGCGTTTGTTTTGTTATTTCTTCTTTGTCTTTGTTCTTCACGTGGCCTTTCAGCCTCGTGATTTCTTCTCTGACGTGAAGATGTGTCTCTACGTCATGGAGGGGCCTCTTCATGCCTAGGCTGCTGGTCATGCCTAGGTGGGGGCCTGTTCATATGAGGTAAGTCATTCCTTCTATTGTTGCGGTTATTGAACCGTCTCGGATGGTAAGAAATATCCCAGTAATTTGCAGTGTTGTAGCTATAGGAGTGGTGGTAAGAGCAGTATTATTGTGTGTCCGACCTGTCTCTAGGTCCAGAACCTCTTCCACAGCCTTGTCTCTACGGGGGCCTGTTGTGCATTTTTAATATGCTGCACAGCCGCTCTAGGAACGACGTCCTCATAGACCAATGTAGGCACTGCATTCAAAGTGGTCGTAGCCAAAGTGTGGCTTGAATCTTCATTACCATCTTGAGTCATTTGGTAGTCCATCAGGTGGGAGGTCGGACCTCTACCACGTTGCCTTTGCTGAGGTAGGAGACCTCGGTTGGCCCTGTTCCGATGGTCAATCAACTCATCATTGATGATCTCCATCCTAATCATTTCTAATAGAGCATCATAGGTAGAGAGATCCTAGTTCTGCACATCCCTCCAGAAAAGGGTGTTCATGTTCAAACCACCTCGTGATGCTGATAAAACATCGCGATCAGTGACTTGAACGTAGTATGTCATTTCATCTATAAAACGGGAAATGAAACTCTTCAGATACTTCCCTAATTGCTGCCTCATGTCTTGGAGGCGTTGGATAGGGGCCTCACATTCCTTGCTTACGGCAAACCACTTCAGGAAGGTGGTTTTGAATTTTGGCCAACTCCTTATGCTCCTAGATGGTAGCCTACTGTACCAAATTTCAGCCACTCTGTGGAAGGCTCTGCACTTCGCTATTAGGGTGGTGCTCTCAGGCTCATGTGAGTTTTGTAAGCATTTAAATACTTAGTCGGGTCACTTCTCCCATCATACTTTGGTATCTTGGGCATCACATAGTAGCTTGGCACTTGGACATTTCTCAGTGCTTGGGAAAAAGGAAGATTTTCATCATCATCATCATCCAAGTCACATGACCTCTAGAGTTCATTAGAATCGTAGTTCTCATCAGCCTCATACCTTGGTGGGGGCTGGATGGTCCTGTTTGATTTTCAACTTCGTCCTCCCTCTTGTGACGCCTATTTCTAGGCATGGCTACGCATGGGACATTTTCTTGTCTTTCCTCCAGCTACCAAGTCTCAAGAGGTGGAGGCTATGGCCTATATCTAGGCACTTGTTGTTGTTGCCAAGACGGTTGACATCTTCCTTCGGCTGGACTGATCCTGTCAAATACACTACTTGATCTCTAGGGCCTCCGCTTTGTTTCATATTCTGGGTGGAAGTTATCCTCCATGTTGAAGGTAACCTCGGAGGGTCGGCCAGAAGCATAGTTGGAGGAAATGTCAATTCTTACTTCTCTTTCGATTGGGTTGTTTCCCCTATCGTGTCTGGAAGATAAGGTTCTTTAGCTCTGCACCTCATCCTCCTACTGATAATGCCCTTGGGGCGCATAGGGAGAGATTGGATGACCTCCCTGGCCCTGCATTTGCATTAAAAGTTCTTGCATTGCCAATTTTTGATTTGTGATGTTCCTTATGTTACAAGACATAGTGGCCGTTTCCCTGGTGAGTTGGGACGACATTCTCATCCCACTGCGCCTATGATGGTGGTGGGGCCGATGATGACCCGCTGGAGTAGGTACAGCTGGAGCTACTTCTTCGTAGCTTTCCCTTGCTCTCCTTGGTGGCAAGTCATGGTCCGAGCTCATCTTTCCTTAGTGGAATATGGAATTTCTGAACTCTTGGGCTTCCCCTCATTCTTTTTCGAGAAATCCTTTTTCAAGGAGGATGCCTTGCTGTCTTTTTCAACAAGTTTTTCCCACAAGGTTGCTCATGGTTATAGTGTGATTTTCCCTAGACGGCGCCAATCTTTTGACCTTATTTTTGGTTAGGGCCACGCAGACAACAGATGTCGGCCCCACTCTAGTCCACGCAAGTTTTTTTTAGTTAAGTCCAACACGCTACTACTACAAAAGGGTCCAGAACACTCCAGGAGGGGGGCGTGTGAGAAGCTCTTTTGGACACAAGATGGTGAGGTTCAGGTCACGACAGTGACAGGATGACGATCGTAAAATGAGAACTGATCAAATGTGAAAGGATCAATGTAAACTAATATGAATGTATGTTTAAGAATGAAAATCTAGAGAGAACAATAATATCATAAAGCCTTTCAAGTTATATTTTGTATTGTAAATTGCATCATCCTCTTCTCGTTGCATGGGGTAGCTATTTATAGTATTACAAATGAGATGAGGTCGTTGTATCATAATACACGTGGCCTAATCTCCTTAACTGAAACATCACTTCCTAGCCATCACTATGACACTCTAGTAGGGATCCTTTTAATGTTATTACAAGTTGCAGCCACCCTATTGACGTGATAACACTCATGAACTCATTCCAAAGGTCACATCAGTCACTCCTCTAAGATCTCACTCAAGTGCACATCTTAGTGCAGGTCGTTAATGAGAGGAGGCCTCGGTTGATGACTTTTGTAAACTTCCTTGAACATGAAGTGCCTTGGACATGGAGCGCCTCGATGTTAGGCCGTAGCCCATTCTAATTCAGAGAATATGTCTGGGCTTCGCGTGGGATCCTGCATGTGGGTAGTGAGCTTAGGAGAACGAGGTCTACAGCAATAGTGGGTCGGCCACATGGAGCTATGTGTGGCGAGGCATAACACATCCTAAATATGGTACTGTTTAAATTACAATAATTTACAATCAATTATATATTGCTGAGATTGTCAAGTTGTAATCTCCATAATCTTTATCAATCTTCAATCTCATTGACATTCCCTCAAATTGATGTTGGAGATCAAGAAGCATCAATTTGTAGACGATAAACCAATATCGTTGGCACGTCATCTTCTTAGTAAATATATCAGCAATCTAAACATTATTGGTGATATGTGGAAGAGAAATAATGCGACCACCATAAGCCTCACGGATGGAGTGACAATCTACTTTAATGTGTTTAGTGTGCTTGTGAAACACAGGGTTAGCAATAATTTGAATGACACTAGTGTTGTCAGTATAAAGTGGAGGAGGTTCAATTTGAGGGCAACAAGCTCTGCCAGAAGACCCCGTAGCGAAACAATCTCAAAATAGGCAGAAGACATAGCACGATACTCGAATTTGGTAGAAAATTTAGAGACATGATCCAACTTCTTATTGCTCGAGGAAATAAGCGCACCCCAAAAAACATACTCCAACCTGTAATTGAGCGATGAGTATCGGTACAACCAGCCCAATTTGCATCACTATATCCTGCCAACTCAAGAGAATAATTGGTAAGAAAGAAAAAAAACCCATATAAGGTGTACCCTACAAATATCAACTAATACAACGTACTGCAGCTAAGTGGAGATATTGTGGAGCATGCATAAACTGACGGACTTGTTTTACGACAAGAGAAATATCGAGTCGAGTAGTAGTGAGATAATTCAAACTACTCACTAACTGACAATATAGATAGACATCAAGAAGAAGATCACCCTCATTTGTGCAATACTTCACATTCATCTCCAAATGAGTATCAACCATCCTGAAATCCAGCTAAAGTAATCAACTCGTCCGTATACTTAGGCTGATGCAGGTGAGTACCGCTTGGATTTAAGAACACCTCAAGACCTGAGAAATACTATAAAGGACCCAAGTCCTTCATATGGAAAAAATCATTCAATCGACTTTGAAGTTGAGATATCAGTTTAGAGTACATCCTGGTAATACCAATATCATCTACATAGACCAATAGAAGCACGGTGCCCGCTTTGGTGTTAGAAATGAAGAGAGACGAATCATATTTGCTTTGTTTAAATGAGAAACTAAAAAGAGTAAAGTGAAATTTGTCGAACCAAGCACGAAGAGCCTGGTTCAGTTCATAAAGCGAGTGCTTTTGCTTACACACACAGGAAGGCGACAACGAAAAGAGGCCCGCGTGGAGTTATATAAATATCTTCCTTAAGGTCGCTATGTAAGAATGCAGTTTTGATGTTCATCTGTTGTCAAAGCCATCTTTTAGAGGTAGCTAGGCCAGAACTTTCTGAACTGTTGTTATTTTTGGCAATAGGAGCAAGAGGTACCATGTCATAATCCATGTCATATTCTTACCGATCCCCAAGAGGTACCAATCGAGTTTTTATAGCGCTCTAGCAATCTATCAAAGCAAAACTTAATACAATAGACCCATTTACGCGCCCAATAGGTTTGTTGCCAGGAGGATAAGGAACAATATCCCATGTGTGATTTTCTTGAAGAGCCTGAAGCTCTTCTTACATATTCTTCTCCCAATAGGTTGGGCAACTGTCTGAGAATAAGAAATATGAACTATGACATGAGACAATGTTGTGGAGTAACCATACCAATCGGAAGGATGAGTAATGCGAGTGGATTGCCTGAGAGCAGTAAAGTTGGGAACATGATCAGGGTTAGGCACGGGATCAAGGTCGGGAATGGACGGTGGGACTAGGGGCTGTCGTCTCTAATACACCACACCTACTTAAAGCGTTCAATAGATCGAGAGTCATCCTCAAAATTAATCGGTGGAGCTAAATTAGAAAAAGCCACAACATTTTGTAAAAGTAATACTGAGTTTCAAAGAAAACTATATTCTGAGATATTCAAAAGCAATTAGCAACACCATTATAACAAACAAACCTTTATGAGCACTATTGTAACCCATAAAAGCACATCATACAGATTGAGCGGCAAGCTTATGACATTTATAAAAGGGGCAGATGAACAAAGCAAACACACTCAAAAGTATGTAACCCGGCATAACTAGGATGTGTACAATACAAATAGAAATGAGGCGAGTCAAAATCCAAATGATGAGCAGGAAGTCGATTAATTAGGTATACAGTTGGTGAGAAAGATTCAACCTAAAATCTAGGCGAAACAGAAGATTCCAAAATCAAAACACGGACAACATCTAGCAAGTGACGATTTTTTCTTTTTACTACCCCATTTTGTTGAGGAGTGGACAAGATCATTGAGAGATAACAACCTTTTGCTACTAGAAAGTCTGACACTCGTGAGATATATATTCTCCCTCGTTGTCAAACCTTAGAATCTGAATGCTAGCGGAGAACTGTGTATCAATGTAAGCTACGAAAGTCATAAAAGTGGTACTGACATCACTTTTAGATTGAAGAAAATATATTCAAGTATAACAACTAAAATCATCAATAAAGGTCACAAAATATTTATACTGAGCATGTGAAGTGATGAGTGTTATGCTGCAAACATCACTATGAATAATTTTAAAGCATCGATCAGCATGACTGCCATGAGTAGGAAATGGAAGAGTTTTACTTTTTCCAAGTTTACAAGTATCACAATCAAAATTCAAATTTGAGAACTGAAACTGATGATTATTACCCAAAAAACTACATTTCAACAAATGAGACAAAACTAAAATGTTTGGATGCCCTAAAAGTCTATGCCAAATTTCATGCTTAAGCCCAACGCTAGTACAAGCCAAAGACATATCGGTAGGAATACTAAACTCTAATGGAAACAATCTTCCGACTTTAGGCTTCTTCGTAATCACCTTCCTCGACTCCTGATCCTGCACAAGGCAACTAACACAAGAGAAACGTTTATCACAGTTATTACCAACTAATTAGCCAACTGAAATTAAGTTTGTAGATAAGCCTGAAGATACAAAAACATTATAAAAAAAGGCCCAATATCACCAACAGCAGTAATAAGAAAGGTATTGCCATTAGCAATCTGAATCTATTGTATGCCAGTATATCGTCAAATGTTATGCAATGAATCGAACTACTTATCATACAACTTGATTCTCCGATCAAGAAACCAAGGAGAAGATGCAACATGACACTTACCTTGTAAGCCTAGGGAAGAGAAGGTAGAAACAATCATCTACTGGACCATTTCTGGTGTAAGAACAAGTTGATTGGTGCTTGCATGTGAAAGTGCTGGAATAGAACCTTGAGGTCATGTGGGATATTCCTTGATGATATGCCCTGGTTGCTTACAGTAATTGTAGACTTTCTGAGGATAGTGACGAGCAATATGATCGCATCCTTTACAGCGAAAACACTGAAGTTTACCCTTCCCTCGTCCCTGGGTAGCCTATGCAATGGTGACCATCTTAGATGAGGAGAAATCAGCTTCAATATTTGCTTGGATAGTCAGCTATTGCTCTTCACACAAAAGTTCACATAGACACACATCCAATGAATGAACTAGATCACGATATAATAAACCCGCCCGAACTACTTCAAATTCATGGCATAATTTCATAAACAGATCCCGCTTACTAACCTCTTGTAGTGTTGATAAGGCCACCGTAGGAACCTTAACATGAATTATGCATGAGTTCTCGTTCCACAAGTTCAGAAAACTAGAATAATATTGCTCAATAGTGAAATTACCCTAGTTGGCAAACTCTAACTCCAATTGAAATCTTCGAGCATTATTGTCTTCATAATAAATGCTCCTTAAGTATTCCCATATCTCCTTAGCAGTATTGAAAGAGAGTAAATTATTCACCATGTATGCTTCCATAGATTCCAAAATCCAAGATATAATATGAGCATCCTTCGTTTCACATGCACTAAGATCCTTAGCATCTTCAGGTGCTCTAGAGGTCCTATCAATATGACCCCAAAGCTCCTTCCTTTTTAAAAAAATCTTGAACTAGAATTCCCATATGAAATAATTATTTCTCGTAAACTTAACACAAAAGGTTTCCACCGACATATCTCCTTACCACAAGCAAATCAAACTACAAACTAAAAACATTTTAGCCCAACCTTTAAAAAAAGCCAATTTGAAAACGTCCACACACAAAAGCAGCCCATCACAGGATCACAGCCACACAAAAAACTACCCTATTGGCCCAATAAACAACCCACACTAAATTGGCCCAAAAGAAACCACTGCTCACCATAGATCAACTCGTAGCCCTCATAGCCCGCAAAACGATCTCATGCAGTCACTCAACTTCCACGTTCACTAGATGACAACCAAGTCTGTTGCATCGAAGCACTGAGAGAGAAAACACAATCCATGCTCACCGCACCACCATGAACTTTGTACATGAATCACTAATGCAGCAGTTATAGCGAAGGCCGCCCAAGTCATTCGCCGCCCTGGCAACTGAACTAGCCATTTCAATCAGAAATCGTATATAATCCGACAATTAGATTTTCAGCCCAATACTACTGAAGACCCGCACCTCTCTTGATGCGCCACAAGAAATAAAGCCCACACTATGAATGGCTGGATTATGCCAAAGACCAAGGATTCAGTAATCAATCCATGAGGTAGGCATTGATACCATGTAAATATTTTACTAAATGAGTTTTTCATTTGGGTTCTCTTCCATTTAATAGAAAGAATTGTATACACCCTAAATATGGTAATGTCAAAATTACAATAATTTACAATCAATTATCTATGGTAGAGGTTGTCAAGTCGTAATCTCCATAATCTTTGATAATCTTCAATCTCATCGACACGTGGTCTAAACAAATAATCCGCATCTCTACGTAATTATCGTTCACAAAATAGATGAATTAGTGACCAATTAATCTAAGCATTAAGAATAGAAGTAAAAACCATTCACAAAATTAATTAGAGATTTAAATTTTTTACACTTAAATTAGTGTTCAAAATTAAATTACAACCATTCAACCTAACTAAATACTTAATTACACGTCATGGGAGAATAAAAATACAAGAATTAAAGTACATCAACAGGTACTAAGGAAAAACAAGAAAAAGATGAAGATCTTGCACCAAGAATCCGCTTCTTCTTGTGAAATCCTTGAAACCCTAACTCTTTAATTGATTTCTTGATTTTTTTTCCCCCCCCATTGGCTTGAATAATATAATTCAATGAATCCCCAAGCCTTGGCTTGAATGTATGTGTATAATAAAAATTGTACAAGCTCCCTTTAACTATTGTACTACTAAGGTATGTATTTATATAACAAGATTTAGATAAAATCCTTGTTCGACTTGATTTTCACGAAAGATTTCAAATTGGTTTCTACCAAAGAGTTTGAAGATATAAAAGGAAACAATTCCTTTTTCAATTGGACTCCTTTTCTCATATGACTTTAGTCCTTCATCTTCTATTATTTTGCAAGTAAGTCATCTTTTCATTCCAAAACCGTAATAGTTGACCCGAGACAAGTTTCAAAGTTTACAATTAAGACCTCAAACTTTCCAAATGTCAAATTTTAACTACCGAAACTTATAATTTTTTACCATATTCTCCATTAATAGTTTCAATTGATCTCTTGCAATCCGGTTAATCTTCAATTATTTCAAATCAACTCTAATTAAGCTTCAAATTGGCTCTTTTCAAATAAATTGTATCCAAGTTGGAATTTTCCTGCAATGAATTTACACAAATTAAATTGATAATCACTCAATTTTTATATAATTAAGTAAGAATAGAAGTTCGAATAAGCTCAATATGTATGTATGTATGTATGTATGTATGTATGTATGTATGTATGTATGTATATGTATGTATGTATTAGATAACTTTGTCGAACTCGCATCAAGTGTTGAAATCGTTTGATACTTCACAAAAAGTTCATATGTAATTCAACTAAAACTAATTCTTTACTTACTCCATGCTTAATCGATATGTGTGTGCGCATAGTCAATCAAATTATCATAAATTTCTAAATTGGTTATATCATGACCCTTAATAGTCAAATATTTTCTTTCTCTCTCATGGGATACACACCCTCAAACTTGTTTTTCAATCACATTTTCGAGGTATTTATTCTAAGGTTGATTCCACAACACTCTTTTCGTTCCCCGCTCAAGTTTGGTTGTGTTTCACCAATGAAAGTCACTATCTCAATTCGTGATGATTCTCATTAAGTTTGAATGTCTTAACCTCCAAGTTTCAACTAGGTTAATAACCCTCACCAAAAGTCTAAATTTTAAATTAATAATACAAGGCTTAGCTAGATAGAAACGGTGCTTATAGTTATTTTGGCACTGCCTCAATACACTTTGATTTTTTTTTAATTGTCCCTTCATCTATTTTTGGGATCTTTTCTTTGATTTTTGAAGGTAGTTTTCACTCTACATTGCAGGCAGCCTTTTTTCTTTGGTAGATCGTTTCCTAAACATTGATGATGAATAGGACTAGAATATTCAAGGTTAGCTTCACACAACAATGTAGGTAACTTTTTTCTATGTGCCACGGCTAGTGCAATGCCTTTTATTTTTTTGAATAAATAATTGAAATCAAACCCCTAGTAGATGGTTACTACCTAGTCTATGCTTATTAGTAAAAAACATTCCACACAAATAGTCAACGTGCACAGAATCAACACATATCTAAATAGCTCTCAACAATGGATCAACCACCCCCAAACTATTCATTTCAATTGATTAAGTAGTTGCGCTTTAAATCAAGATCTCAGTTTATAAAGATCTAAGTTCATTCAACATATGCTCTCAATGTAACCAA
Organism: Osmanthus fragrans; assembly: GCA_019395295.1. Classification (NCBI taxonomy): domain Eukaryota; kingdom Viridiplantae; phylum Streptophyta; class Magnoliopsida; order Lamiales; family Oleaceae; genus Osmanthus; species Osmanthus fragrans. The sequence continues at coordinate 138,195 of JAEDXY010000092.1, forward strand.
TCCAAAAATGCATAATAATTATCTTGACTAATGTGCTAAATATAATACAATCTAAAATGATTAAATATTGAATTAGCAAAAATAATTGCATTACCTATTCACAATTTATGAAACACAAACAATTTCAATTACTCGACAAGGCTTTCCAACTCACGCAAACACACATAAGCCCTGTTTGGTACCCGGACCGTTATCAATTACATTCAGTCACTATTTTTGACTTTCTATCTCTTGTGTGAGGCCATAACGACTATATTTTTCATTCTCAATTTACAAAGAATGAGAATCAAATGAACCTATAAAATAAGAAAATATTTTTAAAATTTTTCACTTATATAATTTGTCAACGGGTACTACTTGCGTGTAATAGATACATAGAAAGTACTGTGTAAAAGCTCCATACGTAGGCCTCCATGTGGGACATTTGCATTGATTGTCAATTTTGATTTCTTGCACACTACAGTCTTTATTGTAGAAAATTGTGATATAACACAAAATTCCGTAAGGACTACGTTTGTGCTGAAAATGATACACCAATCCTATTTGTAGCAAGTTTCATTTCTTAATTACAGCAATTCATGCAATACACTAAAATTATTGATGTTTCTTGTATTGGAACAAATTTGCATAATATGGCATATATTTATAAAAACAAACTTAAATTATATATGCAAGAAAAAAAATTGATAAGTAAATCCGATAAATGAACAAAAATCGAGGTATGTGTAAATACGGTATCCTTAAAATAGATTCGTCCCCTCAACGCCAGTACTTGAAGTTTCGTAGAGCATCCGTCTCCTAGGATATAACGAGAAATCAATAGAACCTAAGCAATACGTTTCTACACCAACAAACTAAATAGGTATCTGAACATGATCGCCAAGACTTCAGACATAAATTGAAAATATTGGCAAACATAAAGATTTATTTGTAGAAAGAAGAAAATCTGCGTGTGAATAAAGAAAAAATCAAGCTTTATTATAGGCTCGTGCATGGAGAATAATTTCATAATTAAAAGGACATTTGCAACCTATTAACATTGACTTTAATTTATAGGGGTTTCATTTTTTCTTTTCAACATGTTGAAAGGCATTTGAGAAAATAAAAATAGATAAATGAAAAATAGAGCAAAACATAGACACCCTACTAAGAAGCCAATTTCGATTCGACATTCATGTACACAGGTTCTGTTCATACACAAATTCAATGGTCCGAGGTGCTAATCATATTCGTGATTAGCACCTCCTGCGCGCACACATAGAAAGAACATATATGCTACATATGGTTCCATATTCAAAAGTGTGGTCATATATAAACTAGTCTTTGCCTTAATAATTTTACTATGTGGATAAATTTTAATTGTTTTTCTCTAACACAAACATCTTCCCATTTGTACACTTTGAACTTCAATTTTTCATTTACCCAAACATCATTTTTCGTAAAAGAATGTGGTGAAAAGGTTGACCGGTTACATATTTCGAGGTGCTGAAGAGGTTGACTAGCATAAAAATCATCATAGCCAGTCATTATTTACCAAAAATGATTATATTTCGAGGTTATAATAAGCAAATGAAAAGGTTGGCATAAAAATCATTATAGCCAGCCATAGACCCTACTTAGGGGATACTTCGAGGTGGTGATGAGATTCACTGGCAAAAAAATCATTATAGCCAATCACTGAATAGCCAGCCACAGACCCTAGTTAGAGGATATTTCGAGGTGGTGATGAGGTCGATTGGCATAAAAACCGTTATAGCCAATCTCGGTGATCATGTTCAAATACCTATTTAGTTTATCAGTGTAGAAACGTAGTGCCTAGTTTCTATTGATTTCTCGTTATTTCCTAGGAGACGGACGCTGTGCGAAACTTCAAGTACTGACGGTGAGGAGACGAATCTATTTTAAAGTTATTGTATTTACAGAGACCTCGATTTTTGTTCCTTTATGGGATTTAATTGTCAATTTTTTTTCTTGCATATATAATTTAAGTTTGTTATTATAAATATATGTTATGGCCCCGTTTGATTTCCATTTTGGGAGAAAAGAATACATTTTGAATAGTTGATTGTTGAAGAATATGTAATTAAAAATGAAGGAAAAGTTTTGGATTTGCGTATAATATTATTTTATTGAAAAATGTGTTATTGAAAAGAAAAGAAAAAAAATGATTTTTGAGAAAAATGGGAATCAAACATGGGCTATATTATGCGAATTTGTTCTAATACAAGAAACATCAATAATTTTAAAAAAATTCTAGTGTATTGCATGAATTTCTGTAATTAAGAGATGCAACTTGCTAGAAATAGGGTTGGTGTATCATTTTCTGCACAAACGATACGCATCTGTTTGTTTCCCATTATTTGTGTCAAAGAATTCATTTTTTGACCGTTGAGCCATCATTTTTTACTTTCCTACCGCACAGTGGATCCCATTTTCTGGCACAAAAAGGGTCAAAAAATGGAATCTTTCCTCCTATTAATTGGAAACAAACAGGGGCGTAGTCCTTTCGGAATTTTGTATTATATCAGAATTTTCTACGATAAAGACTGTAGTGTGCAAGAAATTCAAAATTGACATAAATGCAAATGTCCCACATGGAGGACTTCAGTATGGAGCTTTTACACAGTACTTTCTATGTATCTGTTATACGCAATGCAAGTAGTACCCGTTGACGGATTATATATATGTACAGTTTGATCAACTGAATTATTACTCACTGTATCAGCTAAACCATTCAATAAAGATGTCAAAGAAAAATCCTATCATCTCCCTCTCTCTCTCTCATTCTTCTTAATCTTTGCTAATTTCTTTCCACTTGGAACACCTGCAAGGACCACAACCCTTGGGTTCCAGACCAATGGCAGATTCAAACTACTTGGTAAATGCTTCACAAACTTTCTTTTAATTTGTGTGATCTGAAAAAAAGAACAATTAAGTTGCTAATCTTTCGAAGTGTACAAGTACCTATCGTTTAAAGGTTGTTCCATCTTTTCTTGGGAGCATGATTTGAGTTACTTAATGTTCATTGCTCGAACCTTGGCTTGAGACTTTTTCTTAACGCTTTAATATTTCTTTTCCTTGTGCTTTTTTCTCTGATTGTAGAAAAATCATGGAACACTAATGGTGATGTTGAACCAAGTTACTCGGGACACGGTCATATCTCCGGGGCTCCACCAGCACCGGGTTCTGTGTCTCTTAACAAAGATGCTAGGACAACGAAGAATGAACCACCAACTTGATCAAACACTGCTCCAATGGAAGACTGAAGAAGAACAATAACATATCTTGATTGAATCTCTGATTGACGTTGTCCTGAAAGCGTTAATTTCCTCATCTTCAAGAATTTGATATGCGTTAGGGACTCCAAATAAATAGCTTAAGTGGATTCTTCAATTAAACCTTTATCCAGATTATAAAAGCACAAATAAGATCCAGAAGAACGAATAATAGTGCTTTTATGATTACTTGAATCTTTTAACTTTTGATGAAGGATTATGACCGTATTTATAATTTATGTTGTTATTGATATCATGGATATATAATTTTTACCCAAAAAAAATATATTTAAAAAATGTTAAAACACCCCACACTCAGATGGAACATGAATTCGTGAAAGGGCAGTACAACATTTCACTTCAAATGTCAAAAATAATTGTCCAAGGGACACTTGGTGCGGCTGCGAAACAAGCCTTGCAGCCGCACCGCACAGTTTTTGCTTGGTTTGGTATGGCTGCCAGAAAATCCCTGCAGCTGCGCCAAGTCAAGCTGAAATGCCAATTTCCAGTTCTGTATGTTTTTCATCCCTTGTGACATTCTCAATCTATCGTGTTCGTGACTAAGACTTTTCCAAACTTCAAATATATATATATATATAAAAAAATCTATCCTTATGTTATAATTTGAACAAATTACAACAATCCTCGAGTTGTTCAAATTAGTAACAAGTTAAGTATTACGTTTTTTCTATCGCAAGTGTACGATATCGTAATAAGTAATATAATGAGCTTTTGAGTCTAGATTGTCGTTCCCACGAGGACTATAATTTAGCACTTAATTTACTATTTCTAACTTCTATTTGATGAATGAAAACAAGTATGATTTTTGTGATTGTTTGATCTTACTATTACTAATAACTAGAATGTATCTAAATGCAACAAAACTTAAATTAGGTTTTCAAATATGGAATGAATATTGCGGCTCACAATTTCTTCTATTGATTACTTTTAATTTTTAAATCAAGATTTATGAATATTACGGCTCACAATTTCATCTATTGATTACCTTTAATTTTTAAATCAAGATTCATAAATCTAATATAGTTCTCGATCTAATTCTTCCATCGTATTCAATTTATCCCTCTCGAATTCTCATTTAGTCTATTTAATTAATTCAATTTCATATCTCTATTTAAATCAATCTTAGTTCACGTAGTTTTGCTCTAAGAATCCATGTGCATTACATAGTATATTTTTATCAACATTAAAATGTGCATTATAACTTTATATTTCCCATGTAGATCTATGCCATGTGTATATCTCTTAGTTGTACATATTTATTTATGCATTGCATGCAGGCATTTATATTGAATTTGATTAAGTTTTTATTTATTTCCAAAGCGAACCGTGGAAAAAAAAAATTAATAATAATAAAGGATGAAGGAAGGAGAGAGAGAATGTGATAGTAAATATTAACTTTCATATTTTAATCGTTGTGTGTACTAAATTCTTATGTGTTTGGCCGTAAATTTACGTGACGTTTGTTAATAATTAATGAAGATATGGTGTAAAGTTTTATTTAAGTTCTTGATTATGTGAGAATCTAAAATATCTTTGGTACTCAACGACCACCAATCCACCCCCTTTCAACGGCTCTAAGGTATGTAAAATGGTAAGATGATGAATGTACTTAGACGTTTTGCATAACTTAAATATTTTAAATTGCCTATTTTAAAATTTTTAAGACTTGCACGTTGGTTTCCCCGCTAAATTTATGATATGCATTACAATTGGTATCAGAGGTAAATTTTCGAGGACGAAAATATTTTAAGGAGATGAGATTGTAATGCCTCAAAAATTTTCATATAATAGAATTTAATTTTGTATGCTATATTTTTATGTTTTGAAAAGTTATTGACTAAAATGATATATAGCGAATTTCAATTTTATTTGGGTCATATTTTAGATTTTGATCGAATAATGATAAGTATATATATGAATATTAGGCTCGTTGAATAGATCGTAATTAATTATGTATTTTAAACTCGAGAAAATGTTTAATCGGATAAGTTAAACCTAATATATTACAGTTTATAGGAGTGGTTATTAATTGATTTTGTTTTTAATTAAATATTGTATTTTATTTGGGATGAGGCACGTGTGATTTGAATGAAAAATATAGTTTTGATTAAATAAAGATTTTATGAGAGAGAGAATTATGGGAGTTGTTGAAAGATGTGTCAATTGATTTATTTTATTATTATTATATTCTAGTGTAAATTTTTCTAGCATGCCAAGTGTCTCATGTGGTGGTTGGATGAGATATCATGATAGAGACGTGTGCATGTAACCTACAATTTTTTACACGAAGTTCAAAATCATATTTCCACTTTCTATAGATATAATATATTTTATAAAAAAGCAAAAAAATAAGAGAACGTGATTTTGGGGATTTTCATCTTTCAAGAAAATTTTTACAATCTAACAAGATAGGAAAAGAGGTGTAGTTGATCTATCCCGTTTAAATTATTTTTGCTCATGTTGATAATTTTTTATACTTATGAAAGATATGATATGATGATATGACCTTTCCGGTACAAATGATATGATATGATATGAGCTCTTACCGATTTCTAAAGATATGATAACAGTATGATTTTTCTGACGCATGTTCTAAAATTTTATTCGGGATTGCACCACTATCCTAAGTCCTACTGAGTATTCTCATGTACTCACCATTTTTCCTACTTATCACATATTAGATCGGGTCGTTGATTGGCAGGCGATGAGGTGCAGTCGTGATACCAGAAATTATGGAACTCAATAAATTAATTTCGGTATAACGTGACTATTTTTTTTCCAGCATTATTTTAGTTTTGTTATCATTTGAATTTATTATCTTGAATCTGGATTATAATTTTATTTGATCAAACTTTTTATATGATTTATTATTGGTAGAACTAGAATTCTAATGTTATGTGTTTTTATTTATTTATTGAATGAAATTTGTAGTAACGATTTAAATATAATAAAAATTTAGGTCGTGACACTCTTTCCCTCTGTCATTTGCTTGAATCAAGTTGATCCATCGTGTTTTTTTGGAGCCCAACTCGAAATTTATTTCTTTGCTTGATGTGATCGATGTTTCGTCCACCGTGGATTGAACAAGTAATCTTATCACTTCTTTGACCCTCTTCGCTCACGATATAGTCATAGGACCTTCTTCAACGGATCTTAACCCGGACTTGTCTTCATGTCTTGGATCACATCAACTGTCGTTGGCGTCTGGACTGTATGGATCACAATGCCACAACTCAAAAGAGTCTAAGGACATGATATGTGCATTCGCCACCCTCTCTTTGCAAGATATCGACGAAGCACATATATCTTGCAAAAATAGATAGAAAAATTCTATAAAATTCATTGCCCCAACATTCATGATACGGATGATTTCTATGAAGTGTTAAAAATGCCCAAAATGTGTAAACAAGCGAAGAAATATGATTGTCGCATCAAGCGGCCGAAGGCTTACGCATCTGGCGAGGCACATAGGGTCATCTCATGTGTTGGTCCATGCTGTGAACTCCCAACCTTCACAAAAAGAGATTAATATCATAATCAAAACCCTCGTAAAAAGAATTTATGGAAAATGAGTACGATGTACATACTTAATGATTTTTGGATTTAAGATAATCCTAAAAATTACAATTCTTTCAATGATATTTAGTAATTTTGCAAGAAATCAAATGCCTTTCGACATGAAGCGGGCAAAATAATAAATGATGGCCTTAGCCACCTTTCACAAACAAACTCCTCTAATATGTTATCTGAAATTGATCCAATGCAGGGCCCAAGTTCCAAGACGCTTACATGAACATCGTGAACAATGTTGCCAAAATAAGGAATTTGGTTTGTACGGAACAAGTTATCCTGGCAATAAGGATGGAAAAGGATAGACAAATGCATGCTTGAAAATCCAAAGCAAGTATTCGATGTTGTGAAGGGAGAGGTGACAAATATGTCCACCAATAAAGATAACTTAGCAAATACTAAGGAAATCATAAGCAATGAAAGTAAAAGAAGAAATATTGTACCTACGACAAGGTCACAGAAAAGATGATTGATAGTAAAAGACGAGGTTAGTCCAGTCCTGTATAAAAATAATCATCATGTCCCAGATGGGCGAAGACGAATTTAACTTCACTAAAAGAATTCTAATTAAAGGCGAGGTCTATTCAACAAAAGGAAATTTCAACCAAATGCGAGGTCTACTCCACCAAAGAAATAAAGGGCCGCCAAAGAAAATTGTTATCAAAACAAAAATGAGTCCATGTCTATATACCTTTAAATGTCATGACATAATTGTAATAGCACGTGAAGTTCATATGTATGAAAAAGTCATGGCTGGAAACTGAATAGTAATTTGTACCCTCCCAATGTTGTTACACTGATTTAATAAAAGTTTCATTTGAAAACCTGCTTTTTTGAAATGAGAAATAAGACACGAACGATAGATTCTAATTTTGATACAAATTTGTTATAAATATAGCTACGCGAAGCATGCTAAAAATAACAAATGAAAAGCAACACGCAAAGAGTGTTGAATGAAAAAAGTCATAAAACATGTGAAAATAACATTTCATCAATAAAATTGCCAAAAAAAAGAAAAAGAAATTTTATATATAAACAAGGATAAAGCTTGGGATATTCATTTAATGGGTCTAGTCAAACTAAGTTTGGGTTTAAAAAAGTCCATCAACTAAATTTTTTAGTTAGAAGGCCTAAATATATGAAAAATGGAAAATATAATTTGTAAATGTCTAAAATGTCCTTGTTTACAAAAATACATTATTGCCTTAGTTCTCATTTCAATTTCCATTAAACCTTAAATTGAATTCTAGCTTTCATTTCTTCTTCAAGAATCAGCTCTACAGGTATGCAACCCTTTCATTTTATCATCATTGTTTTTCTCTACTTAAAGAAATCATAACTCTATCTTCTCTTTCCCTTGAACACTCATTTGGTTGAAGTGAGTAGTAAAATCTTGTAACATTATTGCTTAGCATTTGGAGAAGAAGAGGATGCTGTAAATTATCAATTTTTGGGTTACTTTCTTTCTCTATTTTTTTATGAATAATTTCTCCATATTGTTGTATACATGTTTTTGGTGTTCATTTGTGAACAATGATTTTGAATTCATTTTAACATTACATTAGAGTTTTGATATGGGTTAATTCCCAACCCATTTTCTCATTACCCATTATTTGCATTAATTGGAGTGAAATGTAAGTTGACAAATACATGTTTGTCTATTCTTTTTATTGTTGTACCGTAAAACAAACGTTTGGTTTTATTTTGTACATAACGACTTACATGTCATTTTCTGCAATCCATAACGACTTCTATATCGTTATCAGTATTGTACTATGTTCGAAATAAAATGTAAGTTGGCAAATGCATGTTTGGCTATTCTTTCATTATTGTACCGTAAAAATACGTTTGGTTTTATTCTGTACATAACGACTTAAAGGAGATGATAGTTATAATCTATGTAGCCACTTTTATACTAATATTTGTCGGAAGCAAGCGTATTCGACATTCGTATGCCCTTTGCCGAATGAGATCGAATGGCTAATTTCGAAGCATGTGATGGTTAGAGAAGTATTTTTACCATTGTCATGAAGACAAGGTGGGAAACCGTAAAAAAAGAGAAAAATGTCAGTCGGAGAGACGCGTGCTCCCTGTAAGTGCAGCAGGTGCAAGAAAACTGGTCATGTTCGATCCAGTTGCACGGGCCAAGCAGTTGGTACTGAAACTTAAGGTGTACTACTATCGTATGCCCTTTGAAATGATTTTCTGCAAGCAAATATAGATATACATGAAATTCAACAGGATTACGTATCAATATGATGAAAGAAACTGGCTGCGGAGTTGTTGGCATGGGAGTTCGAACCTTAGATTGTGTTTTGCTATACTTACCGATGTTTCATGTTGTTGCTATTTTTTTGGATGTTGTCTAACTACTAGTTGTTGGATTTGCCTTTGTAATGATTATGGATACTGAATTCAACATCAATGTATATTTTCGTGGCCTTTTAAAACCTTCAAGTTCACATGTTATACATGTCTAAGTTGTTGATATTGTGCATATTCATGTTTTACTGATCCAACCGTAACGACATTGAAATCTTTATTGAAGCACAAAACGACTTTCATATCGTTTCAATAGAAAAAGCTGATTGATTCAATCATAAAGAAAATAACGACTTACATATCGTTTCAATATAAAAAAACAGTTTTTTCTGATCCAACTGTAACGACATTGATATCGTTCCTGAAGCACAAAACGACTTTCATATCGTTTCAATGGAAACAACTGACTGATTCAACCATAACGACATTGAAATCGTTCCTGAAGCACATAACGACTTCTATATCGTTTCAATAGAAAAAAAACTCTATTGCTCTACTGATTGTTGCATAACGACATTCAAATCGTTCCTAAAACACATAACGACTTCCATATCGTTTCAATATAAAAAATACACTATTTTTCCGATTCAATCATAACGACATTGAAACCGTTCTTGAAGCACATAACGATTTTCATATCGTTTCAATATAAAAAAAACACACTGTTTTTCTTATCCAATTGTAACGACATTGAAATCGTTCCTGAAACACAAAACGACTTCCATATCGTTTCAATAGAAAACTGAATGATTCAACCATAACGACATTGAAATCGTTCCTGAAGCACATAACGACTTCCATATCGTTTCAATATAAAACACACTATTTTTCTGATCCAACTGTAACGACATTGAAATCGTTCCTGAAGCACAAACGATTTACATATCGTTTCAATAGAAAAAACTGACTGATTCAACCGTAACGACATTGAAATCGTTCTTGAAGCATATAACGACTTTCATATCGTTTCAATATAAAACACACTATTTTTCTGATCCAACTGTAACGACATTGAAATCGTTCCTGAAGCACAAATGACTTACATATCGTTTCAATAGAAAAAAAAAACTGATTGATTCAACCGTAACGACATTGAAATCGTTCCTGAAGCACATAACAACTTCCATATCGTTTCAATATAAAAAACACATTATTTTTCTGATTCAACCGTAACAACATTGAAATCGTTCCTAAAGCACATAACGACTTCCATATCGTTTCAATATAACGACATGCATACCGGATTTACTCTATACTAACCGTATTTACTCACTTCTTCAGCATACTGGATTTACTCTATACTAACCGTATTTCACTAGAGCTTATCGGATTTACTAGAACTTACCGTATATGCATTGAGCTTGCACACCGGATTTATTCTATACTTACCGTATTTTGACGACATTGATATCGTTTCAGTTTTAATCTTAATTAAAATTATATATATATATATATATATATCATTTTAGAGTATATAAAATAACAATTATATCTTTTAGAGTATATAAAAAATATATCTTCCATGCCGTAAAAAATTTACGTGGAGGATGAAAGGGAAAAAACCAAAAATTTAGTGGTTGAATAAAATTTAAAAATTTATTTGAAATAAAATTAAAGATTTTAAGTTAAATGTCACTAATTATTTATATATTTTGAAATCATAAATTTTGTTAGACATTCAATTCATCTTAATTAAAATTAATCTTTCAATATATAATACATATATAGAATAAAGTGAAATATTTGACTATAATTTGTTAAGATATTCAGAACTATAGGGTTATATATAGGTTATTGAATTAAAATAAACAATATTATTTAATGTTCTAGTGGTGAGGGAAGCATCATTTTTTCTTAGAGGTTGAATGTTCAAATCATTGGACAATGAAAATTTGGCTATAATTTTTCAAGATATATATAGGCTATTACAATAAAATAAGCAAAATTAGTCAATGTCTTAGTGATGAGGAACACATCATTTTTCTAAAAGGTTGAAAATTCAAATCCTTGGATCTTGAAAATTTCAAATAAATAACACTGTTCAATGTCCTAATGGTGAGGGGGGACATTTTTTCCTTAGAGGTTCAAGGTTTTGAAACCTTGAACCTTGAAAATTTTCTTTAAAAAGTTTTAGACCTGGTCAATCAGGTTTGACTGGGACGAGTTGAATAAATTTGGCCCAAAATTCATCATTATTTGGTTATAAAGGAAAGGGTAAAATGAATATTTAATCATTTTAAATAATTAAATTTTTTTTTCTTTTAAAGAATTTGGTCAAAGATCATTTAAACAAAAATTTCTTGAGTGGTGGTCATCCCAACTCATTTCCCCGTAAAGCTTCAATGATGTTAAAACAATGAGACAAAAATAAGCTATCTTGAATAACCAAGGGCTAGAAATTTTCAGAAGATGGATCGCTGGAACTTCTTCCCTAGGAGTATCCTCGCTTTTGAAGAAGCAGGAATTAAGGAGTCAAAGAGTCTCATTAGTAGCCATGTTCATACTTAGAAGGATAGTCAAAGAATCAAATTGAGAAAGATCAACAGGAATGGATGGACTGTCCGAAGCCCTAAAACGCCAACGGACGAACCTCAAAAGAAATGGTATCTCTGACATTATCTTCCAGAGCCTCCAAGAAGTCTATATTCCATTCGGGATGGAAGGTTCTAATAATATCAAGCACTTTTTCCCGTCCTACATAGCATCCTCAACCAACTTCGCCTCGCGAGTAGCTGCTCCAAAAAGGCTAGACTCCTCCACAGCTAACTTTGTCTCAGCATTTTTCAATCTATCGCGAAGCATTGCTATCTTTTTTTTCTCTTTTTTTTTTGTATTGAAAAAAACCTCACTTGTGGCAGAGGAAAACCGTGGTTACACAAAAACATTCATCCAAAAAAGACACTTCAACGTCTAAAATAAGGTAATTCCCAACGATCAGTACACAAAATTCCTCTAAGAACGGTCGGGACCTCATCGCCAAAAAAACAGATTAGTAGTAGAACCTTCACTGGCTGTTTTTGCAAGAAAATCCGTAGCCATATTGGCCTCTCGAAACACATGGTGAACTTGGGCATTAAGCAACCGAATCAACTCCATGATATCTTCCCAATATTCGCAAAGCCACCATAAAAGCAACTTCATGCTCAGACTTAGTCGCTTGGAACTCCTCTTTAAGATGCAAAGCATCATGCTCAATCCTTGCAAGATAGGATGTGTGCTCCCTCCTTCACCAAATTTAAATCAAGGAGATCTTCCTCTCGCGGTCAACTTCCTTTTTAATTTCTTTGAAGAGTCACATTTCTTCACTGAGGTGCTAACCTTCTTTTCCAAGCTAATCACGTTTTAGGTACAAGCTTTATAGTCAGACTGCTGATATTAAGATAAAACTGTGGCTAGCTGAAGGTAGGCATCGATCATTTTCTTCCTCTCAGTAGGGACAAGTTCTTCCGCCTGCTTCTTCTAAGACGGGTTGAAATAGGCAAAAATATCTTTCACTGAATGGGAGACAAAGGGTAGAAATGTTGACTAAGCACCTTCATCTAATGTACACTAGCGACAAGGAGAAAGCGAAGACTTTAAACTTGAGGCAGGATCTCGGGGTGGATAGGAGCATTGAGATCAAGAATAGATACAGACTCACCCGGAGCCTTTATTTTTCTAGGATCCTAACCATACCCGGAGCAGAGGGAGGTGCAAATTCTACAGGTGAAGGCCCTGAAGTTTGAATAGCAAAAGCCAGTGATGGGAATCGATTGGAAGAAGCATCGATTGTCCATGGAGATACTTCTTCAAAGCTCTCAGAGTCATCGTGGATTTGTTTCTTAGAAGGAGGGGCAGCGGACTTCTAGCACTTAAGGACCACTAAAGATGTGACACCCAAGTAAGTTCGTATTGGGAAAAAATAGACAAATTAAGTATTTTTTTTAAAGAGATAAGAATGGAACATTAAAGCAAGAAAACGAAGGCATTAACTTATATTTATTAATCTAAATGCCGGTGTCATAGAATTTTGGATCAGAGGAGCTTAGCAGCCTCTCAGCTTCATGAACTCAGAGCTCAAATTGAGAATAGGTGTTACCAAAGCGTAAAGACATCTAGGGCTTGACCTTCAAGGGGAGTCGAATTTTTTTCTACGCGAAGGTAATTGAATAAATAATAATAATAATACCCTTTTTGTGGATACGCTACTTACCCACTTTCACTAGATTGTAAATGGAAAGAAAAATATCTGGAGAAAGTTCTTCCCTTATACTTGCAATATTAAGTTGTGTGGTGGCAAAGTTAAAAAAGGAAAGGATGATGCGAAAGAAAAGGTGAAAATAAAGTCTAAGCCCCATACCCATCGAACATTTTGAATAGCTATATAACTATGAGAGAACGATTCGAAATTTGAAACTACCCAGGACATATCAACTCTACATAATCTTGAACGCCGAACTGGTCCCTAATATCACCCATATCTTTCTCAGCAATATTTGAAAATATCTCTGAGGCTTCGAAAGTCTCTCTACAACTAGTAGTCGAAGTCTTGCGAGCCTCATCGGCCTTAGGTTGGGAACTACCACCTTGGTCGGGAAGTGTCGAGATAGCCCCAGTACATGAAGGATTTATCAAGAGATGCGATCGTGTCGCAAGATACTGGGATCCATCCGAGGAAGAAAGCACATCAGGAGACGAGTCCTTAAGTCGAGAACCTTCAATCTCAGATCCCAGAGAAATATTTTGAGAATCACTCTAGGAAGACATATTGAAAGATGAAAAGTATGAAGATGCTGAGAGAGATGAGTATCAAAAGGGGTAAGAAAGAAATTTTGTGTGTGTGTGTGTCTCAAAAGGAAACATGAACACGGTCAATAGCAGTCGCTGAATATTAAGTGGTGCTTGATTAAGAATTAAGAAAAAAGAACGAACTCAAATAACGTATATGACATGCACAAAGGCCACCAGCCTAGAAACACGCGAAAAAGTCCGGCAGCGCATACAAATATCTGCTGTAATCATAGTCTATCCCTTTAAAATAGCCTACGCCACCCGTTGCCAGCGAAGGAAAATATATGAGCAATCATGGTTCACAACGCATCAAAAGAAATGATAAGTCCTAAATATAGGCCTCGTTTGACCCACATTCTCATTTTCATTTTTCTACTCATTTTCAACCACACATTCTTCAATAAAATAATATTTCCTATCACATCAATAATTTTTCCTTCTTTTTCAACCACACATTTTCCATCATATCACTATTTCAAAATTCATTCTTCCCCAATAATTTTCATCAAACACACTCATAATATAAATATCAAAATCGGACTTGGGGGACTATGTGTTAACCCTCGAAATGAAGTATGCAAACCAAACTTGTTTACTCCATTAAAATGGGGCCATCCTATGGATGACACGTGGCAGAAGATCCATAAACGACGTGGATAGATATAGACGAAGTCCCTCAAAGGAGGACGTCATCAGTAGAAGCCCTAGAGTAGACGAAGTGGATGGCTGTAGCAGAAGCACTCTATGCCCGAAGTTCTTTCTTTTTGCATGGCACTTCTCCATCCGAAGTCCCTTAGTTGTCTAATATCGAATTCACCGAGGTCCCAATAAGCAACAAATCCGAAGGATATCCTTGAGATGTGATTGACGTGACAACACACTTTACGCCACCTTACCTGAATGTCAGTTAAAAGCAAGGGGGTGGCAGAGTAATGGCAGGACAATCATCACCATAGTTAATGTCCTGAATGGATGATGTGACGCTTAAATCCACGGGGCGATGCCACGTGTGTTTAATCCAACGGCCTATGGTTCAGCTGATTCGTCTATAAATAAGGTTTCCATTGATTGAAAGGCGGGGCGGAATTGGAGAGAGTAAGATATAGAAACCCAAATCCTTACAAAAAGAGATAGAGAAAAACATTTGATTCATATATAACTATTGTGTTTCTTTACAATATTATAAATGATGAAAAACACAAAATGAACAGAAAATCCTGATCCATCAGACAAATAATCTTCCGTTGGTGTTCCGACTCAAAAATCCATACATATCATACGATCATCGACTCCGGTCACTTTCGCCGGAATCCATGTGTCACGAGTCCGACACCGACACCTGTTGGCAACATTTTTTGGGGTCAACAAAACTAGTCACTGGCGAAGTATAAAGTGACACGTGAGTGGAACAATGAAACAAAAGGCTTGCATAAAGACCATGAACCGATTACCATATACAGGCTATCAAAAAAGAGCACATGGAAAAGTGAATAATGTGTGATTCTTAATTGAATTAGTTAGAAGTTAGCCAATGAAGACTTGCCATATGGCACAACCTTGAAATGACCAGATTACTCTGTCGCTTGGAAGAAAATCTATCATTATTCCCTCATTTGAAGAACAAAGCATGCAATTTAAATATCTCACTTTCAAATAGTTATTTTACTTCTTGCTCCTATTTAAGCATTCAAACTAGGAAATCTAGAGAAGTGAAAATTGTCACTAGGTGAGTAGGATTTGTTGATCTAATTTTTTATCATCAACAAACACAAAGAAATTGAAGGAGAACGACGAACTAACCGGCAATTAGTGTCAAGCCGTCAACTCAAAACGTGATTCAATAAGAAATTGGAGGAGAATCAGCAGCTATTGCTATGGACAACCTACGACCGACACGACGACTAATAAATGGCGATTGACGTCAGCTATTTGAGGAAAATAGATTTGGCGGTGAGATGAGTGTTTGAAGCTTGAATGTCCGAGACTTTTAGTGAATTTTTTACATTTGATTTGAAATTGGGTAGAGCAATTTTTATCTATTTTGATGGGTCAAACCATAACCTCACCCAACCCAACCCGATCCGACCCGTCTACCAATAAATGGTACCCAGTTAATTTTTCTACATAAATTGATCCAAATCGATCGGTCCGATTTGGGTCGATTGATTTTCGTAGGTTTGTTTGATTTTTGCCCACTCCTACTCACTTGTCCAATTTAACAAACACAATTAACCAAAATTGGGATTCCAATTCAGGTCAAACTTGAGCCTGATAAAATAGTTGAGCTGTTGTTTGTCTCTGATTCTTTTAAAACTCATTTTTTCTACATACTACCAAACAAGGGCTGAGTAATTTGATGCACACGGAACCTACTTGAAATCAGGATTTTAAAAAAAAAAAAAAAAAAAAAAAAAAAAAACCTTATTATGCAACAATAATTTCTGGTGGGGTTGGGAATGGAGAGTTGAGGGGAAATTTTATTTTCTTCATTTATTTTATTTTCATTTGTTATATAGTATATACTAAATTCAAAAATAATGCTACCTAAGATATCAAATGAATAATTGCTTGTCGTCCAGATTAATGCTTATCATTAGTGATGATAAATAACATTACTCAAATTTAAATAGTAAAGGTTAAGTGGACTCACATTTTTATCCTTTTGAAATCCGTCATGCGCAAGACACATGTAACTTATGTAGTTATGTTTGTTTAAAATTTATTGTTTTTAAATTATTTTAAGTCACATTTCATATGACTTACAAATTTTATTAATTTTTTAGTCACATATGTCATCAACTTTTATTAAAATTTTAGCTCAAATCTAATTTTATTCAAACAAAAATGTGCTAAGTGGACAATTGGACAAAATCAAATGGACAAGGACACTTTACGTAAGAATAATCCTGCTTTGAACAACCCATGGGTTGTCCAGAGGTTGCTCAAAGCAGCACAACCCTTTACGTAATATAAAGTTGATATGAGAGTCCATGTCAAATTTGATATGATAAAGATGATTTTTGCAAGGCTGGCAAATGGTAAGAACATTTTGTTTTATGCCAAATACTCATTTTGGCCTGTTTGATTCTCATTATTCATTCATAAAAATGAAAAAAGTGACTATTTCGTGTAGTAATCGCTAACAATTAAAAGAAGGTTCAGACGATTGTGTAAGGAACAACGACCTCTCGAGACAAAGTCCCAACGAGGAGTGCTTTATTTATGAAGATAGCAATTCACAATAAACGAAATGTCTCCAACGGGCACAAGCGCACAAAGTAATTGAAAGTTGACAAGAAAGCATAAAGAAATGAAATTACATAATTCTCTGTTTGAGAGTGATTTGTTCGGTCTCTGCTTCTGTATTCTTTTCTCATTTTTATAATCCTTAGGCAGTTTCTCTTGTGGAACTGTCTGAAAACTTCTTGTCGCCCTGTAACTACCCACTTTCTCCATGATGGATGATTCGTCAAGAAACTACCGTTTGTAACTGCTGCCATTATCTCATTATATAACTGCTTGCAACCGAGATTCTTGGATGGTGGAAGGCGATAAGGTTGCCCATTAACTATTTCAATAATCGTCACCTTAAATAACGATGAGACACTATGCTCGCCCCCAGTTCTTGGGCATCTCACGAGATTAAGCGACGTCTCGCAGGGTTGAGCGATTATGGGCTACCACTACATCGCTCCTTTTTTGGGTGGTCCCGTTTGGCCCTATCCTTCAAATTTGGGCTTCATTCTTCCTTTCAACTAGGTTTCTTCCTTTGGACCATTGGGTTGGGCTTCACTTAATTGGGCTTCATTTTTGTAAAAAATGACTTCTAAAATTTTAGAATTAATTTATACAGATATTTGTGAATTAAATGGCATGTTAACTAGAGGTGGAAATAGGTATTTTATTACCTTTATTGATGATTGCACTAGATATACTTATATTTACCTAATGAAACATAAAAGTGAGGCTTTTGATATATTTAAGGTATATAAAAATGAGGTTGATGGTCATCTAAATAAGAAAATAAAGACTTTAAGGAGTGATAGAAGCGGTGAATACTTCTCTAGTGATTTTAACCTATTTTGCGAACAACATGGCATAATTCACCAATGTTCTGTACCTAGAACACCGGAACAAAACGGTTTGACTGAAAGAAAAAATAGAACTTTAGTTGAAATGATAAATATCATGCTTATCTATGCTAAGTTGCCATTTAACTTGTGGAATGAAGTCTTGTTAAGTACATGTATGATACTAAATAGGATTCCTTCTAAATAAACTAAGATTTCTCTTTATGAATCATGGAACGGAAAAAAAAAAAAAACCTAACATTGGATACTTCAAAGTGTGGGGTGTCTTGCTTATTGTAAGAACACGAACCCTAATAGGACCAAGTTGGGTCCAAGAGGCATAAAGTGTGCTCTTGTTGGATATGCTAGTAATAGAAAATCATATGGATTGCTAAACTTGGAGACCAATGTGATTATTGAATTAAGTGATGTAGAGTTTTTTTGAGGATTCGTTGTCTTCAAACAATGAATTGAGGGAAAATCTTTTAGATATCTCTACCTAAAGTGGAACACAAGATGAAATATCTGCTAAAGATGTTGATAAGTCAAATGAGCCATAAAGAAGCAAAAAAACTCGAATTGAGAAGTCTTTGGGACCGGATGAAATTGATTCTAAACTCATTTATTTTTACTTAGTAGAAGGGAATGAATTGAATGTCGTAAGAACAATTCCGTTTGTTCTACAGGTTGAAATCGATCCTAAAACTTATAAATAAGTTATGACTTCTTGTGATAGCATGTTTTGGAAATATGTAATCAAAGATGAAATGGATTCAATAATATCAAATAATACTTGGGAACTTGTCGATTTACCACTCGGATCCAAACCTATTGGATGTAAATGGGTATTTAGGATAAAATACAACGTTGATGGCTCTCTAAACACCTTTAAGGCTAGATTAGTAGCCAAAGAATATGGACAAAGAGAAGGAATTGACTATTTTGATACATATGCACCGGTAGCTAGAATAACATCAATAAGGATATTATTTGCACTGGCTTCGATACATGACTTGCATGTTCACCAAATGGATGTCAAGAGAGCATTCTTGAATGAAGATCTCGATGAGGAGGTTTATATGGAGCAACTGAAGCGGTACCTAAAAAGTGTATAAGTTAGTAAAATCATTATACGGTTTAAAACAGGCACCTAAAAAGTAGAATGAGAAATTTGACTTAGCTATAATTTCATTTGGTTTTAAACATAATAGCATAGATAAATGTTTATATTCAAAAATGTGTAATAATTATGTGATATTTATATGCCTATATGTTGATAACATGTTGATTATGAGTAATCACATGCATGGAATAAAAGAAACAAAGAAAAATCTATCTTCCACATTCAAGATGAAGGATCTTGGACAAGTGGATACCATTTTGGGTATCAAAGTCACAAACACTAGTGGGGGTTACCATCTAAGTCAATCACATTATATTGAGAATGTGATAAATAAGTTCAAACATTTGAACGTAAAAGAAGTGAGTACCCTAATTGATCCAAGTTCAAAACTTGTAAAGAATGATGGAAGGGCAATTTTTCAATTGGAATATGTAAGTGTCATTGGAAGTCTTATGTATGCAGTTCAATGCACAAGATATGACATAGCATTCGCAATTAGTAAACTCAGTAGGTTTACTAGTAATCTGGGCAATGACCGTTAGAAGGCCATTGGAAGGATTCTTGGGTATTTAAAGAAGACCAAGAGCTTAGACCTACAATATACTAAATTTCCTGCTGTATTGGAAGGATTTACCGATACTAGTTTGATATCTAGCACGAGTGAAAATAAATCCATTTCTGATTGGGTGTTCACTCTTGGAGGAGGGGCTGTTTCTTGAAAGTCAAAGAAATGGACATGTATAACACACTCGACCATGGAATCTGAATTTGTAGTATTATCGGATACCGGGAAAGAAGCTGAATGGCTTAAGGATCTCTTTTATGAGATACCTTTGGGACCGAAGAATGCATCTTCAATATCTATCATGTGTGATAGTCAAGCCGCGTTAGCAAAAGCATACAACGAGATATACAACGAAAAGTCTAGACATTGAGTCATAGACATGACTACATAAGGAAAATAATCAAAGATAGAATAATTTCCCTAAATTATGTTAAGTCTATTGAGAATCTAGTGGATCCTTTGACTAAACCTCTAAATCGAGATTTAGTAACATCTACATCGAGTAGGATGGGGTTGAAACTCTTAAAATAAAAAGGTCCATCAATGATGGCAACCCTACCTGTCATTACTCAAAAGGTAATCCACGGGTTCAAAGGGTAATAACAAATCATTCGATATGTGGATAGTTGCAGCATTATTTAAATCCGTGATAACCCTATCATAGTTAAATAATGTTGGTTGTTACTGAAGTAAGGGTTGAGCTTCAAGCTCTTAATGGAGTTCAGTGCTAAGGCACAAGCATCTCTAAAAGCAACAAAGATGCTGGAAGAACTTCACCTAGACGAACTTCGAGGTAGTGCCGCCTCAATAGAGAGTTAGAGTTTCTCTCTTAAAAAATTGTTGAAAAGGATGAGCACAAGACCATAAAAGCGCTAAGCGAGTTTGAGAAACTTGAGAACACATTATACTTGTGTATGTGTTCTTACCGGTATCGTCACGTGGAATAACTAGTTTAAAGTTTCACGCTACCTTTGATTCCGACTTTACTTTGTTAGAATTACACTATGGTTAGATTCAAATCGAAAGATATCTAATCCTTAGGCATGAGTATCGTTGAATGTGAGACTTGTTAATTTTGAACAAGTGGGGGATTGTTGAGAAGGTTGTTCAAAACCAACAAAGAAACAAAGTGGAAGAAATAGAACATGAAAGGCCGTTTTTGGTCTATGCGACCGCATAGACCAAATGCTATGCGATTGCATAGACATCAACAAGGACTTGTGTATAACTATGCGACCGCATAGTTTTGTAATATGTGGTCGCAGAGTGTAAATTCAGTGACCGTTAGAGACGATTTTCTACTGTTGGTCACTTGAATTTGGTGCATTTCCAACATATTTTTTTGCACCAATTCGTGTATTATGTTGAGGCCTATATATAGAGGAGTCATGTTCTATGTTAAAAACAATGAAAAACATATCATATCTCTACTTCTTCTCATATTCATACTTTCTTATTTGTGTTCTTAAGTTTCGAATAGAAATACTTTGTGCTTCAGTATTTCTACAACAAGGCTTGATTAATCTTTCAAATCATTTGCCGGAAAACTTTTTAACATCTCAAATTAATCAGAGTGGAGGCAAATATTGTTTGAGGACAGCTATCACGCGTTTGGGCCTTCCTTGAAGTTTTCATTTCCAGAATTTGTTGCTGATTTTTTGTTGTTTTCTCTCCTCCTCAAAGTGAAGTTTTCCAACACATTCATGTACGCAGGTTTTGCTCACACACAAATTCAATGGTCTGAGGTGCTAATCATATTCGTGATTAGCACCTCCTGCGTTCAAACGTAGAAAGAACATTTATGCTACATATGGTTACATATTCAAAAGTGTGGTCATATATAAACTAGTCCTTGCCTTAATAATTTTACTGTGTATAAATTTTTCTCTAACACATAAACACCTTCCCATTTGTACACTTTGAACTTCAATTTTCTATTCATCCAAGCATCATTTTTGGTAAAAGAATGTGGTGAAAAGGTTGACTGGTTACATAACTTCTTAGAGGATATTTCAAGGTGTTGAAGAGGTTGACTGGCATAAAAATCATTATAGCCAGACATTATGTACCAAAAATGATTATATTTCGATGTTATAATAAGCAAATGAGGAGGTTGGCATAAAAATCATTATGGCCAGCCATGGCATAAAAATCATTATAGCCAGCCATAGACCCTACTTAAAGGATATTTCGAGGCGGTGATGAGGTTGACTAGCATAAAAATCATTATAGCCAGTCATTATTTACCAAAAATGATTATATTTCGAGGTTATAATAAGCAAATGAAGAGGTGGGCATAAAAATCATTATAGCCAGCCATAGACCCTACTTAGAGGATATTTTGAGGTGGTGATGGGGTTGATTGGCATAAAAATTGTTATAGCCAATCTCGATGATCATGTTCAAATACCTATTTAGTTTTTTGGTGTAGAAACGTAGTGCTTTGTTTCTATTGATTTCTCGTTATTTCCAAGGAGAGGGACGCTTTGTGAAATTTCAAGTACTGACGGTGAGGGGACGAATCTTTTTTAAGGATACTGTATTTGCACATACCTCGATTTTTGTTCCCTTATGGGATTCTATTGTCAATTTTTCTTCTTGCATATATAATTTAAGTTTGTTATTATAAATACATGTTACATTATGCAAATTTGTTCTAATACAAGAAAATCAATAATTTTAAAAAATTTCTAGTGTATTGCATGAATTGCTGTAATTGAGAGATGCAACTTGCTAGAAATAGGGTTGGTGTATCATTTTCAGCACAAACGTAGTCCTTTCGGAATTTTGTATTAAATCACAATTTTCTCCGATAAAGACTAGTGTGCAAGAAATTCAAATTTGACAATAAATGCAAATGTCCCACATGGAGGACTTCAGTATGGAGCTTTTACACAGTACTTTCTATATATCTATTACGCGCAAGTAGTACCCGTTGACAGATTATATATATGTACAGTTTGATCAACTGAATTATTACTCACTTTATCAGCTAAACCATTCAATAAAGATGTCAAAGAAAAATCCTATTATCTCCCTCTCTCTCTCATTCTTCTTAATCTTTGCTAATTTCTTTCCACTTGGAACACCTGCAAGGACCACAACCCTTGGGTTCCAGACCAATGGCAGGTTCAAACTACTTGGTAAATGCTTCACAAACTTTCTTTTAATTTGTGTGATCTGAAAAAGGAACAATTAAGTTGCTAATCTTTCAAACAGTGTACAGGTATGAGGTACCTATCGTAAAGGTTGTTCCAGCTTTTCTTGGGAGCATAATTTGAGTAACTTAAATGTTCATTGCTCAAACCTTGTCTCGAGACTATTTCTTAAGGCTTTAATATTTCTTTTCCTTGTGCTTTTTTCTCTGATTGTAGACAAATCATGGAACACTAATGGACCAGTTCATGGAAGTCCCCCGGGTATTATTCATGGCGCCTCTGTTCCACCACCACCACCACCACCAAGATCTGTATCTCATAAAACTTGATCAAACTCTGCTCCAACGGAAGAAAGTAGAAGAACAATAACATATCTTGATCGGCTTGAATCTCTGATTAACGTGTAACGCCCCAATTTCATTATTAACTCGAGGCGCTACTTAAATCAAAATAGCCTGTAAATAAATATTTTCAAAAGTCGCCACAATACGAAGGCAAACACATACTTTAAAAATCCATAAAAATTTAACACAAAACGCGGAAACATCATTTCTAAAATAATTTCTCACATTCAAGAGTTAATACCAAATGTAATAAGCAAAAATCAACATTTGCAAAGATACCAAAATTCAATACTCAAGTGTAAAAATGGAAATCAACTATTTAAAATTCATTGTTCAAAATTTGAAATTCAAAAGGTCGATTATTAAATTAAAATTTGCCACGCTCGTTGCCTTGCCCTGCCAAGCTCCTTAACCTGAAAGGTTGGAAAAATAGTGGGGTGAGCATAACGAATTATACTCAGTGGAGATACAGCAATCAGTCCAAATTAAATCAAAATATGCAATCAAGTGGTGAACATAATATCCATACAACATACTATAGAATATGTACTGTGGGCATTCCCAAGGACCCAATTTCGATCCCGGACCTATTTACGGTCCCTGACAACATGGCATAAGCTTAGCAAATTTTAGCACTGTGGGCATTCCCAAGGACCCGATTTCGATCCCGGACCTATTTACGGTCCCTGGCAACATTTTCATATGTATAAACATCATATCACAATCAAAATCACACATCGAGAATTAACATGGACAAATAACCACAATTGCTTAAAAGTAAACCCCACCTCGAAGTCTTGAAAACTTTCTTGGAAATTGAACAATTGAAATGTTACCGTGCTTCACACTTTGCCCGCGAACTCGTCTAGCAAGAACAAAATTAATTTAATTTAAGATACTAAGTTTAATTAAAACTTTAAAACTTTTAGGGACTAAATTGAAAAGATTTAAAACTTAAATTTAAATGTTTGAAAGCTGAAAATAAACTTTTTGAAATTCAATGGGCTGATTTAAAAGTAATTAAAACATGGGGCTGAATTAAACAATTATAAAACTTTGAAATTGGAATAATAAACTTTTAAAAGCTTTGGGACTAAATTGAATGACCTTTAAAGATTAGGGCTTAAGGGAAATTTCTCAAAACTTAAACAATGAAATGCAATTATATATATTTACATATCTCTCTCTCTCTCTCTCACAAACGCACAGAGGAGTCGGGGAGAAGAGGAGGAGTTGGCCGACGACGGGAAGGAGATGGAAGTGGGTAAACTCCGGCCAAAGATCGAGGTATCGCCGTCGCAAGGGCGCCGGCGGGTGAGGGATCGATTGAGGGTTGATTGGGCGTCGATCGGGGTTGAGAACCGAGGCCAAAGGTCCGATTTTCTTGGCTGTTTCCGGCGAGAAATCCGACCAAAACATGGGCAGAGTCGAGGTAAGTGATTGGGCTTCGTGATTTCTTGGTTTTGGTGGTTGAATTTTGGGTTAAATTTGGTGAAGTGGAGGTCGAGTTGGGTCGAATGGGGCTGCCGTTTTGGGGTAATTGCAGGCGGCGGGTTTGTGGTGGTTTGTTGGTGGTCCATGTGGGGTGGTGATTGAAATTTGCAGTTGGGTTTGGGGTGATGGTTGTAGTTGCAGTTTGGTGGTGGCGGCTACTCGACGGTGGGTATTCATCTGAGTTTCTGTGTGTGCGAAACGGAGTCGAGGTTGGAGGATTTCAACATGGGTGTATTGATGATGGTTCTGTGAAATTTTCCATCGATTGTTGAGTAGAATTTGAAGGAAGAAGATGGTGAATTCTTACCTGAGTGTTTGGCCGTGGTTTGGAGGCTGTTGGTGAGGCGTGGTGAAGATGAATGAATTGTGATCAACAGTAGGTTAAGGCATAGAAAACAAGGCAATAAATTGGACCTAGAGTTTGTATTGGAAAACAATTCTTCGGCTAATAGGACTTAAATAAAATTGGATTAAAAGGTAATATTTGGAATTAATGAAATTAGATATTAAATAGAATATCGAACATAAAAATTGGATTTAAATCGATAAAAATTTGATATTTTTAAAATTGTTCGAAATTGAACTCGATAAATAAATATTGAATTTTGAAATTTAAAATCGTTTCGAAATTCTTAAATTAATTATTTTTGCTAGACAACTCGACGGACGTAAAATGGATTCTAAATTTGAAGGGATTGTCGTAGCGACGCAATTTAAATTATGAAATTGTATTTTGAAAATTCGGGTCGCTACAACCCTTCCCCACTTAAATAAATTTCGTCCTCGAAATTAAACTTACTTGAATTGAGAATGTCTGCATATTTGGCTAAAATCTCATCTTCTCTTTCCCAAGTTGCCTCTTCTCTACCATGTCTATTCCATTGGACTTTAACTAAAGGAATAACTTTGTTCCTTAAGGTATGAACCTTCCTCTCAAGTATAACTGCAGGAGTTTCCTCATATGTCATATCCTTATTAACATCTAAGGATGCATAATTAACAAAGTGGTCCGGATCATGGACATATTTCCTTAACATTGAGATATGAAAAACATTATGTATTGCCGTTAATTCTGGCGGTAAAGCCAACCTATAGGCTACGTTTCCAACTCTTTCCAAAATTTCAAAAGGTCCAATAAATCTTGGTTTAAGCTTCCCTTTCTGTCCAAATCTTACCACTCCTCTCATGGGAGCCACTTTAAGAAATACCTTTTCACCAATTTCAAACTGTAGTTCCTTTCGTCGCTTGTCAGCATAAGACTTCTGTCTGTCTTGTGCTATTTTAATCCTTTCTCTGATCTTCTCCACAGCCTTTACAGTTTGTTCCACTATTTCTGGACCCAAAACTTTCCTTTCACCAACTTCATCCCAATGGATGGGTGATCTGCACTTTCTGCCATAAAGAGCTTCATACGGTGCCATGCCAATGGTAGACTGGAAACTATTGTTATATGCAAATTCAACCAAAGGTAAATGTGTTTCCCAGTTACCACCGAGGTCTAAAGCGCAAGCTCTCAACATATCCTCTAAAGTCTGTATAGTTCTCTCTGATTGTCCATCTGTCTGTGGGTGATATGCTGTACTGAATTTCAATCTAGTTCCCATAGCTGTTTGCAAACTTTCCCAAAAACTTGGATGTAAATCTGGGATCCCTGTCTGATACTATAGAAACTGGTACACCATGCAATCTTACAATTTCTCTGATGTACAACTGAGCATACTGGTCTAAGCTGAAAGTCATTTTCACTGGTAGAAAGTGAGCAGATTTCGTCAAACGATCAACTATGACCCATATAGCTTGATGACCTTTAACTGATTTAGGAAGTCCCACGACAAAATCCATTGTTATATGTTCCCACTTCCATTCTGGGATTTCAAGTGGGTTCAACATTCCAGACGGACGTTGATGTTCAGCTTTAACTTGTTGGCAAGTCATGCACTTCTCAACAAATAAGCTAATTGACCTCTTCATGTTTCTCCACCAATAAATTATTCGCAAATCCTGGTACATCTTCGTACCTCCTGGGTGTGCAGTATAAGGTGAATAATGTGCTTCTTCTAAAATCTCCTTCCTTAAGGCTTCATCCTTCGGTACACACAGTCTTCCCTTGAACATAAGAGTGTCATCAGTTGAAATTTCAAAACCTTTAATACTGCCAGCAAGTACTCGGTCCTTTAATCTTGCACAAAAATTTATCTTTACCCTGAGCTTCTTTAATTCTGTCTCTGAGAGTCGGTCGAACAATCATAGTAGCTATAATTGCAGTTGTGTGATGTGGAGGAGCTACAACTTCGAGTCTCATGTTGGCAAAATCCTTGATCAATTGTTCTTGACTGGTTAAGGCAGCTAACTGCCCTTTACCTTTCCGGCTAAGTGCATCAGCAACAACATTGGCCTTGCCGGGGTGGTAGTGGATAGTACAGTCATAATCTTTAACCAACTCCAACCACCTTCTCTGTCTCATATTCAATTCCTTCTGAGTGAAGAAATACTTTAAACTCTTATGGTCTGTGTATATCTCGCACTTACTACCATATAGATAGTGTCGCCATATTTTTAAAGCATGAACTACAGCAGCCAATTCCAAGTCATGCGTAGGGTAGTTCTGCTCATGTGGCTTCAACTGCCTAGATGCATAAGCAATCACTTTTCCATGCTGCATCAGCACGCATCCCAAACCTTGTTTCGATGCATCACTATAGATTACAAAAAACCTTCTGACCCTTCTGGAATAGCCAAAACTGGTGCAGATACTAATTTCTGTTTCAATTCCTGAAAACTCTTCTCACACTTTTCTGTCCACTGAAACTTCACTCCCTTCTTGGTCAACTGGGTCATCGGTCCAGCAATTTTTGAAAATCCTTCGATAAACCTTCGGTAATAGCCAGCCAATCCCAAGAAACTACGAACTTCATTTATATTGGTTGGTGCCTTCCAATTAGTGACAGCTTCGACCTTGGCTGGATCAACTTCAATACCATCTGCGGTAACCACATGTCCAAGAAAACCAATTCGATCAAGCCAGAATTCACACTTCTTGAATTTTGCATACAACTTTTCCTGTCGAAGTGTCTGTAATACAATGTTGAGATGCTCCTCATGTTGTTCTTTGTCCTTTGAATAAATCAGAATGTCATCTATAAAGACAATTACAAACCGATCCAAGTATTGATGAAATACTCGGTTCATTAAGTCCATGAAGACAGCTGGTGCATTAGTTAACCCAAACGGCATCACAGTGAATTCATAATGTCCGTATCGAGTCCTAAATGCAGTCTTTGGTATATCACTGTCTTTAACCTTCAACTGATGATAACCTGATCTCAAATCAATTTTGGAGAATACAACGGCACCCTTTAACTGATCGAATAAATCTTCTATTCGTGGTAAGGGATACTTATTCTTGACTGTGAGGCGATTCAACTCCCTGTAGTCAATGCACATCCTCATTGATCCATCTTTCTTTTTCACAAACAGAACCGGTGCTCCCCAAGGCGATACACTCGGTCGAATGAATCCTTTATCCAACAGTTCTTGTAGTTGTACCTTCAACTCCTGAAGTTCCTTCGGTGCCATCCTGTAAGGTGCTTTAGATATGGGTGCAGCTCCAGGTACTAAGTCAATCATGAATTCCACCTGTCTATCTGGTGGAATACCAACTAGGTCTTCTGGAAATACATCCACAAAATCACGCACAACTGGTACATCTGTAACAGTTATTTCAGTTGCCTGAACACTAGTGATGCTCACTAGATATCCTTGATTTGTACTCTTTCTCAACATCTTCTGTGCTTTCAACACCGATATGATACGGGGCATGGTTTTAACTTTTGTCCCGAAGAAAGTAAATTCACATTCTCCTGGTTTCTGAAAGAGCACTTCCCTCTCATGACACTTAATCGTAGCATGATTGCAACTAAGCCAGTCCATGCCTAAAATAATATCAAAGTCCCTCATGTCTATTAAGTACAAGTCTGCCTCTAAGTTCTTCCCATCTATTTCAAACTTAACAGCTTTCGACATCAGATTAGTAATAATAGTTTCACCTGAAGGGATACTAACTTCTAAGGCCTCATTCACACTTTCACATACATTCCCAATCTTAGCATGAAAACTAGTAGAGATGAAAGAATTCGTAGCACCGGAATCAATCAAAACAATAGCAGGTATATTGAATACTGATAGAATACCTGCCATCACATCTGGATCTTTCTCTGCCTCCTTCTGAGTTAGAGCGAAAACTCGAGCCTTTTCTTTCCTGGCATCTTCCTTACCCTTGAATTCAGGACATTTACCAGCAAAGTGACCGGGTTTTCTTACATCTGAAACACATTCCTTTCCCGAGTAAGCACTCTCCATGGTGACGCTTATCACACTTCGGGCATACAGGTTTCTCAGTGCTAACCTTTTCCTCCATTTTTCCCCATGATTTTCCCTTCTTGTTCTGATATCTACCTTTGCTCATATTCTGATTGTCCCATTTCCTTTTCACTGGTACCTCTGCGGGTTTCTGAGTAGTCTTTTCCAGGTTTAAGCGAGACGATATAGCTTGTGCTCGCTCAATTGCTTCGGCATAGGTAGTGAGTCCCAAACCTGCCATGATTCCTCCAATTTCTGGGCGTAGGCCCCTTTCAAATCTTCTAGCCTTCTTGATATCTGTGTCAACCAGATGGGTAGCATACCTGGACAGCTGGTTGAACTTTGTTTCATATTCCACAACTGACATACTTCCTTGTCTAAAGTTCAAGGAACTCTGTTTCTTTCTGATCCCGGAAAGACTGGGGAAAATACCTCTGTATTATTAATTCCTTGAATCCATTCCATGTCAGTTCAAGTTGCTGTGCCTCAGTTCTGGTGCGCTGATATGATTCCCACCAATGATCTGCATCCTCTTCAAGCTGAAAAACGGCACATGACACTTTCTGAGCGTCCGAACAGGCTATATGTTTAAAGATCCTCTCTAATGCCCTTAGCCATTCCTCTGCAGCTAGGGGTCCTGTTCGACCATTGAATGTTGGTGGTTTATATCTGCGAAATTGTTCAACAACCATACTTGTATTGTCTGCATTAGCTTGTGGATTAGAGGGATTTCGTCGAGCTGTTGGGGCTTGTTGCTGAATGAGCCCCTGAAGTGCATTCACGAGATCCCTTATCGAATTATTTCCCGCATCGCCAGTAGCAGCCTGGCCTGGGGTAGCTTGTCTTTCAGTAGTCCGATTCACGGGAACTCGATTTGTTCTACGAGACATTTCCCTAAATCACAACAACATTTGTCTCAGCATCCACTAAGTTGTGTAATTCACAATGGCCATTTAGGAATAATAGAATCTAAAAGGAATATCACAATAGAGCTAAAAGCAAATTTTATTATTATCTCAAATTTTCCAAAAGGAAAACAAATAATAAAATTGCAACCAATATCTAATAATCCGAAATATGTTCTCCTATTGAATTTCCACAAACAGTTCTTCCCACATCTCTATCTCATACAGTCCTTTTTGACATATCAATTATGAAGGTAAATTCTACTGAAATGGGTTACTTCATGTTTTAGCCTAATTCCGAGGACTAAATTTATAATTTCCAAATATTTTTTTTAAATACTTCACATTGCAAGTTCAATTCCCAAACATAATAGCTCATGGAAAATTTTTATAACATGTACTGGATACAAACTTTCAAACATTTCAAACTGCATCAACTATAGCAAAATTTCATTCTCATGTAACTTTTCATTGTAACAATCAATTTCAGATGCAGTAATATAATAAATTCATAGTATCCAGCAGATGAAAATTTTCAGACTTCATCAAATAAAATTTTTCTAAACATTTTTACCTTTTCGGAGTAGGCGTGGCGCGGCAAGAGCGGGTAGCATTTAAATTAAATATTAAACACTTTTTTTTTTTTTTTTTTTTTTTTTTTTGTAAAATTTTCACAAGTCTACAGAAAGGTAAACCTGCGCTCTGATACCACACTGTAACGCCCCAATTTCATTATTAACTCGAGGCGCTACTTAAATCAAAATAGCCTGTAAATAAATATTTTCAAAAGTCGCCACAATACGAAGGCAAACACATACTTTAAAAATCCATAAAAAATTTAACACAAAACGCGGAAACATCATTTCTAAAATAATTTCTCACATTCAAGAGTTAATACCAAATGTAATAAGCAAAAATCAACATTTGCAAAGATACCAAAATTCAATACTCAAGTGTAAAAATGGAAATCAACTATTTAAAATTCATTGTTCAAAATTTGAAATTCAAAAGGTCGATTATTAAATTAAAATTTGCCACGCTCGTTGCCTTGCCCTGCCAAGCTCCTTAACCTGAAAGGTTGGAAAAATAGTGGGGTGAGCATAACGAATTATACTCAGTGGAGATACAGCAATCAGTCCAAATTAAATCAAAATATGCAATCAAGTGGTGAACATAATATCCATACAACATACTATAGAATATGTACTGTGGGCATTCCCAAGGACCCAATTTCGATCCCGGACCTATTTACGGTCCCTGACAACATGGCATAAGCTTAGCAAATTTTAGCACTGTGGGCATTCCCAAGGACCCGATTTCGATCCCGGACCTATTTACGGTCCCTGGCAACATTTTCATATGTATAAACATCATATCACAATCAAAATCACACATCGAGAATTAACATGGACAAATAACCACAATTGCTTAAAAGTAAACCCCACCTCGAAGTCTTGAAAACTTTCTTGGAAATTGAACAATTGAAATGTTACCGTGCTTCACACTTTGCCCGCGAACTCGTCTAGCAAGAACAAAATTAATTTAATTTAAGATACTAAGTTTAATTAAAACTTTAAAACTTTTAGGGACTAAATTGAAAAGATTTAAAACTTAAATTTAAATGTTTGAAAGCTGAAAATAAACTTTTTGAAATTCAATGGGCTGATTTAAAAGTAATTAAAACATGGGGCTGAATTAAACAATTATAAAACTTTGAAATTGGAATAATAAACTTTTAAAAGCTTTGGGACTAAATTGAATGACCTTTAAAGATTAGGGCTTAAGGGAAATTTCTCAAAACTTAAACAATGAAATGCAATTATATATATTTACATATCTCTCTCTCTCTCTCTCTCTCACAAACACACAGAGGAGTCGGGGAGAAGAGGAGGAGTTGGCCGACGACGGGAAGGAGATGGAAGTGGGTAAACTCCGGCCAAAGATCGAGGTATCGCCGTCGCAAGGGCGCCGGCGGGTGTGAGGGATCGATTGAGGGTTGATTGGGCGTCGATCGGGGTTGAGAACCGAGGCCAAAGGTCCGATTTTCTTGGCTGTTTCCGGCGAGAAATCCGACCAAAACATGGGCAGAGTCGAGGTAAGTGATTGGGCTTCGTGATTTCTTGGTTTTGGTGGTTGAATTTTGGGTTAAATTTGGTGAAGTGGAGGTCGAGTTGGGTCGAATGGGGCTGCCGTTTTGGGGTAATTGCAGGCGGCGGGTTTGTGGTGGTTTGTTGGTGGTCCATGTGGGGTGGTGATTGAAATTTGCAGTTGGGTTTGGGGTGATGGTTGTAGTTGCAGTTTGGTGGTGGCGGCTACTCGACGGTGGGTATTCATCTGAGTTTCTGTGTGTGCGAAACGGAGTCGAGGTTGGAGGATTTCAACATGGGTGTATTGATGATGGTTCTGTGAAATTTTCCATCGATTGTTGAGTAGAATTTGAAGGAAGAAGATGGTGAATTCTTACCTGAGTGTTTGGCCGTGGTTTGGAGGCTGTTGGTGAGGCGTGGTGAAGATGAATGAATTGTGATCAACAGTAGGTTAAGGCATAGAAAACAAGGCAATAAATTGGACCTAGAGTTTGTATTGGAAAACAATTCTTCGGCTAATAGGACTTAAATAAAATTGGATTAAAAGGTAATATTTGGAATTAATGAAATTAGATATTAAATAGAATATCGAACATAAAAATTGGATTTAAATCGATAAAAATTTGATATTTTTAAAATTGTTCGAAATTGAACTCGATAAATAAATATTGAATTTTGAAATTTAAAATCGTTTCGAAATTCTTAAATTAATTATTTTTGCTAGACAACTCGACGGACGTAAAATGGATTCTAAATTTGAAGGGATTGTCGTAGCGACGCAATTTAAATTATGAAATTGTATTTTGAAAATTCGGGTCGCTACAACCTTCCCCACTTAAATAAATTTCGTCCTCGAAATTAAACTTACTTGAATTGAGAATGTCTGCATATTTGGCTAAAATCTCATCTTCTCTTTCCCAAGTTGCCTCTTCTCTACCATGTCTATTCCATTGGACTTTAACTAAAGGAATAACTTTGTTCCTTAAGGTATGAACCTTCCTCTCAAGTATAACTGCAGGAGTTTCCTCATATGTCATATCCTTATTAACATCTAAGGATGCATAATTAACAAAGTGGTCCGGATCATGGACATATTTCCTTAACATTGAGATATGAAAAACATTATGTATTGCCGTTAATTCTGGCGGTAAAGCCAACCTATAGGCTACGTTTCCAACTCTTTCCAAAATTTCAAAAGGTCCAATAAATCTTGGTTTAAGCTTCCCTTTCTGTCCAAATCTTACCACTCCTCTCATGGGAGCCACTTTAAGAAATACCTTTTCACCAATTTCAAACTGTAGTTCCTTTCGTCGCTTGTCAGCATAAGACTTCTGTCTGTCTTGTGCTATTTTAATCCTTTCTCTGATCTTCTCCACAGCCTTTACAGTTTGTTCCACTATTTCTGGACCCAAAACTTTCCTTTCACCAACTTCATCCCAATGGATGGGTGATCTGCACTTTCTGCCATAAAGAGCTTCATACGGTGCCATGCCAATGGTAGACTGGAAACTATTGTTATATGCAAATTCAACCAAAGGTAAATGTGTTTCCCAGTTACCACCGAGGTCTAAAGCGCAAGCTCTCAACATATCCTCTAAAGTCTGTATAGTTCTCTCTGATTGTCCATCTGTCTGTGGGTGATATGCTGTACTGAATTTCAATCTAGTTCCCATAGCTGTTTGCAAACTTTCCCAAAACTTGGATGTAAATCTGGGATCCCTGTCTGATACTATAGAAACTGGTACACCATGCAATCTTACAATTTCTCTGATGTACAACTGAGCATACTGGTCTAAGCTGAAAGTCATTTTCACTGGTAGAAAGTGAGCAGATTTCGTCAAACGATCAACTATGACCCATATAGCTTGATGACCTTTAACTGATTTAGGAAGTCCCACGACAAAATCCATTGTTATATGTTCCCACTTCCATTCTGGGATTTCAAGTGGGTTCAACATTCCAGACGGACGTTGATGTTCAGCTTTAACTTGTTGGCAAGTCATGCACTTCTCAACAAATAAGCTAATTGACCTCTTCATGTTTCTCCACCAATAAATTATTCGCAAATCCTGGTACATCTTCGTACCTCCTGGGTGTGCAGTATAAGGTGAATAATGTGCTTCTTCTAAAATCTCCTTCCTTAAGGCTTCATCCTTCGGTACACACAGTCTTCCCTTGAACATAAGAGTGTCATCAGTTGAAATTTCAAAACCTTTAATACTGCCAGCAAGTACTCGGTCCTTAATCTTGCACAAAAATTTATCTTTACCCTGAGCTTCTTTAATTCTGTCTCTGAGAGTCGGTCGAACAATCATAGTAGCTATAATTGCAGTTGTGTGATGTGGAGGAGCTACAACTTCGAGTCTCATGTTGGCAAAATCCTTGATCAATTGTTCTTGACTGGTTAAGGCAGCTAACTGCCCTTTACCTTTCCGGCTAAGTGCATCAGCAACAACATTGGCCTTGCCGGGGTGGTAGTGGATAGTACAGTCATAATCTTTAACCAACTCCAACCACCTTCTCTGTCTCATATTCAATTCCTTCTGAGTGAAGAAATACTTTAAACTCTTATGGTCTGTGTATATCTCGCACTTACTACCATATAGATAGTGTCGCCATATTTTTAAAGCATGAACTACAGCAGCCAATTCCAAGTCATGCGTAGGGTAGTTCTGCTCATGTGGCTTCAACTGCCTAGATGCATAAGCAATCACTTTTCCATGCTGCATCAGCACGCATCCCAAACCTTGTTTCGATGCATCACTATAGATTACAAAACCTTCTGACCCTTCTGGAATAGCCAAAACTGGTGCAGATACTAATTTCTGTTTCAATTCCTGAAAACTCTTCTCACACTTTTCTGTCCACTGAAACTTCACTCCCTTCTTGGTCAACTGGGTCATCGGTCCAGCAATTTTTGAAAATCCTTCGATAAACCTTCGGTAATAGCCAGCC
Source organism: Osmanthus fragrans (assembly GCA_019395295.1). Taxonomy (NCBI): domain Eukaryota; kingdom Viridiplantae; phylum Streptophyta; class Magnoliopsida; order Lamiales; family Oleaceae; genus Osmanthus; species Osmanthus fragrans. Next base: position 173,213 of record JAEDXY010000092.1, read on the forward strand.
AATCCCAAGAAACTACGAACTTCATTTATATTGGTTGGTGCCTTCCAATTAGTGACAGCTTCGACCTTGGCTGGATCAACTTCAATACCATCTGCGGTAACCACATGTCCAAGAAAACCAATTCGATCAAGCCAGAATTCACACTTCTTGAATTTTGCATACAACTTTTCCTGTCGAAGTGTCTGTAATACAATGTTGAGATGCTCCTCATGTTGTTCTTTGTCCTTTGAATAAATCAGAATGTCATCTATAAAGACAATTACAAACCGATCCAAGTATTGATGAAATACTCGGTTCATTAAGTCCATGAAGACAGCTGGTGCATTAGTTAACCCAAACGGCATCACAGTGAATTCATAATGTCCGTATCGAGTCCTAAATGCAGTCTTTGGTATATCACTGTCTTTAACCTTCAACTGATGATAACCTGATCTCAAATCAATTTTGGAGAATACAACGGCACCCTTTAACTGATCGAATAAATCTTCTATTCGTGGTAAGGGATACTTATTCTTGACTGTGAGGCGATTCAACTCCCTGTAGTCAATGCACATCCTCATTGATCCATCTTTCTTTTTCACAAACAGAACCGGTGCTCCCCAAGGCGATACACTCGGTCGAATGAATCCTTTATCCAACAGTTCTTGTAGTTGTACCTTCAACTCCTGAAGTTCCTTCGGTGCCATCCTGTAAGGTGCTTTAGATATGGGTGCAGCTCCAGGTACTAAGTCAATCATGAATTCCACCTGTCTATCTGGTGGAATACCAACTAGGTCTTCTGGAAATACATCCACAAAATCACGCACAACTGGTACATCTGTAACAGTTATTTCAGTTGCCTGAACACTAGTGATGCTCACTAGATATCCTTGATTTGTACTCTTTCTCAACATCTTCTGTGCTTTCAACACCGATATGATACGGGGCATGGTTTTAACTTTTGTCCCGAAGAAAGTAAATTCACATTCTCCTGGTTTCTGAAAGAGCACTTCCCTCTCATGACACTTAATCGTAGCATGATTGCAACTAAGCCAGTCCATGCCTAAAATAATATCAAAGTCCCTCATGTCTATTAAGTACAAGTCTGCCTCTAAGTTCTTCCCATCTATTTCAAACTTAACAGCTTTCGACATCAGATTAGTAATAATAGTTTCACCTGAAGGGATACTAACTTCTAAGGCCTCATTCACACTTTCACATACATTCCCAATCTTAGCATGAAAACTAGTAGAGATGAAAGAATTCGTAGCACCGGAATCAATCAAAACAATAGCAGGTATATTGAATACTGATAGAATACCTGCCATCACATCTGGATCTTTCTCTGCCTCCTTCTGAGTTAGAGCGAAAACTCGAGCCTTTTCTTTCCTGGCATCTTCCTTACCCTTGAATTCAGGACATTTACCAGCAAAGTGACCGGGTTTCTTACATCTGAAACACATTCCTTTCCCGAGTAAGCACTCTCCATGGTGACGCTTATCACACTTCGGGCATACAGGTTTCTCAGTGCTAACCTTTTCCTCCATTTTTCCCCATGATTTTCCCTTCTTGTTCTGATATCTACCTTTGCTCATATTCTGATTGTCCCATTTCCTTTTCACTGGTACCTCTGCGGGTTTCTGAGTAGTCTTTTCCAGGTTTAAGCGAGACGATATAGCTTGTGCTCGCTCAATTGCTTCGGCATAGGTAGTGAGTCCCAAACCTGCCATGATTCCTCCAATTTCTGGGCGTAGGCCCCTTTCAAATCTTCTAGCCTTCTTGATATCTGTGTCAACCAGATGGGTAGCATACCTGGACAGCTGGTTGAACTTTGTTTCATATTTCACAACTGACATACTTCCTTGTCTAAGTTCAAGGAACTCTGTTTCTTTCTGATCCCGGAAAGACTGGGGAAAATACCTCTGTATTATTAATTCCTTGAATCCATTCCATGTCAGTTCAAGTTGCTGTGCCTCAGTTCTGGTGCGCTGATATGATTCCCACCAATGATCTGCATCCTCTTCAAGCTGAAAAACGGCACATGACACTTTCTGAGCGTCCGAACAGGCTATATGTTTAAAGATCCTCTCTAATGCCCTTAGCCATTCCTCTGCAGCTAGGGGTCCTGTTCGACCATTGAATGTTGGTGGTTTATATCTGCGAAATTGTTCAACAACCATACTTGTATTGTCTGCATTAGCTTGTGGATTAGAGGGATTTCGTCGAGCTGTTGGGGCTTGTTGCTGAATGAGCCCCTGAAGTGCATTCACGAGATCCCTTATCGAATTATTTCCCGCATCGCCAGTAGCAGCCTGGCCTGGGGTAGCTTGTCTTTCAGTAGTCCGATTCACGGGAACTCGATTTGTTCTACGAGACATTTCCCTAAATCACAACAACATTTGTCTCAGCATCCACTAAGTTGTGTAATTCACAATGGCCATTTAGGAATAATAGAATCTAAAAGGAATATCACAATAGAGCTAAAAGCAAATTTTATTATTATCTCAAATTTTCCAAAAGGAAAACAAATAATAAAATTGCAACCAATATCTAATAATCCGAAATATGTTCTCCTATTGAATTTCCACAAACAGTTCTTCCCACATCTCTATCTCATACAGTCCTTTTTGACATATCAATTATGAAGGTAAATTCTACTGAAATGGGTTACTTCATGTTTTAGCCTAATTCCGAGGACTAAATTTATAATTTCCAAATATTTTTTAAATACTTCACATTGCAAGTTCAATTCCCAAACATAATAGCTCATGGAAAATTTTTATAACATGTACTGGATACAAACTTTCAAACATTTCAAACTGCATCAACTATAGCAAAATTTCATTCTCATGTAACTTTTCATTGTAACAATCAATTTCAGATGCAGTAATATAATAAATTCATAGTATCCAGCAGATGAAAATTTTCAGACTTCATCAAATAAAATTTTCTAAACATTTTTACCTTTTCGGAGTAGGCGTGGCGCGGCAAGAGCGGGTAGCATTTAAATTAAATATTAAACACTTTTTTTTTTTTTTTTTTTTTTTTTAAAATTTTCACAAGTCTACAGAAAGGTAAACCTGCGCTCTGATACCACACTGTAACGCCCCAATTTCATTATTAACTCGAGGCGCTACTTAAATCAAAATAGCCTGTAAATAAATATTTTCAAAAGTCGCCACAATACGAAGGCAAACACATACTTTAAAAATCCATAAAAATTTAACACAAAACGCGGAAACATCATTTCTAAAATAATTTCTCACATTCAAGAGTTAATACCAAATGTAATAAGCAAAAATCAACATTTGCAAAGATACCAAAATTCAATACTCAAGTGTAAAAATGGAAATCAACTATTTAAAATTCATTGTTCAAAATTTGAAATTCAAAAGGTCGATTATTAAATTAAAATTTGCCACGCTCGTTGCCTTGCCCTGCCAAGCTCCTTAACCTGAAAGGTTGGAAAAATAGTGGGGTGAGCATAACGAATTATACTCAGTGGAGATACAGCAATCAGTCCAAATTAAATCAAAATATGCAATCAAGTGGTGAACATAATATCCATACAACATACTATAGAATATGTACTGTGGGCATTTCCCAAGGACCCAATTTCGATCCCGGACCTATTTACGGTCCCTGACAACATGGCATAAGCTTAGCAAATTTTAGCACTGTGGGCATTCCCAAGGACCCGATTTCGATCCCGGACCTATTTACGGTCCCTGGCAACATTTTCATATGTATAAACATCATATCACAATCAAAATCACACATCGAGAATTAACATGGACAAATAACCACAATTGCTTAAAAGTAAACCCCACCTCGAAGTCTTGAAAACTTTCTTGGAAATTGAACAATTGAAATGTTACCGTGCTTCACACTTTGCCCGCGAACTCGTCTAGCAAGAACAAAATTAATTTAATTTAAGATACTAAGTTTAATTAAAACTTTAAAACTTTTAGGGACTAAATTGAAAAGATTTAAAACTTAAATTTAAATGTTTGAAAGCTGAAAATAAACTTTTTGAAATTCAATGGGCTGATTTAAAAGTAATTAAAACATGGGGCTGAATTAAACAATTATAAAACTTTGAAATTGGAATAATAAACTTTTAAAAGCTTTGGGACTAAATTGAATGACCTTTAAAGATTAGGGCTTAAGGGAAATTTCTCAAAACTTAAACAATGAAATGCAATTATATATATTTACATATCTCTCTCTCTCTCTCTCTCACAAACGCACAGAGGAGTCGGGGAGAAGAGGAGGAGTTGGCCGACGACGGGAAGGAGATGGAAGTGGGTAAACTCCGGCCAAAGATCGAGGTATCGCCGTCGCAAGGGCGCCGGCGGGTGAGGGATCGATTGAGGGTTGATTGGGCGTCGATCGGGGTTGAGAACCGAGGCCAAAGGTCCGATTTTCTTGGCTGTTTCCGGCGAGAAATCCGACCAAAACATGGGCAGAGTCGAGGTAAGTGATTGGGCTTCGTGATTTCTTGGTTTTGGTGGTTGAATTTTGGGTTAAATTTGGTGAAGTGGAGGTCGAGTTGGGTCGAATGGGGCTGCCGTTTTGGGGTAATTGCAGGCGGCGGGTTTGTGGTGGTTTGTTGGTGGTCCATGTGGGGTGGTGATTGAAATTTGCAGTTGGGTTTGGGGTGATGGTTGTAGTTGCAGTTTGGTGGTGGTGGCGGCTACTCGACGGTGGGTATTCATCTGAGTTTCTGTGTGTGCGAAACGGAGTCGAGGTTGGAGGATTTCAACATGGGTGTATTGATGATGGTTCTGTGAAATTTTCCATCGATTGTTGAGTAGAATTTGAAGGAAGAAGATGGTGAATTCTTACCTGAGTGTTTGGCCGTGGTTTGGAGGCTGTTGGTGAGGCGTGGTGAAGATGAATGAATTGTGATCAACAGTAGGTTAAGGCATAGAAAACAAGGCAATAAATTGGACCTAGAGTTTGTATTGGAAAACAATTCTTCGGCTAATAGGACTTAAATAAAATTGGATTAAAAGGTAATATTTGGAATTAATGAAATTAGATATTAAATAGAATATCGAACATAAAAATTGGATTTAAATCGATAAAAATTTGATATTTTTAAAATTGTTCGAAATTGAACTCGATAAATAAATATTGAATTTTGAAATTTAAAATCGTTTCGAAATTCTTAAATTAATTATTTTTGCTAGACAACTCGACGGACGTAAAATGGATTCTAAATTTGAAGGGATTGTCGTAGCGACGCAATTTAAATTATGAAATTGTATTTTGAAAATTCGGGTCGCTACATAACGTTGTCCTGAAAGCGTTAATTTCCTCATCTTCAAGAATTTGATATGCTTTGGGGACTCCAAATAAATAGCTTAAGTGGATTCTTCAAACCTTTATCCGGATTATAAAAGCACAAATAAGATCCAGAAGAACGAATAATAGAGCTTTTATGATTACTTGAATCTTTTAACTTTTGATGAAGGATTATGAACGTATATATAATTTATGTTGTTATTGATATCATGGATATATAATTTTTACCCAAAAAATATATATTTAAAAATGTTAAAACACCCCACACTCAGATGGAACATGAATTCGTGAAAGGGCAGTACAACATTTCACTTCAAATGTCAAAAATAATTGTCCAAGGGACACTTGGTGCGGCTGAGAAACAAGCCTTGCAGCCGCACAGTTTTTGCTTGGTTTATGGCTGCCAGAAAATCCTTGCTGCTGCGCCAATTCAAGCTGAAATGCCAATTTCCAGTTCTATATGTTTTTCATCCCTGGTGACATTCTCAATCTATCATGTTCGTGACTAGGACTTTCCAAACTTCAAATATATATAAAACACTCTATCCTTATGTTATAATTTGAACAAATCACAACAATCCTCCGGTTGTTCAAATTAGTAACAAGTTAAGTATTACGTTTTTTCTATTGCAAGTGTATGCTATCATAATAAGTAAAATAATGGGCTTTTGAGTCCGGATTATCGTTCCCACGGGGACTATAATTTAACACTTAATTTACTATTTCTAACTTCTATTTGATGAATGAAAACAAGTATGATTTTTGTGATTGTTTGATCTTACTATTACTAATAACTAGAATATATGTAAATGCAACAAAACTTAAATTAGGTTTTCAAATATGGAATGAATATTACGGCTCACAATTTCATCGTTTGATTACCTTTAATTTTTAAATCAAGATTCATAAATCTAATATACTTCTCGATCTAATTCTCCCATCGTATTCAATTTATCCCTCTCGAATTCTCATTTAGTCTATTTAATTAATTCAATTTCATATTTCTATTTGAATCGATCTTAGTTTACATAGTTTTGCTCTAAGAATCCATGTAACGACCGTAATATCTAGTATAAGTATTTCTACGTTTTATACTAAATTACTGAATTTTATCTAAATCTAAAACTCACTCAACTCGTAATAGATTCATGAAATCTATGAATAATTGACCAATGAAATGAAAGCATTAAACTTATTAATAAAATCAACACATGTGCCTTTTAAAGAACTAGAATCTTGATAAAAGAAATAAAAGGTCTCAATAGATTGCATCGTTCGCCTAATAAAAGATTTAGCTACTCATGAGAGATGAAGAAAAACTAAGAATATTAATAGAATACATCACCTGGAATTGAAATAGGATTTAGAGAAGTGGATGATTCTTGCACCAAGATGGTCTTCTTCTTTCAACCAATTCCCAAACCCTAGCTTTGAGATCTTGATTTCTTGATCTTCTTCAATAGATTGTCTCTCCTAATTCTCGAGTTGTATTCTTGTGTTTCTCAATGTGTGGAACCCTTTTCAAGTTCCACTCCTCTTATATTTATATTCCCCTTAACGTTTTCCCTAATTTGGAGTCTTTATTGGCTTTAAAATGGCCAAAATTCGTGCCCTAAACGATAGCAGGATGCGCCTAGGTGCCATAGGAGTGGCGCCATCTTCTCTCGGGGTGGCGCCTCAATCTACCTTAGTGCAAGCAGTAGAAAGTATTATCGAAATACCGAGTGCCTTTAAGTTTTGAATTCTATTCCTTTTGACAATAGCGACAATGTCACACTTATGAATACTCCAGTCCATTTGTTCCAAACAATTTTTGCTTAGCAAGTTAGTGGCCATGAACTTATCCATTTTCGCAAACTCTTCAAGAAGTAACTCCAACCCTTTAAGGCTGATAAAATGAAAAATCTGGTATGCTGGCAAGATTTAAGAGCTGAAAAACTGATCTTTAAAGATCAGAGCTGAAAAACTTATTCTTGACCAAAAAAAATGGAAAACAAGCAGTTGATGAAGGAGTTGTAAATGCCAAAAAAAAAAAAAAAACAGAAAAAGAAATGCAGTTGATGCTGTTTTTGAAGTGTTGAAAAGGGGCTGAAAAATGGTGAATCCAGTTAAGCAAGAAAATGCAAAATCTAGTAAGCTATGTTAAGCCAAAATATGGTATGATGTGCAAAGAATTTTCAGCAACAACCCTGTTTCAATACAAATCTGAGAAATGATGCAAGATGAAATGTTTTTGGGTAAGGTTGATTCAAAGCTAAATGAGCTTGGATCATATAAAACCAAAGAAACTTCAAGCTTGTAGTCATAAAAACAGAAAAATGAAGAAAGCAGTCCTAACCAAAACCAGCAACCAGCTTCAACATGAAATCGAAGGAAAAGATGCAAGAATGAAAGTTTTTTGTATAAGATTGATTCGAATGCAATAGATGTTGATCAACTACGAAAGAGAGTTGCAATCAATGTGCTTCGATCAAATATAAAACAAAAGAACTTCAAGCTTGTAGTCACCAACGAAAAAAAAATGGTTTGAAAGAATGTTTTGATGGTTCCAACTAAAATGTCATGGGGGAGTGTTGGAATTGTGACATTTTGTTGTCACATAACAAATATATATTAGTTTCATTTAGTTATGTATTTTTGGTTGAAGTCTAACTCAATGTTATGATGTAAAAGTTAGACTAGATTGTAGCTAGTACAAGTAATGTATTGTAGTATGGACTAGTACAATATCTTGCTTGTAATTGTGGTAAAGTGATAGTAGGTTGATAGATCAGTTGGTAGAAAAGTTTTGTAAAATTGGTAATATATAGAGTCATGTATTACCATAATAGGTGGAAGAAAATGTAGACTTATATTGCCGAAAGAAAGTTTTCTTCTCCTCTGCTTTTTTTCTGATAAAGAACAGCAGAGTTTTTGAGTTTTTGTTATGTAAATTCCAGTATGTAAAATCAGTTCCCTCCTCCTCCTTTGATAAACAAATATTGAGCTTTAATCATAAAGCTTTTGATCCATATTTCCAACAGGAGGAAATAACAATAATGAGGATGTTATGGAAAGCAACACTCACAATGAGCGTGTCTTAGAAGGCTTCCAACCTCATGAAAGTTTGAAAGGCTAAGTTGATCGAAATCAAATAACTAAATTGCCACATGTGAATAATCACAATGCTCAGCATCTGCCACTTGTTTAGAACATCCAACTGGTAGCTGGTATTTCCCTTCCTAGAAAAACTAGACATTATGCCAACCTTGTCACCAGTATTCCAAGTCATTACCATTCGGATATTCAATTGCAAAGGACTCAAGAGATTGCCAGATGATATGCGTGGACTCTTTTTAAGGAGTTGTTATTATTGAGGTTTCTATCGAGGGTTTATTTAGTAGAGGACTCAAATTGGATTCATACCAACTCGAGATATGCTTATTGTACTCTATACATTGGTATAATTAGTCAGGTACACTATTGTTGAATTAGTTTCATACCCACGATTCCCCATGTAACCAGAGCCGATTTTGGGCTGAGGCGAATGAGGCCCAAGCCTCAGCCCAAAATTGAAAGGGCCCTCAACTTTGGCCTAATTTTTTTTTTTTTTTATAATATAGAAGGGCAGGCAAGCAGAAGTCGAATTTATTTGGGGTTTTCATTTAATGGGCCTAGTCAAACTAAGTTTTTGTTTAAAAAGACCACCAACTAAGTTTTTTAGTTAGAAGGTCTAAATATATGAAAAGTGGAAAATGTAATTTGTTAATGTCTAAAATGTCCTTGTATACAAAAAGACATTATTGCCTTAATTCTCATTTCAATTTCCATTTGACCGTTCTTCTTGCAAAAATCGGCTCTACAGGTAAGGTCTTGAGCTCTCTTTTATTTTCTCTTCATCATTTTTCTCTACTTAAAGAAATCATAAACTCTACGTTCTCTTTCCCTTGAACACTTATTTAGTTGAAGTGAGTAGTAAAATCTTGCAACATTGTGATTAGCAATTGGAGAAGAAGAGGATGTTGTAAATTCTAAATTTTTGGATTACTTTCTTTCTCTATTTTTTGTCAATAATTTCTCCATGTTGTATACATGTTTGGGGTGTTTATTTGTGAACAATGATTTTGATTTCATTTTAACATTACATTAGAGTTTTGATATGGGTTACTTCTCAACCCATTTTCTCATTACCAGTTATTTGCATTAATTGAAGTGAAATATAAGTTGGAAAATGCATGTTTGGCTATTCTTTCCATTGTTGTACCGTAAAACACAAGTTTGGTTTTATTATCTGGATAACGACTTACACGTTGTTTTCTGAAGTCCATAACGACTTCTATATCGTTATCAGTTTTGTACTGTGTTCGAAATGAAATGTATGTTGGCGAATGCATGTTTGGCTATTCCTTCATTGTTGTACCATAAGTTGGCAAATGTAAGTTGGATCTATTTTGTACATAACGACTTTGTTCAAGCATATGTGTTTTACTAGATTTTTGTTTTATAATGATTTAGAATAACTTATAAAGACAAGATAGATTTATCTTCGACTTTTGAGGAATTTTTTATTGTCCTCTGATATTTGGTTCTCTGCAGGAGCAAGCGGTCACATACTTCAAGCTAGCGCAAATACGAAAACCAAACCAGCTACTAAATTATGCCAATCAAAGAGTTCAACCTTAATGAGACCTACAACTAGTCATTTGGCAAAACAAAATAAATTAAAAGATACATGTTGGAGCTGTGTCTGTACAAGGTACTTTCATTTTGAGTTCCAGTTGGATAGGAATTATAGTAAAGTTATTGTCGGAGTGGCCTTAATCTACAGCTATACTTGAATCACTTGAAACTGGATGCGGAAGGCCAATACAATTCTGCAAAGTTTCTGCAAATACTTTTCTGCACACTCTTTTTAGTACTTCTATTCCAATTTATAATTTATTTTTCCTTGATTGTTAGGTTCCAAAAAAACTGCAACAAGGTTGAGGAAAAAATTACCCAGAGTCCTTCCAGATTTGATAACCTTGCAACCAAGAGACAAAAACTTGAGATTGGTTATTTGCGGAAGGTACATCGGATCAAAGCTTCATATTTAGTTCCCTAGACATATTTTAATGTTTTGACTAGCTTGACTTCTTACATGGTTTGTACTAACACTAGAACACTCCTAGAAAAGAAACTGTTAACCATTTTATCTAAAAATTCAAACTGGTAAAGAGACCACACATATTTTCTTAAATCCATAACGAATTACATATCGTTATCAATATTGTAATATGTTCGAACTTTGATGAAATTTTTATATTGACTTACATTTATGGACACCGCTAATATGGTATGGATATCAGTTTGTTATCCAGTTGAGTATGAGCAGTCGGTTGACGGTGAATGGAAATGGAAATATGCAAGGAATGGCAAAGGAAAAACAACTCATATTCTTGTTGCGAAAACTATTTCATATGTGAAATTATATGATAAAATCAAAGAGGTGTTGAAAGTTGATACGAGGGTGTACAAAATGGAGATTTCAGCTCTTGTCCCTATAATGTCTAAAGCACCAGCTACTCCGACCATAATTGATTGTAACAACAATGTGAAGTGGTTTCTATCTGTCTGTAAAGAAACTTTTCTCTTTGTAACCCTTTCAAATGAAGTTGAAATTGAAGAAGATCTTGGTGATGAAGGATGTTTATTACTAATAGAGGGAGGAGAACAAATTGCAAATAAGAATAGCGAGGAGTAACATGTTCAAACAGACGACGATGGTAACCATGACAACTTTGTTGAAATATTTGTAGATTGTAATGATTTTAACGTAAGTGAAGATAGTCCTCAAATAGTAGATAGCGATCATAATTCTCCTGTAGCAGATGACAATCATGTAGAGTTATCCATGGAAGAACCTTATAGTTGGAATGTAGTGCATGATAATGATGTTGAATGTAGTCGGATTGTATCTGCAAATGCAAGTTTGCTCCGTGGTGGGACATTTGTAAGAATTTCAGAAAATGAAGATATGCAAGTGAACCAGTTGTTTACATCAAAACATGACCTAATATCAAAATTTCAATTACTAGCCGCGAAATGTCACTTTGAATACAGAGTTAAAAAGTCGAATAAGAGCACTTATACAGTTATTTGTATCGATGAAAATTGCAAGTGGCGCTTGCGAGCAACCAAGATCGCAGAAAGTCCTATTTTCGAAGTTCGAAAGTATAATGATCACCACTCTTGCTCCATGAGCATTCGTCGCATAGACCATAGGCATGCATCATATGTGATCATTGGAAACCACATCGTCTCTAAGTATCAAGATGCCAACCGAGTTTATAGACCGAGGGATATCATTAATAACATACGTCGAGAGTTCGGCATAACCGTAAGCTATACTAAAGCGTATATGGCTATACATTTTGCTTGTGGACTGATCCGTGGAAAACCCTTTGAGAGTTATGCGAAATTACCAGCATATTGTCATGTTATGGAGATGCAAAATCCTGGTACGCTGACATTCATTCATACTACTGTAGATAGGCGCTTCAAGTACTTTTTTATGGTATTGGGACCAAGTATACGTGGATTCCTCAACTCAATGCGCAGGGTGATTTCTGTAGATGGTACATTCCTAAAATCGAGAATAAAAGGTACTCTACTTGTAGCAACTTGTCAGCATGCAAATTTTCAAATATTTCCACTCGCATGGGGAGTCATTGATTCGGAGAATAATGCATCATGGACTTGGTTCTTTCAAAAGTTGTGATTAATAACAGGTGATACAGACGAGCTTGTGATTATATCTGACCAGGCAACATGTATTAAAAATGGAGTTAGAAATGTTTTTCAACTTGCTCATCATGGTAATTGTACATATCACCTACAAAAAAACTTGAAAACAAATTTTTCACGAAATGATCTTGCAACTTTATTCAGGGCAGCTTCAGAGGCTTATACCGTAACAGAATTTGAGTCCAACATGGCAACTCCATGTAGTAAAAAGAAGGGCATCAAAGAGTATCTATTAGAAGAAGATTTTCATTATTGGACTAGAGCACATTTTACTGGAATACGTTACAATATCATGACTACGAATAATAAGGAATCTCTAAATGGTTTGTTGAAGAGTGCTCAAGAATTTCCCATAGTTGGTTTGCTTGAATACATTCGAGAGACTCTGCAAAGGTGGTTTTATGAAAGATATGTTGAAGCGGAAAAATGTGTGACCCACCTCACGCTACCTTTAGAGAAAAAAAATGTACATGATATATAATGAATCAAATGGTTTGGAGGTAAACCAGGTATCTCCAGACGTTTATCAGGTTGGTGACATTTTAGAACACCACTTTGTGGACTTGGATGAAAAGACCTGTACATGTAGGAAATTTGATCAGGACAAGTTCCCATGCGCCCATGCAATAGCTGTCGTTCGGTTTAAAGTTGATGATGGTTATAATCTATGTAGCCACTTTTATACTACTATTTGTTGGAGGCAAGCGTATTCAAGATTCGTATGCCCTTTGCCAAATAAGGTCGAATGGCGAATTTCGAAGCATGTGATGGCTAGAGAAGTATTTCCACCATTGGCACGAAGACAAAGTGGGCGACCGTCAAAAAAGAGGAAAAGGTCAGCCGGAGAGACGCGTGCTCCTCGTAAGTGCAGTAGGTGCAAGAAAACTAGTCATGTTCGATCCACTTGCACGGGCCAAGCAACTGGTATTGAAACTTAAGGTTGTTCTACTATTGTATGCCATTTGAAATGACTTTTTGCAAGCAAATATATATATTTTTTGGATATTGTCTAACAACTAGTTGTTGGATTTGCCTTTGTATAATTTAAATATTGAATTCAACATCAATATATATTTTGCTTTTGTATATTTTGAATATTGAATTCAAGTTTTTATATTGAAATCGTTCCCTAAGCACATAACGACTTACATATCGTTACAGTAAAAAAATTACACTGTTTTTCAAAGACTTCCATAACGAGTTGGAAATCGTTCCTGGAACAAATAACGACTTACACATCGTTACAATAGGAAAAACTGACTTTTTCTACCATAACGACATTTAAATCATTATCGTGCTTCGGTAACGACTTCCATATCGTTACAATATAAAAACTACACTATTTTTCAAAGACCACCATAACGAGTTTGAAATCGTTACTGGAGCAAATAACGATTTACATATCGTTACAAGAGGAAAAAGTGATTTTTTCCACCGTAACAACATTAAAATCGTTATCGTGCTTCGATAATGACTTCCATATCATTACAATATAAAAACTACACTGTTTTTCAAAGACCACTATAACGAGTTTGAAATCGTTACTGGAGCAAAATAACGACATACATATCGTTACAATAGAAAAAAGTGATTTTTTTCCACCATAACAACATTGAAGTCGTTGTCGTGCTTCGAAACGACTTCCATATCGTTACAATATAAAAACTACGCTGTTTTTCAAAGACAACCATAACGAGTTTGAAATAGTTACTGGAACAAATAACGACTTACATATCGTTACAAGAGAAAAACTGACTTTTTTCACCATAACGACATCGAAATCGTTATCGTGCTTCGATAACGACTTCCATATCGTTACAATATAAAAATTACACTATTTTTCAAAGACATCCATAACGAGTTGGAAGTCGTTCATGGAACAAATAACGACTCTCATATCGTTACAATAGGAAAAAAGTGATTTTTTCCACCATAACGACATTGAAATCGTTATTGTGCTTACATAACGACTTCCATATCATTACAATATAAAAACTACACTATTTTTCAAAGACCGCCATAACGAGTTTGAAATCTTTACTGGAGCAAATAACGACTTACACATCGTTACAAGAGGAAAAACTGACTTTTTCCACCATAACGACATTGAAATTGTTATCGTGCTTCAATAACGACTTTCATATCGTTACAATATAAAAACTACACTATTTTTCAAAGACATCCATAATAAGTTGGAAATCGTTCCTAGAACAAATAAAAACTTACATATCGTTACAATAGGAAAAACTAACTTTTTCCACCATAACGACATTGACATCGTTATAGTGCTTACATAACGACTTCCATATCGTTATAATATAAAAACTACACTGATTTTCAAAGACTACCATAACGAGTTTGAAATCGTTACTGGAGCAAATAATGACTTACATATCGTTACAATAGGAAAAGCTGACTTTTTGAACCATAACAACATCTACATCGTTCCCGAAAGATATAACGACTTTCATATCGTTATAGTGTAAATTATAAGGAAAACGATATTTATATCATTTCTTTATATAAAAAACGATAAGTATATCGTTTAAGTTGTAAGGCATTCTTGAGTATCCACGATCATTTGACATACCTCCGACATATGTATATGATGACCGAAATAGGTTGTCGAGCGAGTTTAATCACGTTCCAAATAAACTTGAGGAACATTTGTATTTCTATAGTAGTCCAACATATTGGACTAGTTTCAATATAAAGAAAGTACCTCTGTCGAAGCACGATAACGATTTCAATGTCATTATGATGGAAAAAATCAGTTTTTCCTCTTGTAACGATATGTAAGTCGTTATTTGCTCTAATAACGATTTCAAACTCGTTATGGTGGTCTTTGAAAAACAATGTAATTTTTATATTGTGACGATATGGAAGTCGTTATCGAAGCACTATAACGATTTCAATGTCGTTATGGTGGAAAAAATCACTTTTTTATATTGTAACGATATGTATGTCGTTTTTTGCTCCAGTAACGATTTCAAACCCGTTATGGTGGTCTTTGAAAAATAGTGTAATTTTTATATTGTAACGATATGGAAGTCGTTATCGAAGCACGATAACGATTTCAATGTCGATATGGTGGAAAAAATCATTTTTTTTATTATAACGATATGTATGTCGTTATTTGCTCCAGTAACAATTTTAAACCCATTATGGTGGTCTTTGAAAAACAGTATAATTTTTATATTGTAACGATATTAAAGTCGTTATCCAAGCACGATAACGATTTCAATGTCGTTATGGTGGAAAAAGTCAGTTTTTCCTCTTGTAACGATATGTAAGTCGTTATTTGCTCCAGTAACGATTTCAAACTCGTTATGGTGGTCTTTGAAAAATAGTGTAATTTTTATATTGTAACGATATGGAAGTCGTTATCTAAGCACGATAACGATTTAAACGTCGTTATGATGGAAAAAGTCAATTTTTCCTATTGTAACGATATGTAAGTCGTTATTTGCTCCAGGAATGATTTCAATGTCGTGACATTTGGAACAGTAAAACATGAATATGCACATTATCTACTACTTTACTTTAATACATTATGTGAACTTGAAGGTTTTAAAAGGCCATGAAAATATACATTGACGTTGAATTCAATATCCACAATCATTACACAGTCAAGTCCAACAACTAGTAGCAGTGACAATATCCAAAAAAATATCAACATCATGAAAGTCATTTTGTTACAACTCGAGCATAAAGAAGTCAGTAACTACAAAATGTTATCAAAACATCAGTAAGTATAGCAAAACACAATCTAAGGCTCGAAGTCCCATGCAAACAACTCCGCAGCCAGTTTCTTCAGCCATATTGGTACATAATCCCGTCGAATTTCATGTACATCTATATTCGCTTGCAGAAAGTCTATGTATTTTAGTGTGAATATTGATCGGTGCGAAACTGCAAGTTCACAGTGTCGAAGTTTTATAATAAAATGATAAGAAAAGTATCGTCCTCAGGGATTGGTATCTTACGTTTGTCAAGTACCAAAATTATGTTAATCTTAATTTTATTTAGGAGAATCACAAAGATTGTTGTAGTTGCAAATTAAAGTAAATTCAACTCTAAGAAAATTGTTTAAATAAAGACAACGGTTTTTGTATTGTTGAAGATTAATCGAGATAGAGACTTCTAGGAAAATCAACTTCACCTAGATCTTCACTATGCCTTTTTCAGTTAACTAATTGAATTCAATTCTCTTGTTTGTTAGCAAATCGTCTATTCATCCAACGCCTCTTTCGACAGTCAATTGAATGTTATTCTCGTTTATCAAATCACATATGCATACGCAATTTTAATAAAACAAGGAAGCAAATAGACCAATGATTTTAACACCACATAGGTTCATATAAGTCTTTCGATCTCTATATTCACCTATGCCGAATTATCCAAGATCTACCTATAATTCCCTCTTTCGATAGTAAATTACAAAATTGAAGTCATCTAATTAATGGCCTGTTAATTAGAAGCATTAAACTCAGAATAATCCAGACAAACATATATGAGAATTAAATCAATTTAGCATAACCAATCAAACATAGTTTCAGATCCAGATTACATCATATCCCTAGAAGTAAATGGAATTAGTTCATGCTAAAAACTAAAATCAACCAAAACAAATTCACCATGGTTTTTTAGAGAAGAAATGAAGGAAAGCCAAACTGATAAACGCCTCCTTGCAGTAGCAGTCACGGCCACGAGTTCTCAGCAACCTCTTCTTTCTCTTCTTCTTCAAAATCTCTATCTTCTTCTCCAAAAAATCTCCTCTTAAGTGTGCTATGTTCTTCCCCTTTTCCAGTCGCCAAAACGTCCTTAGCTAGGTCTTCAGAGTGGTTTTATATCCCTTGAGTGTTTGGAGGATTTGGACTCAAATGGGCCGAGAAAATATTTCAAAACCGTAAATTTCGGGTTTCTCGCACAGGCGGCGCCGTGGCAGCGCGTATCCTGCTGGTCATTCATACCGCTGGACGCCGTGGCGTCCAGACCTCACGCCGTGGCGCCGAGCTGTCTATTCCATTTTCTTCAGCTTTGGAAGCCGTGGCGCCCATATTATACGCCGTGGCGTAGCCTGTTCTGTTGGCGAGACTCATTGTTGCATATTTGGACGCCGTGGCATCAAGATCTCACGTCGTAGCGTGGAGTGTCCTGCCTTGATTCCCTTTGTTCTATTTCCAGACCTCTTTAGTAGTTCTTTCTCCTCTTTCATCACTAACATTCCATGCTCCTTTTTGTGATCCATCGTCACCCTCAATTCAAGCTTCAAAATATGTCATATTCTCCCAAGTTATCAAGGCTACAAAACAACACGAATACACCCATCAAAATGCTCACAAATGCCCGAGATCGAGCCGAAAACTATGGTTTAGCGGCGTTTGTTCTTTGAATAAATCATTCTCATCAAATATCACGCAATGAGATCTATAAAACAATTGTATAGTTAACCTATGAATTTTCAACAATTAAAATAATATAGTACTAAAAATTATGAAATTACTCAATCTTACCAATTTTCTTGTTGGGGAACATCTTTCACATTCAAAAATTTGAACTTCTCGGTGCTATATTTTTCTTCGCTCGTGACATGGAACTTTATGAGCAATGGAATAACCTCCTGTAGAGGCTGATAAGGTGCATTTACGCACTTATTGGGCACTTATTGGATTATAATTATAGATGAAATTGAGCATATTCTATGCATAATTATGTATTATTTGATTTTGTAGGCAAAAACCCCGACCAGAAGAAGAAACGAGCTAAAGATGAGCAAAAAGATTTAAATTGTACAAATTTGTGAAGATGGTGACTAAGTTGCACAAGTCAGAAAGATGAAGGACTTGAAGTGCAATTATGGAAGGGCTTAAATGTAATGAAGATCAAAGTCTGAGGACCGAATTGTACAAGATGAAAGATGAAG
Source organism: Osmanthus fragrans (assembly GCA_019395295.1). NCBI lineage: Eukaryota > Viridiplantae > Streptophyta > Magnoliopsida > Lamiales > Oleaceae > Osmanthus > Osmanthus fragrans. The sequence continues at coordinate 191,193 of JAEDXY010000092.1, forward strand.
GACCTGACATGCAAATCTGGAAAGACTAAGCTGCAATTTCATTTTTGTTTTGAACCATGCGACTGCATGGCTTGCTCAGAGACGTCAAAATCATATTTTGGCTCTTCCATGCGACCGCATGGATTATAACTATGTGGTCGCATAGTTTTAAATTTTAATTCGATTTTGTTTTTCTTCCCGATTTTTTTGGTCAACTTTGGAATTATTTTTGGGTTGTTTATTAGTTGATATTTTGGGATATTTGGGGATATTTATTTTGTGTCTAAATAATATCTCAAAATATCTATTTTGTATTATAAACAATTCAAAATATCTTTTTTATATTATTTTATAACTAAATATCCTATAATATCTACTATCTAATAATATCTAATATATAATAATATATATTAGTACCTAAAAATCCTACCATTTCTATAGTATATATATGAGACAATAGGGGCTCTCTTTTTGGACTCTTTCTCTCTCTCTCCCTCAATCCGTTTTCTCTATCTTTTCTTTTTCTTTTTCTTTTTCTTTTCTAGCTTTCTTTTCTTTTACTAAGATTTGATATGTATTGTATAAGAATCTCTTTGTTTATCACTTTTATAAAATGAGTTAATTAATTTGAGTTGGAATTTATGTAGTATCTTAATCTTATTTTCATTAATATTCATATATATTGTTAAAAATGCATTTGTTATCAAAATATTGGTGTATTAATTATCATTGTTGATAATGTTTCATTTATTTGGCCAAATATATGATGTGGTTAGGTGGTTTATGCAATTATCGAAAGATTGCTGCATTGCTAGACCTAGATAATTAGTACTCTAGGTGGTTTTGGGTGATATAGAAATATATACCTCCTCTAGGTGATCCTTTGAGTATTCTCACAATAATTTAATGCTTTGGTTAAGTTTTTATCTGCATATAGATTTGTGGATAACTTAATCAATAGGGTCGATATCGCTCGAAATAGGTTATTGACTAAGATTAGAGAATCGGGTCTAACTATGTATTTTGGTAATTTGCATGGACGTTATTGAATTGATGTTAATGAAATAAAGGTTAAGTGAAATCATAAATTCCAACCACTTTCAAATCAAAGATTCAACTACTTTTTAATTTGTTAGTTTAGTTTTTTTCGTAATTAGGTTTAGTTTCAATTTAAATCTTTTAATGTGTGTGTGTGTGTGTCTTTGTTAGAATTAAAATCGATTACAGTGCGTAATTGAAAGTATACATTCCATGTGGGATCGATATTTGGACTCTAAAAGGTCCACTTTACTACTTGTTCACGATCCGTACGCTTGCGGCCTACGTTTTAAATCCGATTAGAGGCAGAACGTAAGCTTCCAATTCTGCACAAATAAACTAATTAGTACAAACTTAATTGTTGTGCAACATTATGATAAAATAATTAAAGTTGGATTACTTACACTACCAGAAATCCAACCGTCCTCATTCAAAAGGTCAATTAATGCTTTTGCTTGAACATCGTAAAAGCGCAAAGGTATAACTTGGTTGTACATACATTTGTAAAGAGCATCAACCTTCACGGGATCCACTTCTCTGTAAGGATCGTATACATTGATGTCCGACAACTTTCTCCTCTTTGTCGGGTCCGTGAAGGGAGAACACAATAGGCGTGCCTTTTTTTTTTGGACAATACCCTCGTCCTTTCGGTGAATCACTTCCGACCTCCACGATCTTCACAACGTCACCTATATGTTGCAAGTACCAACAATTAGAAATCTAAAAAAAAAATTCATTTGGACGTAATGACATGCAGCTGAACTTAATTGTTGTTTCTTACATACCTTGAGTGGATTTATTCGCATCCACCTCATGTTTGTTAGGCGTCACAAAATCAGCAATATCTTTCTCCACGTCGGGATGCTCATCCTGTAATATTTTTCCAACCCCCTCTTCGACCATTTTTTCCTTCTCTTGTTCCTCCATATCATTCTCAGATCCAACCTCAGCTCCATTCCCTCTTCCATTCTTTCCTTTGACCTTCTCTTCTAACTCTGGATCATCCTCAGGCTCTTCTACTTTTCTTTCATCTGCAGGGACATCCATCACATCATCAAATCCAGCCTCCTTCGGTTCATGTTCTGGTACATAAGCTGTACTACTAGTGGCACCATCAAATGCACTAGTTGCTGAATGGAATTGACCCGACACAGCCAATTCAATCAACCTTTTTCTCCACCCGATCAAGTCGAGTTGATATGACTGCTTGTAACCTTCCCTCAAGTTTTTCCATTTCCGTTCTCAATAAATTGACTATGTTGATCTCATTAGATACCGGTGGTAGCTCGACATCATGCTCAACTTCGTCTCCTTCAGGATGGTGGGAAGTGCTCTCATCTTCTGGACTTATCGGTTCCAACTCCTTCCAATATACCTCCTCCAGTTCGGTTTCGGTGGGAATTAATGTCTCATTAACCTCCACCTGCAAATATTAAAATCGTGCAAATCATTAGTCATTTACTAAACTAATTCCACAATTTGTTCCCAGTAAACTAAAAAGAAAAAAAAAGGCAATTTTACCTCTTTCAATTTCAACACATTATCAACGGCGGCAGACACTAACCTCTTGGGCATTTCCCAAGCAACCATTCTTGGAATTACAGCTGGATCTTTCGTAGCGAACTTCATTCCCAATGATGGAATTGCTTCAAATGCCCAAATCTATTGCAAAACAAACATTATTATCTAACACAAATTTATATATAACAAATAATACAGATCAAGTGTATTTTTGTTCTTACCATTATAGCGAGGGGAAAGCCGTGCAACGAATACCGTTAACGGGATTCTCCTCCGACATCTGAACTTTTCAATTTATCTCCCATTTCACGTTTAAATATATCCACCGTGTACTCAAATGACAACTTTCCCCATGGATATGTCTCGAACCTGTCTAGATCATCTACTAAGTCCAACCACCATAAGTCGACGAGGGTATTTTCCTCCGTGGCCCACAGGACGTATACCAAGATTACAATCAAGCCCAACTTATATTTGTCGCTCTTTCTTTTCCTACAGGTTACAAATGCATTATAAACATCTTCCCTCGTAATCTTCCCCCCACAATTCTTAAAATACTCTTTCACAATTCAAGACTCAGTCCCCAAGGTCTTATCAACGGTGTCATCATCACCTGCCCTTAAACCCGTCACTAAAACAAATTCTTGTAATCCAAATCTTGCCCTTTTATCTCCTATTTTAAACCATATATCTCCTTTGTTGTTGGTCTTCATCTTGCGCAATAATAATTGATGTATAATCTGCGAAGCCAACTTTATGTCCTTCAACCGTAGGAAAGATCCGAAGCAGCTCTCCCAAAGCTTTTTTTGGAAATTTGTGTCAAGCTTCTTATATACGGCTTGCACTACTTGCAATTTACACCTCGTAGTGATTGTAGTGTCAACTTGAACAGTGTTCTCCATAGCACTGCAAATTATAAAAGATGTACAAATATTAGGCAAGAAAAAATGATGAGTTCCAAATATGGCGATCTGTCGGTAATTTAAGCAAGAAATTGAATATAATAGTAAGTATTGTTCAAATCAATTATTTTTTATTAACTCTAAAACTTGTAAGAGAAAATGATGTATACAAAGAAATCAAACTAATTCTACTTTTTGTTTAACTAAGATTTCTTATGCTGAAAACATAACATCAGTTAAATATAATGGAGATTAAGCCTTTGGGTTTCTTTTCATTAAATTTTCCTATCCAAGAAATGAATGGTGGATAAATGGGTACTACTCATGAGTCTTACGAAATGTGTGGTAAAAATTTACGTTTGACTTTGAAAAATAAAATCAAACCCAAACAAAGGCTAAAGATATTATTTGTTGATTCAAGCTCTTGAGACATTTTTAAAGAATTATGAATTTAATAGCAGAATTAGATTACTCAAATAGGATATCCATTGAGCCCTGCACTCACCATTATTCTTCTTATATTGAACCTTCGAAAGAAGTAATTCGGAAACTATTTACAGATTCTTAGCAATTAACAAGACATAGAATCAACCACAGAGAATTAAACACAAGAAATAACAGAAAATTTTAGGTGTATTGAATCAATATGTCCAAAGAAGAAACAATTTATTGAATCTCATGCACAATATTAAAATATCAAATTCTTCAAAACCCATTATCTTGCTAGTGTTAATGTAAATCAATAAATGCATACCTTTAAACAAAAGAAGCACAATACAGAAATTTAGAACTGTAGTATTGGCCATCAAATACCTAAATGTCTATTTAGTTTAAATTAGTTTAATGATGCAGTTCTTATACAACAATAATTGATGGAAATAATGCAGAAGTTCCATCTAGTACCTTATTAATTGTGATCCTTTTCATATAATGCAGAAGTTCCAAACTATTCTGTTCCTTGATAATTGTAAATCTTCCAGCAAATAAATGAATATACGCCTTCAAGTCCCAAATTAGAGCCCAAGTCTCGAGAATTTATGTGTAAATCTATGTAATTTGCTTCAAGAATTAATAAAACCTATTTAAAAAACTCTAATTATGTCTAAAATCAAACCCTAAGTGGTGTACAATGAATGCTGAACTTTGTAAAAACATTGGATCTGCTAAACCCTAAATTAAAGCTCAATCACCACAAATCACAACTAATTCCTCATAATTTGAAATGATACAATCTCATTTCAAATTTATGATAATGATACAACTAATTTCTCATTTTAACTCAATGCAAAAGACAAAAAAAAAATTACTGATCCTATACCTATCAGCAAAGAAGTCAGACAAACATGAAATTTTTGCATTTCATTGCACAATTTGCGCTTACATTTCATTATTTAAGATCGAATATGACAGCACAATGCAATGGATTATCTTCTTTAATTTTGCAAATTACTGTAAATATCCTTGTTCAAATTAAGGTTTGCAGTCTTGGAGCCAAGAAGACACTCGACACTGTTCAGTAACGGTTGATCTAAAACCACATCAGGCCACAAGCTTGTTTTGACACTTGTATCCAAGCAAGTCCTAGAATATTGTAAACCCACTTTTCTATAATTGAAAACATTTATGCTCACAATTGGCCTAATAAATTGCTTCCAAATTAATCCACAAATACATCAATTCAAATCATACACAGCAGTTATAGCTCAAGTAGTTCCGGCCAAGTCACAACAGACATGGGAACTAAATCGGAGGCTAGGCCAAATCTAATAACTATGGTTGTATGGATGATACCAAGTTACCAACTATGTGTGTTTAATCCTGCAAATTAATATAAAAGTGATTCACGTCCAAAAATTCAAAATTTGAGCCTTGTAAAATATACTATGGGATTGGAAAACAAATCATTTACAAGCATTTCCCTTCATGCACAAGAAGAATTCGACAATAATAGATATTTTCATCGTACTATATGTTTTTACCAAACTAGAAAAACCAGCCAAATTTTTTCCAAAAAGTCACGTCTGTGATATGATAAAGTTACTCTTAAAATGTAATGGGCGTAGTGAGCATCCCCATAGGCAAAGTTTTATTTCTACACTCCAATTAATTTCACAGATGTCGTTCATATAATTTTACTCCATTAAATTATTACTAAACAATATGAAGGTATTGTTAAACTATTGCATAACTCCATGGAATTATCAAAATAATTCATAAAAATTACAACATACTCACTCAACAACAACAACTTTCGAATTTCACCAAATCTTGGGGACCGCGGGCGTGACCAGGGGGCTGAGTGCCTGAGTCTGCTGCCAGAGATGGAGTGACGAATAGTTGCAGCCTGACAGCGGGCTGGCTGGACTGTGGTGGTGATCTGGTTGACAAATGGCGATTGACCCACAGGCAAGCGGCAGTGACGGGCAAAAGTCAAGAGGCGAAAGATTGGAGAAGGTGAAAATTGGGAATTTACGTACTGATTTCAAATGACGGGAGAATGAGATTTGGGTTGGGCGATTGACGGACAGTTGCAGATTCACGATGGGCTGGCTGGACTGTGGTGGTGGTCTGGTGGACAAATGACGATTGATCCACCGGCAAGCGGCAGCGACGGGCTCCAGCGATGGGCGACAGCAGGTTGGAGAATTTAGGGCTTCAATGTTGTGCAAAAATGGGAATTTAGGGATTTAAGGAGATTTGGGTTAGGCCTCTATATTATATCATTAAGGAATGGACCGACCCGAAAGAAAATGTGGATTCCTTCTTCATTTTCATTTTACAATATAAGGGTAAAGAGATCTTTGGAGAGTTTTAAATAATTAAAATTTCTTTTATTTTCACAATTTTGGTCAAAGGCCTTTTAAACAAAATTCTTTTGAGCGGTGGTCATTCCAACTCATTCCCACAATTTATTTGCAATCCCAGATATCTCATTTCCCAAATTCCCAAAGCCAAATTCGACCATTTTTTCCCAAACGGCGAAGTAACTCCGGTGAGTCGGGTCTCGCGCCTCTCTCTTCTCATCTTTCTTTTTCAATTTTTCTCTTCACGACTTCACCAATAGTCGGGCATCGCCGGCTCGCAGCATTAGTTCCTCGTTCCCATTGGCGAGTGGCGACGTTGAGGCAGGCCAGAACCGGCTGTGGTCACGACTCGTAGCTGCAGAGAACTCATAAAGGGTGGCTTTGAGCTCAGTGATTCTGTAAGTTTCAATTTTTTTCCTCAATTGGTTCCTCTTTTGTTTTTCGTTTAGAGTTCAAATCTTGATATGGGTTGTGTTTGGTGTTCATGTTAATGTCTTAAAGAATAACATTGGTATTGTTCTAATTGTGCTCTGGTCTTGTTTTTTAGGCTACTGTGGTTGTCTGATCTGCAGCCGCTTCTGCAAAAACACAGCAAAAGAACTGTTGGGAAATTTTAGGTTCGTGTCTCAATGTCTTAACTTTCTTAGTTTCTACTTTCTACCTCGAATGATTTACGTGTATCATATCTATGAATCAAAATATGTTTATTAATGTTGGGGTTTTTTCATTTTCTTCTGTTTTTAATGTTACAAGTATTTGGCGATCTAGACTTTGAAGTTTGAATCACGTACAATCTTGTTAGAGAGAACCACTTAAGATATGATTAGAACAAGGTCGAATTGAAAAAATATAAGTAATTTACCTGAGTAGGAGAACCTGAAGCATCATTCAAGGTTAATGCCTCTGCAAAAACCTATCATAGCATTTCATAGAATATAAAGTTAAGTCAAGTCTTACTATTTAAAAAGTATCCAGATTTCTCAGTATTTTAACTGAAATATACCTGTAGAAGGAGGATGGCAATGAGAAAAAATGACGAGAATTTCATGTTTGGGAAATTCAGATGAAAGTTTTGTTACTACATGCAAAATCTTGATTGCTGGTGCAAGCTATTTATTGAGAATCGGATTATTTCCTTTGTATTCTTTTGAGTTCACGTGCACTGATTTTTAAGAAAATCACAAGCTTTAGGTGGTAGAGGAAAAGATTGAGCAAGTTGAATGACTACAAACTTTTAATTACTAGGAACTTTCTGTCACTTTAGCTAGGCCAGCTTTTGTTGTGCATGATGAGAAAACAGTTGGTGGATTCTTTAGCTGGTGTATCCTCATAGAGGTCCCCTCATAGATAAGGAATGGTGTTCTAAACCCATATGTCAATATTGGAGTAAATTGGAAAGCAAAGTCGGTGACGCGGAATCATCATGATCGTATAAAAGTTTGCATTATTAGATAGAGAATAGCTGTATTCATTTGGAGCATCTTCAGAATACTCTTTAAAAATAAAATCCTATCTATTTTAAGAGTCAACTTTTAAAACTATATTTCAAGAGACTCTTCAAATTAACATTTTAAAAGCATCTTTAAGAGACTCTATTTTTAAAAATCATATTTTATAATTTAAAGAGTCTTTTGGAAAATGATTTTAATGTTTTGACTTTTTTAAAATAGAGCATCTTATATTTAAATAGTCTCTTTGAGATACTCCAAAATAAAGGGTGGGTTTAAAATAGAGAGCATCTTAAATTACTTCCATTTCATATTTGTATTGGTGTTTGATATTAAATTTTTATTTCAGGCTCGTGAGTTGTGACGGTGGAATTTTCAAGGGTGTGATTTCATAGTTTTCGTTGAAATTCTACTTCTCAAGTAAGCAATGATTTGCCTTAACTTGTTATTTAAGAGTTATACTTGAAATTTTTTAAACCTTGTAGGCTTATATGATTGATTATTATAAGGTCAACAATTGTACAAGCACACGAAATAACTATATTGAAAACTCTAATTGTGAGATTATTGAGATATTTTGTAATTAGCAATATGTTGTATAATACACTGTTGAATTTTGCATTTACGTTGATTTTGGGGGTCTAATTTATGGAGTTCGCCTCAACCCGCGAAAATCAAAGGATCGGCTCCACATGTAACATGCCTATAAAAAGTGTCATCATTTTCATTTTACATTATCCATTGGAGTTTCTTTCTGTAGAGGTGTTGGTGATTGTACAGTTTGATTGAATTTTCATGGCACTTTGTTTTAGATGGAAAGATGTGAGTTGTATAAATATTCTTGAGATCTGCCTTCTTTTCTGTTCATTTGTTCAGCGATTAATTATCTGTGAAAATAAAAATTACTTGATTTCTTGTTCCAGATGGCCAAGAATTTGCTTGTTAACTAAGGGATATTCCGTCAAAAATAAATTTTTGTAACAATTTTGAATAATGTAAATATTAAAACACAGAAGTTTTGTTTCTAAATAGTAAAATAGTTTTAATTTCTGAATGTATATTCCGATTTATTGTAAATAATGTAAATTAAATTTGGCTGGAAATCAGTACTCCAACTAAATCAAATATTCCATATTTCAAATATCTTAATAAAATATGATGTAATAACGAATTGGGCCGGTAGTCAATGTATTTTGACCAAATTGTCCTTGCCTTATTTTGGAAAAATTATTAATTTTTTCATTACTAGGTGTCAAATAACGGTTTTGGTTGTCAAACAGACGGAAGTTGTTATTTTGGACTGGACCTGTTAATTTTTGAAAGGTTTGGTACCTCCAGTGGCATAAATGAAATATTTGAGTCAAATCTACTGATAAACGAAAGGTTTGGTACCTTGACCGCAATTTTCCCTAAATAAAATACACTAGTCTTATCATGTTTTTTGGTTACATTTTTCAAGCTTATAAACTTGTTAAATATTATTTTTATCGATATATTATGTATATTTGGGCACATGATCAACCAAACTTCATCTAAACACTCCATGTAATGACTAGGTCTCGCCAAAAAAAAATCTAAATATCGATCAAATCAATCAAACTAAACGAGCTCGGGTTGATTTGATACAAATAATTGGTTTTTTTTTAAAACAAAATCATGGTGGGTCGATTTAGTCATGGTTTGAAACTTCAAACCGTCAATTAACCGAACCGACCCAACCCAACATACTTGCATGTTTATCCTTTTTGTTTTTTTTTTAAAAGAAAAATCAAAATCAAAATATAAGACCTCCTCCAATTTATGATGTTGTCAATAAGTAATAGCATTGAAAATTTCCTTTCAAAAGCTCATTATATTATACTTAGTTTTTTTTTTCCTATTCAGACAGTCCGGTAACATAATGCATAAAAAATAAAAAATCTAAAAGTTTTTTGTTAATTTGTTTCTATTAATCTGATTTTATCTGTTAGTTAATAGGTCTTGTAATATAAAATTATTTAGTTATTTTAGTCTTAATCTATGTAGGCTTAAAATCTGTACAATTTTTTTTTTTTTCTAAATCAATTTGATCTATTAACTGAGTCGAACCAAATCAAATAATCATTCAAGAATTGTAACCTAAAATAAAACAAACTAGTCTAATCATGTTTCTGAGAACATTTTCAATTTCAAAAGAGAACTATGCTACACTATCCAAGTTGGATTACAAAATGAGGGGTGTCCAAGTGATGTGGCGCTCCTTCATTGGCCGAGGCGGCTGGCCTTGGTTGGCTCACCAGCCGCCTCTTCCAATAGGAACGTGCCACATTACTTGGGCACCCCCCATTTTGTAACCCAATTTGAGCAAAATAGCATAATTCTTCAAAAGATATAGCTTTTATCTAACTGCTTATGATTGACACAAGCTCTATCAAACGTATGATAAATTATCTATTGTAAAACTAGTTGTGAATGAAGAGTTTAGAGTCGTCCATTAGAGAAGAAAATGATATCTGTAATTTAGAAACGGGAAATAGGACTTTGACGATGAATACCTACCTCATATTGATCTCCCTTGTGATGATCAAAACTCGATCCTAATTTCAAAAACTTATTCTTAAAATTTGATCAAAGAATGTCGAATCGATTTTCAAAAATAAAAAAATCATTGATTCGTCTTATTCAATTGCAATCTTAGGATCAACAACCTTGCTTTGGAAACACCGATGCCCACTCCAACATGGCGCCCTGGAAACAGGGTCGATCATTGACCCTATTTCTTTGACTTTTCCTTAGGATCAAACTAGATAAGAGATTGAGTCATTGGTTTTGCGATCAAACGAGTTCAATCAGAATTTAATAAATGCACAAGAGGGAAGATTCATGAGATCATTTGGCTTTTATTTGGTACCGATTTTTTCTCTATAAAAATGAAAAATATGATCGTTATCTATTATATCTAGCCACCATTTTTTACTTTTCATCTCTTGTGTGAGACCTATAACGACTATATTTTTTATTCTCATTCTCCAAAAAATGAGAATCAAACGGGGCTCGTCTTTAAAAATTCATTTTTCTGTAAACTCATTTTTAATAATATTTTTTTTAATAATATATTTTTTTAACGTAAATTCAAAAAAAAAATTCTACTTCTTGATCACAGAAAAAATTATTAGTATGAAAATATTCTCCCAAAAATCAATATTAAATAACGAATGTTAAGCCCCTGTTTGGTAGTGATTTTTTTTGAAAAAAATGTATTTTTGAATAGTTGATTGATGAAGAATGTGTGGTTAAAAATTAAGGAAATTTTTTTAAATTTACGTGTAATATTATTTTATTAAAAAATGTGTTGTAGAAAAGAAGAGAAAAAAAAATATACATTTTTAAAAAAATGACTATCAAACAGGGGCTAAATATTTAAATTATATTGATTCATAAAATAAATGTTGAATTTTGCTACTTGTACAATCGGGGTTGACAACCCCGATTGACAATCACTCACATGAAGGGGGATCCATAATTTTTTTTATTCATCATGGCCTCCTCTCATGTGAGTGATTGTCAACCAATATTGTCAACCATGATTGTACTTATGATTCCTATATTATTTCTTACACGTGAACCCATAACACACGTGAGAACAAAACCATCAGATTCTCTCAACCGGCTGTAAAGAACCCGATTCAAGGCATCATTTCAAACCCTATTGAAATTCACATTTTCCCATTTTCACGTAAAAAATTATGCGTGGAAATTGAAAGCTTCGTGTGCGTGGATTTGGCGCTATTCAGATCTGAATTTGGAAGGTATAGGCTGCGTGTTGTCCATAGTGTGCGTATTATTGTTTTCTCAATGTATGTTAATGTGTTAATTACTTGTCCGTTTCTGCGCGCTATTTGGCTACTGGTTGTTTGTTGGGAGTAATACTGAAATTAATCTGTGGCTGATGCTTATTGTGTTATTTTTCCTAATTAATGAGCATTTAATTTAAATTTCAAGTTGCATTTTAGGGTTTCTTGTTCTTTATTGGTTTTTGGGAATCGTTCAATGGCTTAGCACCATAACATTGTTCCATTTTTTGACCAATAGTTGGTATTTTTAAGTGATTAGGAGGTTCAATGCTTATTTTGAAATATTCGGAACCTATACTTCAGAATAATTAATCGGTTCTTAAGAGTATTTGAAATGGAAACATTTCACATCAAGAATAATAAATGTTCGTGTTGTAGATAGATTGTTACATTACACTAGAGGTGCTTATGTAAAAAAAAAATTCTACAATAGCGGTGGATATAATAGTTATTTATTCAGATTGTGTGATGATTTTAGGATAAAGGATGTGAGGATTTTCCCCTAACTTATTTGAAGACAATATGGATGACAGGAATGCTTTGATGGAGTATATAACGTGTAAGCTTTTGAGGGATATGTTGACTTCTTGCGTACACGCACTTGCACACACACATTTTCTATATGAGATGGTCTGCTAGAACGAGTTAAATTTCTTTGACCATAATTTATATTTAGGCAAGAAAGCTTCAAAATATGCGTTATTATTGTTTCTATAGAAATTCCTGGTTATTGCACTGAAAAGGAAATATTATAGGGATTTGATTACGTTCGTATGTTAGCTCTTCAATATCACAATGCATCGATTGCTTATGGTTACTGCAGTAAAGAGACCATTACTACATTTTATGTCATAAATTTCTTGAAAATGATCTGTTTCGAATATTTTTGTCTTCCTATATGATTCCTTATGAGTGTTCAGAAACAGATAATCCTCTGTCCATCCATGTGGATGTCAACACAACTAATGTGTGCCATTAAATGCCATTTTCCACGCATTGAAAACGTATTAATGTCCTTTTTGTCCAAGTTGAGCATTAGATATGCCAACTTGTCTAGAGACCGGAATTAGTTGTAAAGATAGATGACCTAGACAACAGGAAGGAGACATTAACTTATGGCATAGAAATCGAGTTTAGGATTTAAATGTTGGTTTTGGATCTTTTGTTTCTATTTGATGTGTTTGACGAGTACTGGCTTAATTGGTCCATAAATTTTTTACAAAAAAATGATGGTTTTGTGTTGTATCTGCATCATACCATTGAGTTATTGCCTATTTTTGTGGAGAATTGAGATAAATTTCTAATTTCAGTGGCATATGTATATATAATCCAAATTATCCAATTTAACCAAATTGTGTTTGCTGATATCTTGGACCTACTCATGATCAATGCACTGTATTTTCAATCTCATGTGCAAAAAGCATCATTTTATTTCTACCCTCCGTCTGGAAGCCTGATGTCTCATTGTGTCTAGCTCATGATTAAAAAAATCTCGATTGAGGCCCACCTCATAGTGAGGCAAACAAAAAAGGCCTCATAGGTGCTGACTAGGAGGCAATTTTGGCGGGTATGCTGCAGTTGAGTGAGGCACACTCTTCACAGCACCGCCTCAAGGCTTGTGAGGCGTGCACTCCTTCATTCTCCATACTTATTTACTTTGCTTTAGGTGTGGACCTAGAAAACATTTAAAAAATCTGGTCACCACTTTGGAAGTATCAAACTGCCCCGTTATAAAATTAAAAAAATTTGAGGATAGTATATTGGGCCACCAACTAAAGTAATAATATTTTATTTTATTTTTTTATAGATTTTTCTTTTGTTTGTTTGCACACTTTAAATTGATCAATTATCAATTTTGAAGATTGTTTATGATTTATTATATGCTTATTTTGCATATTAATAACTTTTTGACATTTTTTTGGCTTACGGTTAGGCTCATGCCTCAAAATGCCTCGAGGCTTACTTGCCTCACAAAGAAAAAAATGCATCAGTACCCAACCTTTTAAACATTGGTCTAGCTATTCATATAAACTTGAAGCTAAGACTTTCCTCATATTCAGGGTAGCTTCTTCTGTGATTTGTCTCACGTTCTGCAACTGTTAGAGATCATAGCAAGCATATATATATACACACACACACACATATATACATATATATTTTTTTGGGGTTATTGTGAATGCAGACTGTTTATGTAGTTTACTTTCCTTGATTGGAAGAATGTAAAAGTTTAAAACTGTTGACCAAAACATTATCACTCTAGATTTGAAACTTAATTATGAAATGTAAAATGTAAGTTCCCATACTCAACTGAAAATGTAAGTAGCTGTTCCAGCTGAATACTTGGAATTATTCTACCAGACTACCACTTTTACTGGGAGTTGCCTGTTTATTTCTAGCTGAAGCGTCGTTGAGCTAATGGATCATCTCCCTTCAACTCTGCAATATTTGATTTCTTACTGTCAGCATCTAAAAATGATTTCAAAGTTCTTTTCTTTGAATTGCTGTAGGATGATGATAGTAGATGTAAATTACATTGATACACATATGCTCTTAGTTCTGCATCTCTTGCAGGATCTGAAATCAACATATCTTGATAAGTTCTTCTGTAGAACAATTACATTTGAGGTCTATACATTGAAGAATGGAAGATGGAATATCAAGCTTTTGGGGTCCCGTCACATCTACGCATGAGTGGTGTGAGCCAAATTATGTTCACTCTTCCTATATTGCCGAATTTTTCAATACCATCTCTAATGTCCCGTGCATTATATTGGCTTTGATTGGTCTCATGAATTCCTTGAGACAACGTTTTGAGAAAAGGTTTAGCGTCCTTCACATATCAAATATGATTCTAGCCATTGGCAGCATGCTATATCATGCCACCTTGCAGCGGCTGTAAGTTTTTTTTGTTCCTTCTTTTATTATCTTGTCAATGTGGTTTACATATGGAAATGGATTTGTAAGGTTGTAAGCTTTAGAGGGGTTGATGGCTTATTTTAACATTATGAATATTAGAAAAAATTTGCCAAAAATGGTGCCAGTGTGTACCATTTTAAGTGTGTGAGCTTTCAAAGAATGAACACGCTCAAAAATTTAATAGTAAAATAGCACAAATACAAAGACAAAGAAGCCACTTCAATAACGTCTTGAAACCGTTTAAGTATATAGAGAGAGAGAAACAATATCGGAGCACCATTCTATGGAACTCAAAAGCATTTTATAGCTGAAAATTCTCGCTAGAACTTATGTTGAACTAATGCCAATTTTTTCTTATTTGGAACAAGGTAAATTGATAAAAGGGTTAATTTCACAAATGGTCACTGAAGTTACATGAAAATAACAAAACGGTCATTGAAGTTACATGTAAATAACAAAACGGCCACTAAAGTTCAAAACTTTCAGAAACGGTCACTGAAGTTTCGGGGCGGTTCCACTAACGGTCACTGAAGTTACAAAACTTTCAGAAACGGTCACTGAAGGGTCATGCACTTTTTCAGTTTTTTGAGCGACTTTTGCGGCCACTTTCGACCACCAAAATCGTCGAATTTTGATACTGTTGAAAAGCCCACAATGTCCTCTTCAATTACCACCCAGAATCTCCCCGTAACTCCAAGGAATTCGACCAGAAAATCGCCGCAAAAGTCGCCCAAAAAATCTGAAAATTTGGGTAGATTTTTTCAGTTTTTTGGGCGACTTTTGAGGCAACTTTTCGGCAACTTCTGACCACCAAGACTGCCGGATTTTGATACTGTTGGAAAGCCCACAATGTCCTCTTCAATTACCACCCAAAATCTCCCCAGACTCCAAAGGATTCGGCCGGAATAAACCCACAAAGTCAGCTACCCAAAAAGGCGAAAATCTGGGAAGATTTTTTGGGCTACTTTTGAGGCAACTTTTCGGCCACTTCCGACTACCAAAACCGTCGAATTTTGATACCGTTGAAAAACCCACAATGTCCTCTTCAATTAACACCCACAATATCCTCGTAAATCCAAGGGATTCGATCAGAAAATGGCCGCAAAAGTCACCCAAAAAATCTGAAAACCTGGGCAGATTTTCAGATTTTTTGGGCGACTTTTGAAGCGACTTTCCGGAAACTTCCGACCACCAAGACCGCCGGATTTTGATACCTTTGGAAAGCTCACAATGTCCTCTTCAATTACAACCAAAAATCTCCTCCAAACTCAAAATGATTTGGCCGGAATAAACTCACAAAGTCGGCATCTCGAATCTGGGCAGATTTTCGCCTTTTTGGGTAGCCGACTTTGTGGATTTATTCCGGCCGAATCCTTTGGAGTTTGGGGGAGATTTTGGGTGGTAATTGAAGAGGACATTATGGTATTTCCAACGGTATCAAAATCAGGCGGTCTTGGTGGTCGGAAGTTGCCGAAAGGTTGCCTCAAATGTCGCCCAAAAAACTGAAAAAAAAAAACTGCCCAGATTTTTTGGGCGACTTTTGCGGCGATTTTTCAGTCGAATCCCTTGGAGTTACAGGGAGATTATGGGTGGTAATTGAAGAGGACATTGTGGGCTTTCCAACGGTATCAAAATTCGACTTTTTGGTGGCCGCAAAAGTCGCCCAAAAACTGAAAAAGTGCATGATCCTTCAGTGAAAGTTTTTGTAATTTCAGTGACCGTTAGTGAAACCGCCCTGAAAGTTTAGTGACCGTTTCTGAAAGTTTTAAACTTTAGTGACCGTTTTGTTATTTTCATGTAATTTCAGTGACCATTTGTGAAATTAACCCATTGATAACATAAAGTATCTCATGTGTTTGTTCTTGGGAATGATGCATTGGAATGGGCTTTTGCTCATTTAGTAGCCCGAAGTAGAAGAAAAGATTTTCGTTTTCCTGCTGTAGAATTATCTTTGTTTTAAGGTAATCTTTGTTCATTGATACATGCTGGTTCCATATGTAACTAGATGAGAAGTAAAAGTCTCTTAACCTATCAAAAGAAGTAGAAGTCTCTCATTGGTGTTCCCTATTATTAAAAAGATATAAAATAAGAATAATCATTTAAGAAAAGGTCCTTTCGGAAAAAAGGTTATGGCCTGAGTGGTGAAATGTTGGTCTAACACTGACTCAATTTAGTATAGTTGGCTGTTTGAATTAAGCCCATGTTCGGTGGGAATTAAAATCTAGATTTTAATCTTAGTCGAAGTCAACAATTAATTATAACTACATATTTCACGTGATCCGCAACTTTTCAACCAAACATTTTATCAACTTTATCAAAATCTACTAAAAATCTGATTTTAATTGCCATCAACTAGGGGCTAAATAATGTTTTCTCAATATAATTTATCTGTGAAAAATTCCGAATTTATTTTCAGGCAACAGCAAGGTGACGAAACACCTATGGTGTGGGAAATGCTCCTTTATATTTACATCCTCTACTCACCAGACTGGCATTATCGAAGTACCATGCCAACCTTTTTGTTCCTTTATGGTGCAGTATTTGCCATAGCACATTCACAGCTGCGTTTTGATATTGGTTTCAAGGTGCACTACGCGCTTCTTTGTCTTCTTTGCATTCCTCGGATGTATAAATATTACATTCACACACAAGATAAATCAGCTAAGCGGCTTGCAAAGATGTACGTCGCCACTCTATTGTTTGGGAGTTCATGCTGGTTAGTTGACCGTTTGTTCTGCAAGAAAACATCACACTGGTACTTCATTCCGCAGGGTCATGCCCTGTGGCATGTTCTTATGGGTTTTAATTCGTACTTTGCAAATGCATTCCTGATGTACTGTCGTGCTCAACAACGGGAATGGAATCCCAAAATTAAGCACTTTTTGGGATTTTTCCCCTACGTGAAGATTCAAAAACCAAAGAGCCAGTAGAACACAGTGCTTAACAAAATGGATTGTCACAGTTGCTTGTTTTCTGTTTCATGGCAAAGGCAAGTGGTCACAAATTTTTTTTTTCCCCCATTTGAAGAACGCTATGTAAATGATATCTGGGAATCATTTTGGTTTGGCTGTAGTTTTTCAAATGTACCATATTCCCATGCACAAATGGGCGATTACATGAACTTGGTATTTTTTATTTAATTCTTTTTCACATGGATTGGTTTTGCTATCATGAAATGAATGAGAAAGATTGTTTCATGGTTTGATGTGAAGGCAACATATTTAATTGCATCTTTTGCACAAATGCAATTAGGTATGCATATATTATTACCTCTTTCCTTATCTAATAAGTTGCTGCACTGAGAAATGCTACATGTACAAATTGTTTTTGCGGACTGGTTTATAGAATGTCAATTGGCAAAATTTCATTGAATTTTGGACAAAAAAAAAAGTTAAATCAGCCAATTAAATGCTGTCATCTCAAAACTTGTAAATTCATGTGTACAAAAAATCTGTACGAGTAACATTTTTGTGCTGCATTATATTGTTGGAAGGAATCCAAGCTTTACCTGCCAGGACCATCCATTTTTGTGAAGTGAAATCCAACCTATGCAAAATGAAACATTCTTACCTTTTCAGTTAGTAGTAGTGGTTCTCGACCTTGCAAGTTTTGTAAGAAGTAAAACTCCCCACAAACACTATTGGAAAAATGGAGACATTTCCAAATCAATACATGGATGAGAAGTGAGAATGTGTGATCAGCTTCTTTGGCTCGTACAGTGAAGATTGAGAGAATTCAAAGAACCCCTTGTACACCGTCAATTTGGAAGATTACGGGAAGATTATTGCCACATGGACAATATCTCAGATGACTTAGAATGAGAACTATTTTAGTGACAGGGAAAGAGAATCCTGCGAAGTGTATTAAAAGTAAAGTATTAACATGTGAAGTCTGTCACAAATATGGAAGATTTTCGTTCACTTGGTTTGCCAACGTGACATTTTAATGTTTAAATTGATGAAAACTGTCCAATACATCCACTTGGTACAATATTGAAAAGCTGAAGACCTACTTACCACGTTTTACTTGAGTTGTAGACTCCAACAATTATGTCTAAAAATTTACACTAGTAATTGACAGAGTACTTATTCCAGTTGGGTAAAAACAGTTTGATTTGGATTGGTTCCATAATGTGAACCAGGACCATAAGAGCAAATTCCAACAAAATTATTGCTAACAAGAAAATGCGTACAACATTTCATCAAACTATCAACAAGTACATACCATTTTTTTAGTTTCCCCCTGGACAAATTCTCAATTTCGTGGAAAGTGAAACCTATACAAGGTGGGTTCAAGTTTCAAAACAATATTCGCAGAGTTGATTATCCCTCTTCAATACAAAAATTTGACACAAAAATTGACCATGATAATCAGTATGCTAAAAGTAAGCAAGCACTTTATTTCAAGGAACCATAATTCACCTCCAGACTTCCTTTTGACAATCACCCAACAAGGACAGGACAGATCTATCAGATATTAACCAGGTTACATCTGTAAACAATGGTCGATTTTGGAAATTTCAGAACGAGGCAGTCCAAGACTAAGATATAAGCATCCTAGCATAAACAATCCTATCTCCTGCAATCAGCTTTGGAAGAGAAACTCATTCAAAGTCTTCGTATCAACAATGGCCTCCAATGTCTTCTTCTCCAATTCCAATTCATCAACCCAGATAGAACTTTGTCTATGCATAAGCTCCTTATTCTCTTTCTTCTCCTCCTCAATTTTCGTTTGTCTCATCCTCCAATATTCAAGCTTCTCTGCTCTTTCTTTCATCTGTGTCATAAGAATTCCAACATATCAGCCACAAAGCACGGTGTTTGGTCAAATTTAAAGCAGCAACTTTTATTCTTCCATCTAATGGGGACAACTTTATATCAAGTTTATAAGAAACTTCTTGATCATTTTGCATCCTCAACCCCATAAAAAAGATTAAATGATAAATTAACAAAAATGATAAATACAGACCTAAGGAAAGACAAATAATTCTGATTTAAGTAGAGATGTCACAACATTTGAGTAAGAGGTTTCTTATTATTCACAGGCATGAGAGTGATAGAGATCCAGCTACCACACAACGTCTAGAAACTCAACCAGATTACAGATTATCTACATCAAGTACATATATCGAATTTAATAGGATTGCAACACAAGGAACTTCATTAAAAAATTATCATATTAAAAAGTGATAGCCATAAGAAATTAACAGGTGTCAATCAGTAAAATAGCTGCTATATGATTTGGATTATGTATTTTGAAAATAGTGACAAGATGGTTATAGTTTCATCCTCTTGAAATGCAAAATAGAGGACAAACAATGAAAGTACCACACATTCATATTCTGAAAGGAAATAAATAATGAACATACTCGTCAGTCGTCCCGTCTCTGGCAGGACAGAGTAAAATTAAAAGCTAGGGAAGAAAAGACAGGATTTTGCAGTCATGAATGCATATATTTGCAAATATAATTAAATAACACGTTGCATAACTTTTCCTGAAAGAAGAGCAGATGAAAATTCATAATTTCTTGGTCCGAACAAAATTTAATTTACGTGCCAAACTAAGCATATGGTAATCCATCACGGATTTCTCATTGCATAGGTGAAATGTGTTGAAGAAGTTGCAAAGACTCATGACCAGTGCTAGTTTGAGATTTTCAAGGAGATCCAACCTCAATCAAATCCTTTCTTATCTAAGAAAACAAATCCAAGAGCAGATGGGTGAATTTCCAATTTATGGTCCACTGTCTTTTACCATGAACATTTATCATATGACTTCGTCATCTGGCATTAGGCAACGGCGAATCCAATATGAACTTTCAGCTAGAGCGGTGGTTGATTTTGACCATTGATCGTCGACAATCAACGATCATAATAGTCTGGTCCGATTGTTTGTTTATTAAAATTTGATTAAATAATATTAAAATTTATTCAATATATATGTAAATGAAAATATAGTTTAATACAATACAATACAAGACCAAAATACTAAAAAAATATACGATGCAACCCTAATCTGCAATTATAAACTTAGACAAATGATTAGTACGTCTTATCTTTGAATACATGTTTAGTCCAACAAATCTATGAGAAGGGTGTAAAAAGACTTCTTGTCCCTTATATTCATAAATAAACAAAAAAAACATAAAAATAAAAATAAAGACAAAAGTTCGACAAAATATATTTGTCATTTATTTCAATGCACGCTAATAGAACATTTGGACTGAAAATCACTTGTGATGATTAAATATGTTAATTAATTGAACGTTAAATATGTGAATGGGATAATAAAAAGTTGAAAACATAAATACAAAAATAAGCAAATATCACATACTCTCATTGCAATAAAAACGTGATAGAGTAATATAATTACCCAAATTGAAAACATAATTTCCTTTGCTTACAAATTTGTCCCCAAGTTTGAAAAAGTTGAAGAGCGAATATTATAATTAAAACTGTGAACATCCTTTGTGAATGGGAATCCCACTGCTGAGTGTCCTCTACTTCTCAATAGTCATGCAAATCCCATACCATTCAAAGGTTAATTTTACGCACTTCGGTTGACTTTGCAGAACTTTATGACTCTCTTTTTTGTCTTTGTCTTCCTTCTTTTTCATGTTTTCTATGGATTTCCTTCTATAAATGCTCACTAAAATTTAGTTCAGAAAACTGTTTTCTCTTTCTTCATCTCTTGAAATCCTTTTTTTTTTTTTTTTTTTTTAGTTTTTACTCATTTCATCTGAAACTGAGTTTGAGAAAATTCAAACTTCATTGTTGGAGTTTAGAATGATTTGAAACCTTCTGCTTTTTCTGATGTTGAACAGTGGTATAAATCCACTCTTCGAAGCCTCAGTTCGTATCCTGAATCCAGCCAAACAGAAAAAAAACCCAAGAATTTCTACATGTTTATAGAACAGCTTTCCCTGGATTTTCTGCTAAACTCACCCCAGAACAAGCCCAAGAACTCAGAAATCGTCCGAAAATTCTCATTGTTTTAAGCAAGTAATTATACATCCCGGCAGATCGAGCTAGAGCAGCCGCTCTAGCTCACAGTGGCCTGGATCCGCCACTGGCATTAGGTAAAATTGAATAACAAAAAAATATTTTTTGGTTAAGCCATCAAACCAAATAGCTCCGCCTAATTCAACAGTTGTTTATGTCTAATAGTTTTCAACATCACATGGAGATTGCATAAAGAATCTTAGAAGATACAACTGTTAACCAAGTCTTTTTTTTTCTTTTTCTTTTTATGACTGTGAATGTCCGGGCAGCTTACGCACCTCAACTAATTCCACGGGGCCTGAAATTTACAGTCGGATATTTCACCTCAGTGATTTGAGGAACTCGAACTGGTGAGCATTGGTCATGAGTCTTTGCAACTTCTTCAACACATTTCACCTAAGGATTTGTCGAGGAGAGCTGATAATTGTTTGATAAGTGGCTTGCCTTGTGCTCGTCAGTGATGCATCCGATGATAGCATATCTCTCATCTCCTCGCATATCAACTAGCCAAGATGGGGACAATCTCATACATCCATATCTGCAATAATTATAATTATTATATATAAAATTTAATAAAAAAATTAGATAATTCATTATGTTAAAACATTTACCTGCAAAGCCAACAGCAGACCATATGCATCGTACTTACACTTGGGCTTACTCCCCTTAGACATCGAATACCACCTCCTAAATACGCGTAAGGTATCCGTAAAACACCTCTGTCCCAATGGATAGTTGTTGAAGGTATCAATGTCATCAACAACCTCCAAATAAAAAATGTCAATTGGCGTATTCTTGTGATGACACCTGAGTACGCTCTCAAGAATAAGCACCAAGCCCAGTTTCCACTTGTCAGATATCTGGTTGCATTCCCTGAATCCTTTCTCCCAACTGCGTCAGAGTCACTATCGTCTACCCATGAAAATATTCATTCAGCAACTTCTTGTTTCTCGAAATATGGGCCATCGTTGCTTCTTCACCCGTAAATCTCAATTCGGTGATGAGGACAAACTCGAATATAGAGAACGTAGCTACCTTATCCCCAGATCAGAACAGATGACATCTCTGTCAACTGACTTAAGTAGCTAATATAACAATGCATTGAGCAATTGCTCAGAAAATTGTACGTCGTTTAACGAATAAATTGTTCGTAAGCAAGATCGACACAATATGCTTGCGTGCTCCTTATCGAGCAAATCTAATATCGTCATAAAGCTCGCAAGTTACAATTCGACGTAACATTGTCGAGGATGAAGCATAATATTAAAAAATTAAACGAACTGAACTGTAACTACTATATGCAAGAATCAATAGATAATGGAATAAAGGAAATGAAGGTAAAGAAATATCATACAGCTAAATTATTTATTTTAATTACTTATTTGAATTGTTTATGTAATATTTAATTTAATTTTTATGTAAACATTTCATTAATTATTTTAATTGGTTATGTATATTTTTTTATTTAATACTTAATTACTTCATTTAATAATTTATTTTAATTGTTTGATTATTATTTAATTTATTTGTTTCTTTAAATATTTCATGAATTATTTCAATTGGTTATATATATTATTTGTTTAATTTTAATTAGTTATTTAATTATTCGTTTTAATTATTTATTTAATATTTTACTTATTTTTATTTAAATATTTCATTAATTACTTTAATTGTTTATGTATATTATTTACTTAATTTTTAATTAGTTATTTTATTTATTTATTTCAATTACTTATTTTAATTATTTATTAATATTTAATTTAATTATATATTTGAATTTATAAATAATTATTTTAATTGTTTATGTGTATTATTTGTTTAATATTTATTTAATTTATTTAATTATTTATTTAAATATTTCACAAATTATGTTAATTGCTTATTTATATTGTTTGTTTAATATTGAATTATTTATTTTAATTACTTATTACAATAGTATAATTAATAGTTACTTTACCTATTTATTTAAATATTTCATTAATTATTATTGATTATGTATATTATTTATTTAATATTTAATTACTTAATTGTATTATTTATTTAATTACTTATTTTAATTTTTAAATAATATTTAATTTACTTGTTTATTTAAATATTTCATTAATTATTTAAATTGTCTATGTATATTATTTTTACTTAATATTTAATTAGTTATTTATTTTATTTATTTTAATTACTTATTTTAATTGTTTTTAATATTTAATTTAATTGTTTATTGAATTTTTAAATATTTATTTTTAATTGTTTATGTGTATTATTTGTTTAATATTTAATTAATTATTCTATTTTATTATTTTATTTATTTTATTTAATTGTTTATTTTAGTATTTCATGAATTATGTTGATTGTTTATGTATATTGTTTATTTAATATTCAATTATTTATTTTAATTATGTATTTTAATTGTTTAATTTATATTTAATTTACTTTTTATTTAATTGATTTCAATTAGTTATTTTAATTGTTTTGCTCATATTTATTTAATTTTTTTCAGTTTGTTATTTATTATTTACTTAAATAAACAATTAAATAATTAAATATTAAACAAATAATATACATAAACAATTAAAATAATTATTTAAATATTTAAATAACAATTAAATAATATTTAAAATATTATAAATAAATTATTTAAATAAACAAATAAATTTATTAATTTAAATAATAAAAAAATAAAAGGTTGGGCCCAAGCGCTAGGCCATCTGAAATCCAACCGTCTAGATTTCGCCATTCAGATCTAGATACAAACGGCTATTTGCAATGCTGTTTGCATAATCGCAGGCGGCTGGAAATGGTGAAATGACGATCTCCGCCACTGAAACCTACACCAACATTTCTAGTCTTCATATACCAACTTTTTTTGCATACATTTTTCAGCAGTTCGAGAATAAGCATGTTTTTTTTCAAAAATTAATTGTATATAATGGTTTAAATGCTCACCTGAAATTCTCCGATCTGAATCATTGATTTCTTGGCGTGTTGATCGGCGTCTGGGGCGTCGATTTATCTACAGTAAATTTTCACTCTTTTCTCTTTTCTTCAATGTGAGGATATAAATAATACTTCATTAGTTTTTAAAGTTTTAAACATTTTTGCTTTTTTTTTTTTTTTAATGCCGGTCAACGGTCATTTTGGAAATATGACTGGATCAACCGGCCATCTTCCACTAATTCCTCCAAGTGCAACATATGGCTCCATTTTAACCCGAACTTTAAAAAAAGAAAAAAATATTAAAAAAGAGTTTAATAATAATATATTTTTTGGGAAAGCATGGGGTTAAAAAATAAAAAATTTATATGTAAAATTATTTTATTAATAATACTTGTGGTTGAAAATTATTTTAAGGTTTTTTTTATAAATATAGTTTTTTAGTAAATTTGAAACTATTACTAAATAATATTTTTCTATCCTTATTTTTTCTTGTTTTTTACTTTCCTAGCTTGTTAAGATTTTTAGTTTAAATGCTAACATTGTTATTTTTTAATCTGAAATAGATATCCTAAGTTTATATATTAATGTTTCAATAAAATTATATTTTTTATATTTACTTTTTTTTTTACATGTAATAATTATAACAATCATGTTACGTGTACACTCCGATTTACTCTTTGGTTGACACTACGGGTCCCACTTCATTAAATTTAATATTTTCGCCCCTCATGTGAGGGGGCAGTTGGAGTCAGATAAGGGAAAGGGTAAAGAGAGAGTGTACAAATAGCTTATTCCTAATTATAAGGATGCCAACAGGATGGGGAGAGTTAAAGACGGCCCTTGAAATATCCTCCCACTTTGAGAATTTTTGGATGGCGAGCTACGTCAAGGCAACGACAGGATGGAAAATAAAAAAATTCCATTTTATTTTCCATCCCAGATCCACCCTACATTCCCCTATCTCAAATATTTTCATTTTATTTTATGCTTTATAATTTAACTCGTATTTTTACTTAAAAACAAATATTTAAATAAATAGGGCAATAAATTTAGATATTTTAATCCAAAGCCGTCCCGCCTCCCAAAAATTCCCGACTAAAAGCAGATGGAAATAGCCACCTTGGCCCCTCCACGTCATGTTACCATTCCTATATCATCTTTTACTTTTTTTATTTAATTTTTTTAATGTATTTATTTTTAATAGATTTAAATTTAAAAATATATAAGTAAAATAAGAAAATAATAATCGGCGTGGACTTGGACGATGGTTGGAGTATTTTTGCCATGTCGTACTATATTAGATTTAAGACATTCCAATTGTAATACCAAAAACACAATGATAAAATGTATCAATTTTATCCATTTCTAAGAAACAATAGAATGGTTTATTTTGACAAATATAAATTGCAAAGACATAAATAAGAAAAAAGGGCAAAAAAAAAAAAAAAAAAAAAAATTGCACTAATATGGGAGATTTCTTCTTCTTTTTTTTTTTTTTAAAAAAAAAAAAACTAAAGGGATGTCTCTGCAATTACAATCTTACTATAGATAACTAGAGTTTGACACTCCGGATTACCCGATCCCACCTGCCCTCTAACATTAGGGGCGGGACCGCACATTTGTTGGAAGTGGGGCCCAACTCCCATGTGAGGGCGCTAGTGGGGTCGAATAACTCGGAGTGTCAAACTCCGAATACAAATGGCAAAATCCCTACAATTGTTATAAACCTCTAAATCCAACAATACGAGCTATACCATATTCAGTGTAAAAAGGAGCAGTCTTACAAGAACGTGAACTTCATCAAGAATATGAATAACTGTGTTCCAACTTAGGCATTTCAAGCAAAGACTTGACAACGACAGCAATTCAAATCTATTAATCACGAGCTGTGTGAAAATGTGAATGAAAACCTATAAACTAAAATGTATTCAATTTACACGACCAGATTTATTAGCTCCATGCATCGATTCACAAGAACTTCATTTCCCAGATTATGCTACACAACCAAACATTTCATATCTTCTCATAATATTCTCAAGAACATAACTGAATTTCAGACCTGTGAGCTAGGGGAAGATACCATGTCTTCAGATGAACTGCTTCAGAAACTCTGTAGCAACCAGCCTCCCTCTTGTGTTCACGGATAATTTTAACTCGCTTATTTCTTTATCAATATCCTGTCGTTCAAAGAAAGAAAGGAGATGATTAAATAACCCATGCAGCGTATGTATTTTTAGGGTTCGGGATCTGATCAAGTTTAAGCGGTAGTAGGAACTACACAAGTATGCGGGGGATAGTTTTATAGTAACTGGCTATAAGATGTAACACTACAGGGACCAAAATTAAATTACTTAACTCTGAAAAGAAAAAAGAAAAAAAGCACTGCTTGACAATATTATGCCAACAGAAGAGAAATGAGATCCTACCGTGCCAAATAAAAGCTATATATACTTCAAGATATGAGGTTCAAGATTAGAGGATCACGCCTCCTGGATACTACTTATTTACATAATTCAGATGAAGTCAAAAAGCACTTTCGAATAATTGGTTTAATTAGGTGATCAGAGGGTTTCAGGGATATTATAGATACAAGTAATTCTTGTGTCACTTTGAAGGATATTATGTAGCAAATTAAAATTTCAATACCTTTTGAGCATCCCATTAAAATGAAATAGATGTGCAACGTTTAAAAAAAAAAAGTTGCATGATGAAAACAAGAAGAAAGAGATCGTAGAATACTGATGCTCTGTGAAGGTAAAAAAAGACCGGTATCACGTTCGGTAGACAGTTTTCTTGCTATCTCCAAATTAACTTGGATATACAGGTAAACAGAGGCCAACACTTCAACTTAACAAGGGAATGGTATCTGCTAAACAGTAAATGTTTTGCTCCTTCGTGTTCGATAATTATCTTAAGTTACAAATAAGTTGCACCAGTTTTGCCTACCCAATTATAAGGCAATGAAATGATTGTCCTTAAGGCGACAATCATGATTCCCCCAGTGAAGATACCTTATGATACATGTTTAGCTTCTTTACACGAAGGGAAACTTGGGGCTCCATATTACCATCTTCTTACTTTTCGATTTCTTTATTGCTCATATTTTGTCGAATATGCATTGAAAAAAGAATCTCTATCAAAGCATATTTTCTAATTAGAGAGGTAATTGCACCAAAACTTAAAGCTTACCTCCATGAACTGCACAATAAAATCTATAAGTTTCTGCTTCTGCATATCTTCACAGTGATAATTAGTTATGAGAAAACTTATGTCATAACCCTGAAAAAATTACACCATTGAAAAGTGTAAAATTTATGAACTCTTAAAGAGTGATGGTAATGAACACTATAATCAAAACAAATTAGAAAATTATAGTGTTCTTAAAAATTCAGATCAACATTGTATGATATTACAATTCTTTATATGGTACAAATATGATATGAATATAACTGATTATCTTAATGATTTTCCAATGTCTTGTGGACACACACTGGAAGTGATGATTGAGCCAGACAAAGATCTTAGATTTGAGGTTGGGCAGCAACAGTTATCTGTTGGGGAACTTCACATATTTTGAAGAATTTTGATGCATGCATGTCTAATTTTCTCAAGGAAAAATGCAATTTCTTTAAAAAAAAAATAAATAAATAAAAATAAAAAATCTACAGAACTTCATAACTTAGTGGGATGTGGATGCACCTTCCCATCTAAAGATCCAACACCTAGTTTCAACAATTCATTTAAAAAGAAGCATGACTAAGTGCTACTTTTTCGAAGTGTAAGTACCACGTCTGCTCTCATTTTTAAGAATGCTGAAAAAGATAATCACTCCAGGATTTGATAATTTCTAGCATTACATTGAGAACTAGGAGCATCAATGAAAACAAAGAAGTGAAAAAATCTAGGCAAAGTATTTCAAGCACGATGTTGAGAAAGACTCCTCGTTCATTTTGAACTAATCACCGAACATGCAGAGGGGAGACTCAGACAAGATGAATACATGTTGAATTGTGTTCAGGTATTTACAAAATTTCCACTTTTTACATCCCCATGTTCCTTGAGCCCTTGTGTAGCAAAATGAAGGGAGAACAGAGAAAAGGGGCTAAATATTTTGTCATATTTAATAGAAAGGGTGTTGTAGTCGAGATAATGATAGGTGAAAGTTTGGGCTATGACTAAGATTAGATTAGCCATTGTTTGAGCCCCATTTTTCTAAAAATTCATTTTTTTCAAAACTCATTTTTAACCACATATTCCCCAATAAAATAATATTATACGCAAATCCAAAACTTTTTCTTAATTTTTAACAACACATTATCCATCAATCTACTATTCCAAAATACATTCTCTTCTCAAAATGGGGCTCAAACAAGGGCTAGATTTACAAAGAGAGCTTCAGTCAACACAGTCCTAGAAGCTCTATTCATGCCCACTTCTATTCTAAGAGCCATAAATCTACTTTTAAGAGGACATAGGCTACCCTCGCTCAAAAGGGGCAGCTTCATGCCAGCTATTTTGCTCTGTTTGAGAGAACTGGAATGGAATTAGTGTGGTTCACTAGCTCTTTCTTTTGAGGAATAGTCAAGGATAGCTTCTTCCCATGTGATTCTAAAAGCAATAAACAGTTAAATAATTATAAACTACCACGATGCTAAAGGATTTCAATTTAAATCAAAAAAGAAATTAAGCTCTAATTTCTAGAAATAACCAACGAGGACATACAATAATAACGCATAATCTGAAACAAACCAAACCTTTTACGACGTGGTGACATCAATGTTTTTTTCGATAATTGATCAAAAACATAATTTATGCAAAGCCATTTTTTAGATCGTACTTATTGATCTAGGCATCTCTCTTTTTCATTTTGCTACATAATACAACCTATAATGCTAATGGTCATTTGTCAAAATTAAAGAATAAGGAAGAATAAAAACGTGCACTTGATACAAAGTTTAGTCCGGTATGAATCTTAAACCATGAAAATTCTCCAATGTAACGTCTGCTTTTCATGTCAGTGCACTTTGTTCTTTTGCAAGATATGAGTTAGGCAATATGTTCCGTAACAATTCCTATTACCTCTGTGTTTTTTATTTCTGAAGTATTAAGTGAAGTTAGAAAATCATCAGACTGAAACAAAAAGAAAAATATATGTACCTGTACTGGCTTTCTCCTTAACACTTGAAATGCTTCTGCTCTCATTGATAAAAATCTAAGGAATTTCTTCGTCAGTATGTTTTCAAGTTCATCTGCCTGCTTTACCTATCCAATAACATCAACAAAATACAAACATAAGGGCATGAAAATTTGTCAATTTTGTATTATTTTTGAGGGCTCTGCATTGCTCCATAAGGATATCAAGAGCTCTGAAAAATCCTTCATAATAAGTTGAGCTCAGTTATGAAAATTCTGAAGAAAGATACTATTGGAATTCTTGTAAATTTATCTTGCATCAAATGTTGCAGGTAAAAAGCATAGCCAGGTTGCCAGTGCTCAGCTTCTCAGCAATTTACCTTTGCTGTACATCCTCCTTGTCAAACCACCATAACCTTCTTACCTTGATAGCTTATAAACTGACATGCTCTGTACCCACTTGAGAATTGGAATCCCTTGCTAGATTTGTCCCGACACTCCTTACCTATTCTCACCAGTTTAGGCTCTATGAAACTAGAGGTGTCACGTCTTCTCCAATACATTTGTGCATTTGAATTTTAACGCCATCGCCTCTGACTTCCTCCTCCATAGACCTTCCTTCCCCTTCCTTAAAATCTACTTTAAAGAGACAATCACATACCCATCCCATCTCCCAAGAAAATATACAGAGAAAATAACAACCACACCCTACACAATTGCCAGGAAATATCACTATGGTGTTCCCAAGAAACAGACAAAACTAAATATCTCACCTAGTATTTTAAAGCAGGCTCCTAATAATCTTTTATACGACTTTGACAAAGTAACATAATTTATAGATGTACTCAACACATTAACATGTGACACCAAACTGCAAGATGTAATTATACTGTTAAAATTAGGTATATGAGACATGAAGTTCTCATCACAGCATGATTATTATGAGAAGACTTTCAGAAGCCATACGGGTAAAGTGCAGAGTTTTCTGAAATCATAGAGAAAGTTGATGAACTAGTTAAAAATAGAAAAGTAAAATCAATCAATATAGCGAAGTAACAGGAATTTACCTTAAGACTAATGCGCAGAGAATTTATAGATGTTTCTATCAAACATTTCTCAGCCTCATTTCTACAGATCAACACCTGAGAGATGGAAGTTCACAAATAAGTCTTAGGTGTTTAACTGAGATATGACTATCAATGAAAAGTAGAAAATATTAGCAAACAAAGGTTCAATCATAGAAAATTTTGTTTACATTTGAACTATAGTTTTAATTATATAACATGCTCAAGTACTGGGGAGAAAAAAATGGTGGAAAGCACACAAAACAAAACCTAGGACCCTTGAGGCCAATGAGCTGCCTCTATCTTAACTCACAGACAAAGCCAAACGGCCCAAAAATTATTTTTCTGGAGCCAATTTTGATGATAAGGGGGGAGAAAGAGACCACTGAAATTATTTTAGCTCTTGTTAATGTCAGATCATTGTGAGCGATCAATTTACGGCCAGACCTAATTCGCAATTTCGCGAGATTTTTATTGGCCAAAGTTTTTATATTCGTCCAACATATAAAAGGGAGCGCTGCGCACTCGGGATTAAAGGGTTGAACATTATTCATTCAAGAGAAAATAATTATTCTCTCAAGAGCCAAATATTCAACAGTTCAATCACTTCATCTTTATGCGCCCTTCGGATTGAAAACATCAAAACCTTCAATCAATACACTGGTACTATTCTTTACTTGGATCTGTCAGGAAAATTATGTCCTCAACTTAACTGGCTGCGAAGATCAAGGAAGAAACTTAAAAATGAGGAGTTCTTGGTGGATCTACAGTAGATAAACTGCGTGAAGAGTTAGGATTGGTGTTCGTGTGCACATTCCAGGAGAGCTGCTTCAAACTTCAGACAGGAGATCAGAAAGCTTGTATCGTCAACTTTGCTGGTGGTCTATAAGTTTATAATACAATTTATAGTGGACCTTTGACTAGCAAAGCGTCCGGAGTTTTTCTCACGTTGGGTTTCTCCGTGAACAATTCTCGTTTTGTTTACTGCTTTATTTACTGATTTCATATTGCTGCGGTATTCAAAGATATGATAAATTGAATTGGTTGAATAATCAACTAGACATAATTAACTTGTGACTTGTTGCATATTAATTAAGTTTTAATTCCGTATTAACACCTAATCACCCCCCTCTAGGTGTAGTTGGGTCGAATCTCTGATTTTTCAGCTCTAAAAGACCATAAAATTCTGATTTGGTGCACAATAAGAGATGGTTGTTATAAATGCAATTTCAGAAATTCAGAACGTGACCCCATACACTTGCATGGCTCTCTCTCACGCGAGTGTAAACATGCATACAAGACATTCTTGCTTCTTAATCCTCCATCACTCCCTCTACCTAATCATCTCCCAGTTAGGACTTAAAAGTTGAGGTGGAAGAGGTGGAAATTGATGAAGTTCACAGTGTTGGCCCCACTAGACTAATAGCATTTCATTTCATTATTTCCCACTAAAAGATCCTGATAAAAGATGCAATCTAGACGACCTAAGTGCTTTTTTCTTACTCTTCAGTTTTGGGCAACAAGTTGCCAAACTACCAGTCGTCGATCACCTTTTTTCATTTAACTTTTGCGAATGCTCAAGGCATCAGCGAAAAAGGTATTAAGACCTAAGCAACTATTTGGGCTCCAGCTACCTATTAAGCCAATTGATGCCATTGAAACAAACTTAGATCATTCAGACAACATACAGGTAGACTCGTATCTGAGGCCTCAACAATTCCTAAATGCCTTTGAGGGCATTCAACAGGTATTTGGTAATGCATTATTGATGACTACAAAACCATCCCTTGATAGTCTTCTCAAATGCATTGTTCAAAATAGTGGATTACTAGATTTCAATACGAAAACTGTGCAACATAGGGAAACTCTTACAAACATTCCCCATTATCCATACCTATAGAACTCATGATGACAGAATGCATCAAGTTATCTTGAATACAAGCTAGTTCACAAAAAGGAAATTGAACCCCACGGGCAATATATCCATCCAAGCTTTGGATTTGGGTAGTAAAGCCCATGAGAAATAATAATGAGTTTGACTTAGACAAACTCAAATGATCATTCTGCATGCCCATAAGCAAGAACCTACACAACTCCAACCTTAATTCTATACATGGGTGGAAGGAATCACTAGCAGAAAAATTGCGGAAAATATATTCTCAAGAAAGGCGATCTTGCTGTGTGCTTCAATCCTGTGAAACTTGTACTCTTGCACTATCGCAGAACTAAGTTGAATTTTTAATATAATGTGGCAATTCTTAGCACATTGCCGAAGTAATCATGTTTCCAAACACTATTAGAATGATTTGGGCCAAGTTCGTCTTTAGTTGATCAATAAGGTTTAGAGGAAGTTTGCCTTCATTACAGTGCGGTGTGTTAAGAAAAAATTGTGCAATAAATGAAGCAAATACTCGAAAGGAAATCCATAGCAAAGTAACCTTGAACCATTTACCAGAAAAAGGTCCATTACATTTGTAAAATACTGTTGCCTAAAACTTGTTGTAACTAAAATCCATCAATCAGCTTAGGTACATCCTATAAAAATTATATCCAGCTTAAAACTCTTAGAGAGCATCATACTTGTGTCTTTTATATACAAATGCTATCATGACAACAGATGCTCTTGCGTTTGGAATGTGAACACTGAAAATTGGGTAAATTTCTTAAAAGTACCAGTAAAAATGACTACGTAATGGATGGCTAGCAGTCGTAATGCATATCAAGCAATCGAGACACTAATTCCTTGATTATCATTCTCTGTACAAAATTCAAGTATAGATAGTCACATCCAAAAAAATAAGGTTCATAAATTGTGACATTAATAGCTACATCCTATATAGTCTTTATTCTTG
The DNA here is from genome assembly GCA_019395295.1 of Osmanthus fragrans. Classification (NCBI taxonomy): domain Eukaryota; kingdom Viridiplantae; phylum Streptophyta; class Magnoliopsida; order Lamiales; family Oleaceae; genus Osmanthus; species Osmanthus fragrans. Next base: position 224,615 of record JAEDXY010000092.1, read on the forward strand.
CCATACCCAACCTCTCCCTAACCTGAAAGATAAAGCCAAGGCATTCAATTTCAAGTCATTTTATATCAACATACTAAGGTGTGATATAATGACAATTAGCATATGAACGATTCCTATCATTGAATCTTGTATGATTCAGGCGCCTCTAAATCTATTTGTTCATCTTGGTAAAGAGTACAGTATATGTATGTAATGAGTTTAGGAAATTTGTAAACATCCTAAATCTTGCCATATCCCTCCAAGCTCTTATTGTGCCTGTCATAAAAGTTCATGATTCCATGGCTCGTTATAGTTCTTCTGTTATAACAATTAACTAAACTGGTTTAAGCAAATTGCTGCAAAGGTTGGTATTAACATTAAAGATCATTTTTAATTGGATCACATCAAGTTCTCTAAAGTAGCAGATATATGAAAGTACAATTACAGGTTAAAAACTCAAATTATAAATCCTCGTATAAATGATGGCGTGTGGAAAGATAAAATGTAGCATATGGAGATAAGAAGAGTTCTTACAGGATTAAGTAGAAGTTCGGGACTGGTCCTGAAAATCATAATGCAAATGTTAAAATCATCCATGTGTAATTGATACTGTATCTGGACCAAGAATATATTTGAATTTGATGCCATCAACCAAAAAATGCCCCGACTTTGCGAAATGAAAATATTAAAAAACATTTGTCGGTCCAAAAAAAACATGCATATATTATGTAGCAGGGTAGCCATATTATCCACATAAGAAAAAGCATCCAACTTTTACTTACAGCCTGTATATGCAAATATTGTAACTTTTATAGCATCCTGTATTTTGCATGTGCATAGTGATATTTGTGCCACACAAATGCAAGGATTTTTCACTCTTAACATATTTGAGGCTTAACCGTATATTAATTACCCAAGAATGTAGGAGGCATATGATAGAATATGAAGGAGGTCATATATCATATTGTCGTAAGTTGCAATGTCCATCAATCATTGGATGACAGGGACTTTCTGCAACAGATTAGCTTCTACAAACTCATTTAACAGGCACTCCTAGTGAGCAATGCCTTACAACTGATGCATAAGAGGCTATTTGCATATCTATTAGCATTAGTATCCACTCCAATTTTCCTTTTTTTCTACAAATGCTAGGGGAGGATCGTGTAACTGACACAACACTCCCGTGTGTTTCTATTTTCCCCTTTTCATATTTCATAGGCCCGACTAATTTTAAAAATCATTTTAAAACATCAAACAAAAGAGGAAAGCCTTAACATTGACGAGCATATACACACATCACATACTTCAATTCTACTTCCGGTTTGTTGTGCCTTTCAACTTCTTGACAAGGAAAATTCTGCAACAAATGAATAAAACAGAGAAATTCAAATAAATAAATGAAATGAATAATTTTTAATTAAATTTGGCAGAAACATATACATTTTGACTAATTTTCTACAAAATATTTTGAGATACAAATAATAATGAAAATTAAATTAATTCACCTGCAGGCACATCGCAGCTTCAAGAGTGTTCCGAATGCAAGTTAAATATAATCGCGAAGTGTTCGCCTACAGTTTGAACAACAGTATTCGTAATTACAGATTAATAAAATACACCTAGTTATACATAAATGAGTATACTGAATGTGTGAAGAATTTGAAGAGAACTGACCATCGATTGAGCTTGCAAAGAGATAGGTAGATCTCCGATCACTGGCGCGTTAGCAAATAATTGTGGATTAATTAATCAATTTGCTTCTTGTCCTGTCGTGTGGTTTAAGACTTGGACAGCTAAAAGGGGAAAATCATATATCAGCTATTAAGTACGTCCCAAATCAAATTTCACATTTTAAAAGTTTCAAAATACAAAATTCAGGTTTTTATTTTGTTTTAATTTTAAATAATAATATTATCAAATTAAATTAATCTATCAACATCCACTTCAATCGCCCCTCACTTCACTCGTCGACATCTACACGCCGTCAATATCTCCCCGACCTCTTCCTTGTCGACGACTTCTTCTCAACAACAAATTGATCGTCGCTCAACGACAACCGAGTTCGTCGACGATTGAGACTGAGCAGTGATAGTATAATTTAATTTTTTAAAATTGAAAAAAGCTCTTAGTGTAATTTAAAGATTACTTACCGGATCAAATAACTTACAAATCGAACAAATAATATAGCCCTTGTTTGAGCCCAAAATGTATTATGTAATAGTATTTTTTGAAAGAATGTGTGATTAAAAAAGAAGGATTTTTTTTTTATTCACATATAATATTATTTTATTGAAAAATGTGTTATTGAAAAGAACAGAAAGAAAAATGTATTAAAAATTTAAAGAGCGTCATACAAAGGCATAATAACAAGAAAATTAAAGTTATCACATAGATTTTTTTTACCTTATTAATTAGTGAAAGCAACTAAACTTACATGTATTTGAAGAAATTGATTAAAGAAGGTTGAATAATAAAATTTAACAGAAACACGAATGAGGTAGTAAATCATCCCTATTTGGTAATGGTTAAAATCGGATTTATACAAAGTTAATTAAATTAGTGGTAGAAAATTTGTGAATTTCTTGAAATGTGTAGTTAAAATTAATTATTAATTTTAGTTAAAATTAATTATTAATTTTAACTTAAATTAATTATTAATTTTAACTTAAATTTTTTAATAAATTTTAATCTACATCAAACATGGATTAACTATTCAAATGAATAAACAATCCGACATTTGATTTCACCATTATCAATCCCATTTAATTTCTTTATTTTTATGTTGTTATTGAATATACTCATCCATGTGGATGTCAAATAGTTTATGGGGACAATTGCGACATTGGTTCCTAACATTTTCAATTATTACAGACTTTTATTCAACTCTTCATTTTGAATTAGTGAAGGTCCCTAAAATTTAATAAATATGCAACTAGGGTCCATCTAGACAGAAATCGTCAAAAACACCATCAGTTGACTTGTGAAATTAAAAAAATGGGATATTTTGACCATTTCAAGGAGGGACAATTTCATCCATACAATATTTTCCCTCGTTCACTATTCAAAGTACTATACATTTCCCTCAAAATAAAAAAAATGAAAATAAAATGAACATGAACATGAATTGTTCATCTTCTCCACCACATCCCTTCCCTGCCAACCCAACCTACGATACAAAAAACCAAATCTAACCCAACCCCGCATCCTCCTTCCATAGTGACCACCCGCCGCCGCCAAAACCAAAACCAAATCCAACCCAACTCACTATACGAAACCAAAACCAAATCCACACACTGCAAATATGTTTCTTTTCTAGATTAATTATGCTCCATTGGTTTTAGATATGAAAGAGAAATAGTAGCAGAATATGAATATCACATATATTGTGGTTAAATCTCTTTGGGCCTGTACAGGCCATGGCAAAGGGGTTTGTAGGTGATTTACCTGGCTGGTATGGTTTGTGGGTATTGTGTCAGCCCCCAAGTTTATCCAGTGCGCACTAGTGGTCGAGCCTCCGCTCTATGAATGGTCGAGGCTCTGCCAGTAGCGACTGCGAGTTCCTGGGTCATCAAAAAAAAAAAAAAAAAGGGGGCTTGTACACCCAGGATGTCTCTTTAATTATTAATATGTGATTGACAGAAATATCCCTGATTAAAATTGTCAAAATATTTCAATTTTTAATTTTACAGGTCAATTAATGGAATTTTGAACGGTTTCCATCCAAACGGATCTCAACTAAAAATTTATGAAAGGTCGAGAATTTTCGTTGACACAAAATAAAGGTTGAAATAAAGTCTACAAAAATTGAAAAGGTTAGAAATCGCTGCTGAACCAATGTTGATGAACCTTAGGGATGACAACGGAATGGGGCGAGGCAGCTTTTTCCCGTCCCCACCCCGATGGGTAATTCCTTGCCATATACCCACCTTGTTACCGTTTAGGGCAGGGCGGGGTGAGTAAGGATCCCTACCCCATTTATTTTTATTACCTGGTAAGAACTTCGAAGGCGATAGTGAGCCGACGACGACAACGCCAAGAGAGGCTAGAGACGACAGCAAGAGAGGCAATAAATGCACGACCTTTAACCTTTTTGTGGAAAATAAAAAAAAAAATCCCTCAACTCAAAGTCCCAAACCCTTTCGGCTTCTCCTCACGATTTTGAGAATTTAGGTTTTTCCTTTTGGTCTGTGGTCAAGCCATCAAGGGCAATTGGACTTTTGTTTAGTTTAAAGCCTAAGCAAAATTAGTTGTGAATTTGGGCCTACTTAAAGGTTTAGTTAATTTTTTTAATTTTTTCGGGGCGGGATAATACCCGTACCCGCCTCACCCCGAATACCCAATTAAGAGGGCAATGCCTGTCCCGTTTGGGGTGGGCCCATGGGTATTGGGTTTTATAAATTTTTTGTCATCCCTAATGAACCTTATGAACTAATTGTTCTACACATTTAAGGAATAACCTCTAAAGCATCAATGCTCATATTATACTAATATCGGTGATGTGTCATATCAATCTATTGGTGAATAAAATTTTGTGAGGTCTCAATATTTGAATTAAATTATTTATTCATCAATAAATTAATATGACACTTAGCATAATATGAAAATTGATGCTCATTGAATCATTCCTCATCCACTTCTTACTAGGTGTAGCTTGTTTTATGGGTCGTGGGTGGAGCTTAATTAGTTTTCGTCTCGGTATGCAACCTTAGATTGATGTTGCCTATCAACTCGTGTTGAACTTCTACTATTGATTTCTAATACTTTGGATAAATTTTCTCTGGTAAAAATAAAATAAAATAAAAATAAAAAATCCTTCCCAGACACTAATTCATTCCATCTCTTCGTGAATTAAAATATACAGATGCTCATAAAGATCGTCAATTCACAAATAAGAGTGTGTTCGGTAGAGATTAAAATTGAAAAACTAGCCGTTATTGTTGACTTTTATTAGACGAGTGGGATCCAATAACGGCCATATTTTCAATTTTAATTGGATTTTAAGCCGTACCGAACAAGCCCTAAATAGCACAACTCAAGAAATGCATGTCTGTTTCCTCTGAAATTCATGGTATTCGTTATCACTAGTTCTAAGATTTGATTCTCCACTCATCAAATGTTGACCAAATATTAAATAGCATTAAGCATAACAACCAACATGGAATCATAGTTTAAACCAAAACAAGATAATAACTAGATCAGATCATTGCCCTAGCCAATGAAAATAACTAGTTCATATATAATTAAATTAAGAAAATCCATTATTAAAGTCGTGAATATTCAAACGGGAATTGAAATGCCCGAAATCAACTTGTAATCGAAGACTTCAAGCTTTCTCCATTATCATCATCATCTTCTTCTTCTACCAAAAGTTCTTATCCCAATCAATTCCCATTTTCTGCAGTTTATTTTCTGTTTGATCAAATTATTCTTGTTTCTCGACATTTATATCGTGTGATCCTCACTTTTCACCCCCGAAAACCACAGAAAGCACAATCTGAAAACCCCGACCTTGGACGTTCAAAGGAATTGCACCGTTCTTGTCGAGTGAAAACATAAGGCATGAGCAAAGTATTTCGAAAACTGAAAATTCAGAGAAACCATCACCAAAAGGAGTAGATGATGGATGCAGAAAATGGTGGAGAGTCGAAATTGACGAAGAGAATGAGGCTGGAGGGTCGAATGGAATATCTCTTAAATTGCATGAAGAAGACAATGGCTCGAATGAGAATTTCTGAGCTCATAAAACAATATAATGAAAAATTGAATTAGTATTGAACCCATTTTGCCATGTCTATTACTTTCAAGAAACAAAAAGATGAATTATTTGAAATAAATATTAGACACATGAATTTAATTAGTATGTGTTCGATTTATGTATGATTGGGAATATGTTAAGTCCTGATCTAGCAAAAGGAAAACTTATGAAGAGCAGTTGGGTTTTGTTAAGAATTATATTTTTAGTAGATTTTGATAAAAGTTAATAAAATATAAAATTGCAATTGAAATATATATATATTTTTTTGTCAAGAATGTCCCCTTTTTACTTATTAATTAAAGTACAAAATTTCAAGCGTGTCTTTATTTAAAAACGTATAAATCAACCATGTGCTTGTGACCTAGAAATCTCATGCCTAAATAGACACTTTCCATCAATTAATTTTAAAAGGACAAAGACTTTAATGTCACCAATAGGAGGTTAAGGATTTGATTGTCCCGCTTTGTAAGAACTTGTTTGGTTTGAATTAAAATTTGATTTTAATTTAAGTCAAAATCAAATATTCAATTTTTTATGAGTCTAATACTTTTTCAATCACACATTTTAAAATTTTTTATTATAATTTACTAAAAAATCTAATTATAATTCTCATCAAATACCCTCGAAAGATTGAGCCCCTAGAGTAATATACCCAATTTTTACACGCCATTTTCTTTAGAATGACTCCATGGAAGAAAACGTGTGTTAGTCGCCATTGGGCTCCAGTTATTTGATATTATAATTTTTGAAATAGTTTTTTTTCTGAGAATACATGATTAAAAAATGTAAAAAAATAATAATAATAATAAAATTGAATTTATGTAGAATATTATTTTATTGAAACAATGATAGAACGATAAGAAGCAAACAAAAGTGAGCAAATCGCTCTCTCGCTCTCAAACACACATACGCACTCACTTCACTCCAACTCGCAATTAATTCCAAAGATTTGGATCTATTAGCATCATCTCAAAAAATGAGAAGGTACTCTTCGAAACTCTGTTTACAAATGTATACTAATTTTGAATTAATCTGAATCAAGACTTGGTTTGGATCTGCTGACGGAAATTTTGATTTTTGCAGCCGAGCTGGACACAGGCACCAGCTGAAGCAATCAGGTGTTAAGGCCATGTTTGGCAGGCTCTCGATTGCTGTAATTGTACTCGTGATCTGTGTAATCTCGTTGTTCTCGACTATAAAGAGTACCTCTAGATTTTTCTCTCAATCCGAGGTCAGTGTTTTCGTTTTACATTTAAATAAAATTTGAGTTTCGCATATTATTTTCATTTTTAAAATTTTGAATTAAATGAATCGCCCATTTAATTATGGGATTTATTCTCACCTGAATGTCAGTTCTGGTTTATGTTTGTTTGTTATTGCTGGCCTCAGGGTTTCCCATCTCGTCATTTAAATGTTTGAAGATGCTTATCTTTTTTCATGTCAAAGCAGATAAAAGTCGATAATCTTTGGAGCACTGCATCTTCTGGTGAATGGAGGCCATCATCTGCTCCACGGACTGCTTGGCCTCGTATGTGTTTTGTAGCATTTGACATTTATGCTTATTTAGATTTATTAATGGTTCATTTTGAATGTCTATTTATATCGGCTGTGCTTGTTGTAATGGACTGCAATTTCATTACAAGAATGTAAATTTATTTCGTATGCACGCTGCCACACTTCTTTAGATTTATTGATAGTTTCATGTAAATTTTCACATGCAGCTCCTTCGACGGGAACCAATGGGTACTTGCGTGTTCGTTGTAATGGTGGTCTCAATCAGCAGCGCAGTGCAGTAAGTAATGAGATCTCGTTATGACATAGTCATATCCCTCACATTCTTCTTTACTAATTCCTTTTGCTAGTTTTACCTCGTTCTTTTGCTCTCTTTAGACTTAGGGCATCTTTTTCGAAGCTTTTGTGTCTCATGAATCTTGAATTTTCTCCTAGGACTTAATCTGGGACAAGCTTTAATATTGAAATAATTAGCTGTTAATGGTGGCGCATTCATTGCCTTTGTGCTTTGGATTTGATATAAATGCCAGGGGATAATTTTAGAAAAGGTTCAGTTCTGAGTAACTTTTGGCTTAATGATATTCCCATCAGGATTTCTTGCATTATATAGGAATAAGTATCAATCTAATTATGATAAATGTAATTACAACCTAAATACAATTATATACAGAATTATATTAAACGGGCAATGTTTGATAAGTCGTAATATTCGTCAATATCCGTGATCTCTGTTAATCTCATTAACAAGTTCGTGTTTATTTGAATTTGAGAGTTAAGTCAACATTGTACCTTCGTTATTTAGTATAGTTATTCATGATAGGGTTTTGCCAAGCACTTTACATGTGGACAAGTTTGATTCCTGTGCTTAAGTTCGTTTGGTGTTGATAATATTTACATTTACTTTTTGTTTCTCATCCCATTTCCAAAATTAATTTATGTTTGCCTGCTCCTATGGGATGTATCTCCTGAAGCAGGTGACATGGGGTTCGTCTCTCAATGCGCATGACCATGAAAAACTATATGGTCTTATAGAAACCTATAATTCTAAAAAGAAGTGTAATCATACTTAGGTTTTACTTTACTTCTGCCCCTTTCTCTAAGTTCATGGAAATTGCCAGAATGGAGCTGTTTCAATACTCCCCCTGCTTTTTTCTTTCTCGTCAGGGACGTGTCAGCAGCTACTTCAAACCAAATTTTACTCCAACACCAGACGATGCCAAAAGTGTAATTAATTATTTTTTTGATACATGGGAGATTTGTGCTGTGAATATAAACAACATCATTTAAAACATGCTAACCTATATAACAGCATTTAAATTATAACTCAGTTCTCTTTCATCAGTCACCTGTCAAAACAGACTCTTTTGTTGTTTCTTATGCAAATATTCCATGCCTCAGACTTCCAGATAGCTTCCCATGTGGGGTTAGCATGAAAGAGAAAGAAGGAATCTTTAGCAAGCCCTCTATGTGTCTTTTAGGGTATAATTATAATCTTGAGAAATATACACTTATTGTAGCCTAATGATCAGCAGCCTTGTGTCATAACAACAGCAGCTCACTGTGTGCATTTTTTGTCTGCACTTCCTGTTCCTTTACAAATGGTACTTTTATTTATTGCTTTATTAGCTGGACCATTTCAAATATTTGTTTATTCTTTTCCATTTGACACCTCTTCAGATTGGATCAAAAGAATAAAAAACTTGGTTTTTTTAAGCTCATTGTTCTACTATGAAGTCGTCAACTTAACATCTTCTACGCATTCATTTTATTGTCTCAAATTTGGTGTGCTCCATCTGATATAAGAGGGGTTTCATTAATTTCTAGATCTGTAATGCTGTTCTTGCTGCTCGAATTATGAATGCTACACTTGTGCTGCCCGAGTTGGATGCCAATTCCTTCTGGCATGATGACAGGTTACTTCCAAACCACTGCATGATAATTTTACATAATCAGCCTATTTTAATTAGAATAGTGATATTTAGTTTTTGAACGCTCTGTAACCTAATATTTTAAGCAAGTTCGTTCTTTGATCCAGTATTTACTAATGTGTCTGGTTTACAAAATAAAGAGTTCATTAGTTCTTGCTGAACTGTGTGCAATTGGTTAAGATATTAAGTGCTTATTTTTATTGTGCTTAGCGGTTTCCGTGGTATCTACGATGTTGAGCATTTTATCAAATCATTGAGGTACGATGTAAAAATTGTCGAAAGAATTCCTGAAATCCATAAGAATGGGAAGATCAAGAAGATAAAAGCTTTTCAGGTGAAGTGTATTATCAATGGTGATGTTTTTCAGATATTATCTCCAGTTCCCAACAAATTTTAATACAAACTTGTTCCATTCTTAGATTCGGCCTCCTAGAGATGCTCCCATCAGTTGGTACACAACATTTGCTTTAGAGAAGATGAAGGAACACAGTGCCATTTATCTTACCCCTTTTTCACATCGCCTGGCTGAAGAGATTGACAACCCTGAGTATCAGCGGCTAAGATGCAGGGTGAACTATCATGCCTTAAGATTTAAACCACATATTATAGAGCTGAGTAACTCAATAGTCAATAGACTTCGTGCACGAGGTCACTTCATGGCTATACATCTTCGTTTTGAGATGGATATGCTTGCATTTGCTGGGTAAGTCAGTACATGTTTATGTTGGCAAATTGAGAACCCCAAGAAAATAGGAAAAAACGAAAGAAAAGAAGAGAGAAGAAAAAGGATAGAGAATTCCACAAGCAACTGACGAAGCCATAAGAGATGTTTATGATTATATCATCTCTTTCCTTTATATCTTTCCCTTTTCTTTGGGCGATTGGGCACAGCTTGCCTAGAGTGATTGCTCAATCCGTCGATCAAGCTTTTGGCCCTTCTTGCACTGCAAGTAGAGGAAAACAGTAATTTTCTTATAGGAATTTTATGAAATAGGCCCCCAAAAGGGGCATAGTACAAACACGCATAAGGCCAGAAAATAATCCAAAAATATATGTCAGGAAAAGCAAAAATACTATAATAATGTTTTGGAGAGCCCAAATCCTGTATCTGCACAACATTGTGCAAAAATGGTCAGCAAGTGGAAATGTATAGAAGAAAATAAGATAACAAATTTATTTTATTGTGGATTTGAAGCTATGCATTATCTGATATGAAGTTTTTCAGGTGCTTTGATATATTTACCCGTGAAGAACAGAGAATTTTGAAGAAATATAGAGAGGAAAATTTTGCTGCGAAGAAACTTGTTTATAGTGAAAGAAGGGCTATTGGAAAATGCCCACTAACTCCAGAAGAGGTAGTTTTTATTTTTAAATTTGATTTAGTAAATAGTCAAGATCTTTTATATCTTTTATGCAACAGTACGTATTGATCTAAGCAAAATGTTTTGTTATCTGTAGGAAAATGACGTGCTTAGTTGCAACTAGTATCTTGACTAGTTAATGGTTGCTTAAGTACCAATCTTTCAGGATATCAAAGTCAATGTCTTGATGCCATGAAATTTTGGGAGGGAAACCTCTTTAATTGCTTTACCTTTTTCTGAGGTTCGATCACTTTAGTCCTTCCACTTTGCATTATTAATGCTGAAGTGGGTCCCGGAAATATCTGAAGTAGAGGTTCTTGTGTTAAACATGTTGCATAAAAATTGGGCTTTTAAGTATTTGAGAAGATTAAAAAATAACATTTTGATTTTTACTTATTTTTACCTTCCCACATGACCACCAAAATATGAAAAAGAAGAAAAGAAGCTTATCATGCAGGGAAGTTAAAAAATCAGCTTTCTAAGAGATAAGTGAGGGGAACCTAATACTCAATAGTACCTAATATTTAAATAAATAGCACCCAGGGCAGCTTTTCCTTAAGAGAATTTAGATAACTAGAGTAAACAAAGTTAAGTAAAGATTTTGGCAGGCCAATGAGATATTTAGGAGGCCTCACAAGTTTCCCGCATCAGCTTAGGAGGGAATTTCAAGGTACCCCTCCTAGTCTCCCTTTATTTTGATTTAAAGAGTGAATATGGTGAGGTTGAGAAATTATATTTCAATTTGTATACATTGTCTGGAATTATAATTAACCTGGAAATAGTCTCTCTGCATCTTTGTAGTTCCATAATGTGGAACTAATATCTTATTCGTAATGATTTCAGGGGGAGAAATTCAAATTTTCAATTCCAACTCTACCGATTTTCTGCAAGCAGTTTCAATGAATTATAAAGATGCTTAATTTATTACACCAATTTGCTGCAGGTAGGTCTCATCTTACGCGCAATGGGGTTTGATAACTCTACCAGGATATATCTAGCAGCTGGCGAGCTATTTGGAGGTGATCGATTTATGAAACCTTTTCGCTCCTTGTTTCCTCGCCTTGAGAATCATAGTACAGTAGACACCACTGGCGAGCTGGCGAAGAATACAAATGGCTTGCTGGGCTCTGCCGTGGATTACATGGTTTGTCTCCTCGCGGACATTTTCATGCCCACATATGATGGGCCAAGCAACTTTGCAAATAATCTCCTTGGCCACCGCCTCTATTATGGTTTCCGTACAACCATTCGGCCTGATAGAAAAGCTCTTTCCCCTATCTTTATTGATCACGAGAAGGGGCAGACCACAGGTTTTGAAGAAGCTGTTAGACAAGTGATGCTAAGCACAAATTTTGGTGGGCCTCACAAGCGATTGCCACCTGAGTCATTCTATACAAATTCTTGGCCTGAGTGCTTTTGCCAGACATCGGCGATGAATCCTGCTGATAAATGTCCACCAGATAATGTTTTGGATATCTTAGACAGCCAGTTGGCAACAGAGAGGATTGATGATTCAGAATCGATAGCATCAAATTTTACTTCTGATGTAGATAAGTAGGATATTGATGGAAACATATATGCCATTCAGATTCTCTACAGTTCCAAGAGCTGCAATATCATGTTGCCAAACTCAACCAACAAGTGATGGTTGCTATCTAATTCGGCTGTGCAGGTATCCCTCTGTTCCCTATACATTTGCGCATCTTTGTTGAAGTGATTTCTTTTTGTAGTATTTTCACCAGTCATATCATAATAGATTAATAGTTGTAGCCAATATTAGTGTTTGTTTTGTAGTGCTTATAAGCTTCTTTGGTTAAAAAGTATGTTTGACCATCTTAAATTGTAATTTTAAGTTTTGGCAATCATGCCCTTAAGCTTAATCCTGAAAGAGATGAACTTTTGATTTTAGAATAGAAAATAACTTAATGGGTTTAAGCTGTCGAAGTTTTGCTTTGGTAAATCTTGATTGAAAGTTGTAAACTCAAATGATAAACAAATCATATTTATGAGCTAATAAATAATCTTTTGGAAAATCTTATCATGTAATGGGGAAATTAGCAGTCCCGTTACTGCTATCCCATTCAAGTAGTGAAAATTTAAGTTGAAGATTGTTCTTCCAATGCTTTCCAAAGGACCAGCAAACATTTTTTCTCTTCATTCATTGCAAATTTTCATTAGGCAATTTTGTAGTCTTGTCAGTCATTTGTATGATCCAGTTACTACCTAAAAATGTTCTGATTATTTTCCTGCAAAGTTTACGCTTGATTTCTCAAACTCAGAATTCATTTTTTTGGTAGCCGCCCCCTGCCAGCTGGGGATTTTTTTTTTTTCCCCTCAGTATTTCCCTGCAATGTTTGCATTTGAGTTCTGCAACTTAGAAGATACATCTGTCTCTTTTTGTGTCCGACGTCCCACCCCCGGGGAATGTCCCTCCTGCTTCTTTTACTGCTGTAAAGGTTCCCACAATGCATATTTGTTGCATATACATGACTACTTTTCCAGGGTAACTTTTTCATATAAAGAGGGCAGTTGATAAGGCGGTTGCAAGATAGTATCTATCACAGTTTCTGGCCAGTATGAAGATTTAGTAATGAAAAGTAAAAATGAGAATCTGCTGTCATTTCTAATTACACTGTGCACACGCACACCTGAACATACACTAATCACCACTACACATCCTCGTAGTTAGAGATTTTCTTAAATTCTTTTTGCTTTTTCTGCAGTGTTACTTCTTGGCTAACTACTGACTGTTATGTTCTACTAATTGTCACAACCAGTATTTAGAGATTCATTTTTCAAATTCATTTGTCTGTTTCTGTAGTGTTGCATCTTATCTAACTATTAAACATTCTGTTCTTGTTCTCAACTTCTTGTTGACGTAGTTACTGGGAGAAATAACAAACAAGCACTCCCAGCAGTTTGTTTGGAAGTGGACCACATTGACTCACAGAACAACAATTTCACTGATGACTGATGACAGGGACAACTTATAAACATACTTCGATTCACATGAATTGATTGACATATTCACATACTGGAGTATATAATATTGTATAAAAGGCATTTCCCTTGTATAATATTGTCTGATTATGTGTAGAAAATGTTGTCGAATGAGCATATGGTTATAAGGCTGTTGAACGCGAAATCTACCCTGATTTTCAACATGTATGGTCACAGGTCTATTTTTGTTTTAAAGATTTACCTTGTTTGAGCTCCATTATTTGAAAAAAAATTGATTTGGAATAGTGATTTTTTTTTTTTTGGAGAATGTGGTTAAAAAATAAGAAGAATTTTTGAATTAATTTGTAATTTTTATTAAGAAATTGTGATTTATAAGAGAAAAAATGAATTAAAATTTAATAGAGGCCAAACAAGGAGCTTAATTGATAATGAAGAATATGTTATTTTGAGCATGTTTGCTGGAAAATTTTGAAGTTTTTTGTTTTAGCCTGTGCTTTGATTTTCATTCTTTTCAAAATATATTTTTCTCTTCTTTTTAATCACTATTCTTAATTAAAATAATATTACATGTAAATAAATAAAAAAAGTTTAACTACGCATTTTCTATCAATAAATATGCTATTTTAAAATATATTTTTCAAAAAGAATATGGATCAAACACACCTATTGTTTGGTGACCATTACTTTGAACTCTATTTGTGTTTGATTGATCTTTAATTATTGTTTCTTTTAGGGTGTATTTTAAAATAGTAAATTAATGGAAAATATATAGTTAAAAAAAAAAAAAAATTTACTTACGTGTAATATTATTTTAATAAAAAATATGTGATATATAAATGGGAGCTTAATTTTGTCATACTTCTCAAAGAAGTGTACTTCAGAAGTTTAGAGTGATTAGAAATGACCGGTGAATGGTCTAGTTTTCGATTTTATAATTAAATTCAAAAGTCAGGTCAAACCGGCCGATAAAGAGAGGTTCATTATAATTAAAGCTTAAAAATGGAAAAAAAAAAAAAAGAAAAGAAGACATTAATCTAGTCAAGACACAAACGCGCGAAAACCTCGAAGAACTTGAATCAACCATGAAATGCATAACCAGAAATGCTACAAAATATATTAACACGTCAATCCGTCCAAAAGCGGTGGTAAAAATCTAAACAAGGATAGCCTAAGCAAAAAATTCATGCTTTGAATATCAGAAACAATTACTTACTAAATTCCAAATTTCGATCATATTCAAAACACAATCTCGATGGTCTCCGAGCACCTCGGGAGCATTGAAATTTTCTCGCAAGTTGATGTCGACAAGTCTGAACCAATTTTCATTCTTTTCAAAACTTTTCCATTCTGTAACAAGTACTTCACCAGCTCGAAGTCATGTTCAGACCCAATGAATTGTTTGAATTCAATATTCTTGAGATGCTCGCTCAAACAAATGGGCACAGTTTCCGGCAGAGCATAGAGAACTTCAGCTTCCTCAATGTAGCCATGCTGTTGAGGATAGAATTAGAATATTAGATTAATCCTCGACTTCTTACTCTAGAAACTACTCGATAAAGCTCACCTTATGAATAACAAGCTATTTGATTTGAGGTGCACTTTCGAGTACGTTTGGCAGTATTCGAAGGTCAGAAGCACTGAGCTCCAAGAATGTCAAAGTTTCGAGCACGGATAATGAAGAACAATTGGAGCACATTACCTTGAATCAAAGAAGGAAAAATACCAAAGAAAATATGAGTAAAAAATTTGTATTTAACTACTGAGAAGATAATGAAAACTTATGTTTTTACCTCTAGAGCACTATCAGATAAGTAGAGTGACTTGACTCCATGCATCTTGTCGATAAGCTCAGATACATTTTCCCAATTTTTCACCTTTGTAATGAAAGAGATTTTCGCTCGAACAAGAGAGTTTATATTCTTTACCCAGTGGAATTCATTTTCATGACCATGGTACTCAAAAAATTCCAGATTTGGCGTATCAATGACAAGTTTACATTTCGAATTACTATCGTCAAGAAAATCCATGAAATTACCATCACCATAATCGATAGAAAGTTTTCTAAGCAAGGGGAATGAAAGATTAAGAACTTTGTTGTTCCCAAAGGAGCACCTAGATAGACACAACTCTTCAAGAAACTTACAACCCAGAAATAATCTGGTCATCGAGCGATCACCATCTAACATAAAATCTACCAAGTGCAGCACCTTTAGATTAGGTAAACTGACATATTCCCAGACAAATAACTCCACAACTGCTCTTAGTTTCAGGACAACCAGTGAGTGACATACGAAAAGTTCAAGAGGTAAGATTCCAACAGTTGTGCTATCTCCCATCCAAAGATCAATCTCTTTAACCTTGCGACAAATTGCAGCACATACTATATCACCGATTGTGGAATCCTCGATGAAATTGCTTTTGAGGCGAAATCGATTGATATTAGGTACATTTCGTAGCACGATTTGCCAACATGCAAACTTTTCAAATGCCTTCTCAAAATTCTTTTTCCTTTTCTTAAAAGTTAAAGAATCATCAAGAACTATGTTAGGGAGAGAAATGCAGAGGTCCTTCCATCTAGTGGATAGAACAGACGTGACAACAGCATATTTTGTATCAAGAAATGATAAAATATGGCGAAGAACAGTATCTGGTAAAGAACTTATTCTATCTGGATCTGCATAATCATCAGCAGGGACAGGTGTTTTGCGAGCCCTTTTGGATGATTTGGACGTTCCAGAATCCTACAATAAACGGGGATTTTCGTAAGAGAACATAGTTGCAGTTTGATAACAGTGGCCGGCCAAAAGAAAGAGCAACAGAGACTTACTTGGCGGCGGCGACGCCGTGGGGCATATCGGGATCTCAATTCAGCAAGTTTAATCTCTTCCCACATCGACATCAAAGTAAATTTAAGTTGAAATCTTTTTCTTTTGCAAAATAGTGAAAGCTCTCTCTCTCCTCTATATAGAAGAACTCAAACCCATTATCTTTTGCAAAATAATGAAAGCTCTCTCTCCTCTATATAAATGATAATGTTGACAAGTGCCGTACTATACTGTAACTGGAGTTAACTTACTAGGGACGATTCGATTGCTTGACAGACACGTAAGAAATTAGGGCAATAAAAAAAAAATTGTAGAGATAACGTTTGTGTTGAATTAAAAACATTTCGACATTGTTTGATCCTCACGGCCGTTTGATTTTCATTATTTGTAAAATAAAAATGAAAAATATAATTATTATGGACTTCATAAAAAAGATGAAAAATAAAAAATTATGACTGAATATAATTAATAACGATTATATTTTTTATTTTTATGGATAATTAATGAGAAAACCTTATTATTTTAAGTGTACGATTTTCTCTGTTTTTTCACCAAGAATTTTTCAATAAAATAATATTACATATAAATTTTTAAAAAATTCTTATTTTTTAACCGCACATTTTCCGTCAATTTATTATTTCAAATGCATTCTTCAATAAAAAAGAGGTTTGAACATGTTCTTCGGGTATTGCTCTTCAGCTAATTTTTTAATTATGTTAAAATGAATTTTGTAATAATGAATTTTGGAGAATAAGCGGTTAAAAAATAGAAAAAAAAAAATTGGAATTTCATGTAAAACCTTTGTCTGAGACACATTATTATTTGAAAAGGAATGTATTTTTATTGTTGATGTGATAGGGAATATGTAGTCGAAGAATAATGAAAAATTATTGATGTGATGGAAAATATTATTTTGTTAAAAAATGTGTCGTTAAAAATGAGTAGAATAATGAGAATGAGAAAAATAATGTGGCTCAAACAGGGGGCAAAATATTTTATTGAAAGAATGTGTAATTGAAATTAAGGGTCCGTTTGATAGCCTACGTTTTTCGTGGAAGGTGGTAAACGTTTTTCTGCTTTTTACTATTCACATGTTTGATTGCACTAATTTTTTAGGGAAAACGTTTTCCAAAGTAAAAGCGATTGATGCACAAAAGTTAGAAAACGCTTTTTTCACCATATTCGTGGGTAACGTTTTTCAACTTTTTTGACAATATATATATATATATATATTAGCAATTGAAACACATTCCAAAATCAATGGTAAAAAAATTTATCCATTTAGTTGACAATTTGCATAAAAAAAAAGTCAAACGAAAAATTTGTCAGGTGAAAAATTATACCAATCAAACACCATTAATTACAATTCCTTGTAAAACGAATTCTAAACAATTCAATTCTTGAATAATGATACTCAAAACTCTCTTTTTTCTCAAACTCATTTTTAATAAGACCCTATTTGATTGGGCAGATTTTCTATGGAACTTGGAAATTAAATTTTAACTTCTATCTTTTTGCATATTTAATTGGCCAAATTTTTCATGAAATTGATTTTTTATATTTGCTTTATGTAACGGGAAAATAAATTTCCACCATTTTTGTGGTTCTTCGTTTTCCATCTTTTTTTTTTTTTTTTTTTTTTTGGCAGTTAAAACAATCTCTACAACAATTGTTAAAAATTTATTACTCTTTAATTGACAATTTTCATAGAAAACAAAGTCAAACAAATGATATTTAGCTTTTTTTTTTTTTTTTTTTGAAACAAATTATATCCTCAATTGTAACAAATTTCATCACTTTAATTGACAATTTTCATGATAAACAAAGTCAAACGAACACCAAAAGATATAAAATTTCAACATTTTCCAACTGAAAAATTATATCAATCAAACACAATTAATTGACAATTCTCAGTAAAACAAGTTCTAAGCAATTTAATTTCCTACAATTCGTTTTCTTTCTACCAAAATTTCATCATTTCAATCAAACGGACCCTAACATATTCCCACTGTTAAATATTTTACATGTAAATAACTAAATATATAGCGCCAATAGTTGGGATGAATTAAACATCTAGCGCCTATTTTGGCTCCATTGTTTTTAAAATACATCACTTTTTAACAACCATTGTTTTGGAAAGATAAAGTTTTGAATAATAATTTGTAAAAAAATGTATGGTTAAAAAGTAATAAAAAATTTGAACTTAAGTACATGATTGTGTAAATAAGTGGTTGAAAATGAGTACGTAGAAAAAAAATTAAAATAATGATTGTCAAAAAATGGCTACATTTTCTAAAACACATTTTCAACCACATTTTTTCATAAAATAATATTATGAATAAATAAATAAATAAAATCTTATCTTCTAACAACACATTCTAAAAAAACAGTATTTCAAAATATATTTTGTCAATATTTGGTATTGATTAAAATTAAATTTTAATCTAAGTTAAAATCAAACAATCAAATATTAACCACGTATTTTATGGATTCCACAACTTTTCAATCATACATTTCAAAATTTTCTATAAAAAATTTAATTTTCTCAACCCATTTTCTTTTTTTTTTCTTTTCTTTTAAGCCATGTTTGTCTATCATTATTTCAGAATTTTTTTTTTCAAACTTATTTTCAACCACATTCTCACAATAAAATATTTTATACTTAAATTTTTTTTTAAAAAAAAATCATACTTTTTAACCCTACATTCTTCAAGAATTCACTATTTCAAAACTCATTTTCCTACTTTAATGGTAGACAAACATGGGTTAAATCTAGCCCACGTTTGGTTCTTATTTTTAAAAATAATTTTTTTCCCAAATTTACTTTTAACCATACATTTTATGATAATTATAACTTTTTAATTACATATTTTATCAATTGCTATTATTGAAATCTATTGAAAATCTAATTTTTATCAAACCAAATAAGGCCTTATTTTCGATCATGTATTCTCTATATGAAATAATCTTGCACATCAATTTTTATAAAATAAATATTTAAAAGTATCCATTATTTTTTCATGACAAGAAGATTACACTCTTGTTTTGGTAAAGTTTTTATCTTTTTTAAATTTTAAATAGAACAAACTTCATTATTCAACACACATTTTGTTGGACAGGCAACTTTCACTTATGGGGTGTATTCAATTGAAACTTTTGAAGATTTTGGTGGATTTTTTTTAAGTGAAAATTTTCGTAGATTTTTCATGGATTTACATAGAATTAGTGGAAGTCTTTCGTAGACTTCTATAGACTTTCATTTTAAAACTTTTGTAGAATTCAAAAGACTTTTTAAAGACTTTCATTTGAAATAGAATTCACGTGGATCCAGTACAATAATGTGAAATTAACACATGAGATTGTAGTTCCCATAATTTTTCTTCCACTTCCCCTCCTCATATAATTAAAAAATATTTTAAAAAGAATAAAAATTTAAGATCTTAAATAAATAAATAATAATCAAAAGTATACACATATATATAATAAAAAATAAATTTAATATTCAATATTATTAATATAATATACTTTAAAAAATAAATATATTTACATTTAATTATAAATTTGTCATATAAAAAAATAGATATTTTCACAAAAAAAAGAATGAAAAAAGTTACAAGAATCCAATTTAAATTTTTCATAGAAAATGGAGATAAACGATAAGAGAGAGAGAGAGAGAGAGAATCAATAGAAAAAATTAATTTTAATCATATATCTAATGTTTGTAAAAGGAAAAATGAAAAAAATATTAAAATTTTTTTTTTTTTTTTTATAAGTCTTCCAAAATCTCATGATTAATGAGAAACAAATTTTGAGATTTTATATGAGTACTTTCCGCTTAAAAGTTAGTACTCCAGAGACTTTTATAAAAATTTCTAGAAGTCATTAAAATTTGAATACCCCAAAACTTATAGAGACTTCTTAAAAAATTTAATTGAATACACCGAAACTTTTAGAGACTTTTTAAAAGTCTATAAAAGTTTCAATTGAATACACCATAACTTTTAGAGAGTCTCTAAAAGTTTACATTGAATACACCTAAACTTTTTAAATCCTAAAAAGTCATTAAAAGTCTCAATTGAATACACCTCCTTTAGGATTCGTGTCATTGCAAGGTGGAAAATGGGTGAAAAGAAAATGAATGGCAGGGAATTGAATTGAATAGAATTTATTTTTAGAGATAATTGTAATTAATGGTGTTTGATTGGTATAATTTTTCACCTAATTCGTTTGACTCTATTTTTCATGCAAATTGTGACCTTTTTGAGATAAATTTTTTCACAATCTGTATTAAAATTTGTTTGGATTGCAAAAAAGTAAAAAAATTAATTAAAAATAATTAATTTTTGAACTTTTTTGTGTTCGTTTGACTTCATTTTTCATGCAAATTGTCAATTAAATTGATAAATTTTTTTACCATTGAATTTAGAATATATTTCTATTACCAAAAAGTACAAAAAAAAAAAAAAAAAAAAAAAGATGGAAAATATTTTTTCACCATACTCATAGGAAAATAAAAGATGAAAAATGTGTTTTAAATAGTCGTACCTAGAAAATGGGTGAAAATGAATTCTATGAAAAAGTTATACAATCAAACATCAAATTCACTTCTTAAACTTGTAATCCACGGGGTTATCAATCTATAATCTCAAAAAGTACGTCAAATGAAAGCTATAAATAACTTTTAGCCCCGGTTTGGTAGTTTTTTTGGAGAGAAAATATATTTTTAAATAATTAATTAATGGAGAATATATGGTTAAAAATTAATGACTCGTTCGGTAGACATTAAAATTCAATTTTAATTAAAAATATAACCGTTATACTTAACTTTCATCTCACGAATGAATCCGCTATTGGTTAGTTTTTCAATTAAAATCTAATTTAAATTTCTATCAAACACATTTTAAGGAAAATTTTTGGATTTATATGTAATATTATTTTATTAAAAAATGTGTGATTGAAAAAAATATATATATATATTTTGACAAAAATGATTACTAAATAGGGTTTAGTGTAATCCAAACGTATGCTATAAAGGGTTTAAATATGGCCCCAAGACTAATTAGGGGCCCGTGATGTGGCATGTGGTCCTGTCACCGAGTCACTCTATCAAAAACCCTACAATAAATATAGAGCCACTTTTTTTTTTTTAGGTTTATGTGTAAAATTATTTTATAGGAAAATATGTGGTTAAAAATTATTTTTGTAAAAAAAAGTTAATTTTCAGAAAATGGAGTTCAAACAACGAAGAATACGTAGTTAAAAGTTTGTTCAATTCGAGAAACATTCTAAGCCTATGTTTAGTAGTTATTTTTGGGGAAAAAATATATTTTTAAATAGTTAATTGATGGAGAATACGTGGTTAAAAATTAAGGAAAAATTTTGAATTTTTGTGTAATATTATTTTATTGAATAATATGTAATTGAAAAGAATAGAGAGAAAAATGTAATTTGAGAAAAAATGACTGTCAAACAGGGGCTAAATCTTTTTTTGGTTCAACTGAAAAGTTAGATTAAAATCTAAATAATTAATGATAACAATATATTTCAAAGAATTCACAACTTTTCAATCACACGTGACATCATTTTTTTTTATCGAAATTTACCAAATAAATCATTATTTATATCTAAACCAAACAAAGGATAACAAATTAAAAGTTAATTCTGCAGTTAAGTCAAAATCCAAACAATCTTACTTTTAAAACTAATAAAAAGTTACATCTACACGTTTCATTGTCCTACTATTATCCCTAAAAAGAAAAGTTACTTATTGTCCCTGATTAGTAGAGATTAAAATTAAATTTTTAATAGGTTCGGATAAAAATTAATAAAATATGTGATTAAAAAATTGTGAATCAAATAAAATATGTGGTTAAAATTAATTGTTGATTTTGACTTATGATTTTAATTGAATTTTAGTAAATTAATTTAAACTATGTATTTTATAATATCCATAACATTTTCATCATTTTTTTTTTATCGAAATTAGCCCATGTTTGACACACTAATAATTTGGAAAAAATGCATTTTTTGATGTGACGAATGATGAATATGTAGTTAAAAAAAAATTATTAATGTGATAAAAAATATTATTTTATTTATAATTAAAAATAAGTAGAAGAATGAAAAAAATTGTGTACCAAACATGATCATATTGAAAAACATAATTTATCTGAGAGTGTGTTTGATGGAGATTATTGGAGAATAATGAATTTTGAAATAGTGATATGATGGGAAATGTGTGGTTAAAAAAGAAAAAAAAGTTATTGATGTGATAAAAAATATTATTTTATTGAAGAATGTGTGGTTGAAAATGAGTAGAAAAATGAAAATGAAAATGAGAATGTGAATCAAACGGGGCTAGAAAGGAGTAAGGTGTAAAAATAAAAATAAAAATGAAGGAAACTGCAATTTTTCACAATAATAATCATTATCCACGAGTAGGCTGGACAATTCGGTACGCTTAGGTGGCTGCAAAAAGTAGCCACTGATTTGATTGCGCCTGCCATTGGCAGAGATCAATCCAATTTCTTGAAATTTGAAAAAAAAAAAAATCTTTTCATTTCCCGGGCTTTTGGTTAAAAAAAAAAAAAAAAATTCTCAAAATGTTTCATCGCAACATCTAGGCTAATTGACGCAAAACGTTATTATTTTTGAGGTTTATTGCGAAAAATATCTCTTCTTTTTATTTTTTGACACAAAACGTGGCCTTTTACTTTTGTAGCGCTCAACGTCTTTTTCGTTTCTTCTTGACCATTTTACCATTCTACTAAAATAAAAATAAAGAATAAATTGCAATTATGGGTCCAAATTTTTAAAAAGGTGCAAATCAGTCATAAACATGAAAAAATCATTACCCCTTAAAGCCGTCACTTTTGAAGGCAAAATTCTCAACCTCCGATCACCTTGTCCGTCGGAGCAACATATCACCTTAAAATTCTCATTGTCCTCTTCACAACCCACCCAACCACTAGCCCCAACTCCGATGAATTTGACCAAAACTTTGAACTAAAATCAGATAACACGCACCAAAAATTGGTCTAGCAAAAAAGCCTTCATGCACGATTTTCTTCCAATTTCGATCCAATTCATGGATGCCTATATTAATTACACTCCACAGGTCCCTCAAACTCACCTAGACGCATTCATTCATATTCAAATTATAGCAAATAACACAAAAAAAAAAAAAAAAAAAAATTGTAGCTGTTTTTGGAAACAGCGTGTTCGTGGCCGGAAAACCCAAATTTCGGCTACGGTGGCGGTCCCCATGATCGCAGACCACCTGGGCTAGAAACCTCTCTTCATGGCGCAGCTATTCTACACATGGGTCATCACCAATTTGGCCAAAATGTGCACGAATTTCACATAGCATATCGCGACCATGTTTAGTCCATCAAATCTGGTTTTGGTTCAAATTCGTCATTGTTCATTCACAATTGGTCAAGACCCATATGTTCGGTGGGTGCGACCGTGAGTTGCATCGTTGAGATCGGAATTCGTGATGGAAGGGACCTACCGTTTTGTGGAGGAAAACTTCTGCATCTTTGGTTTTGATTCAAATTTTTGGTCAAATCTGTCAGAGTTAGGGCTAGTGGTTGGGTAGGTTGTGAAGAGGGCAATGAGTGCTTCAAGGTGGTATGTTGGTCCGACGGCCAAGGTGATCAGAGGTTGGAGATTTTGCCTTCAAAAGTGGCGACTTAAGGGGTGATAGTTTTTTCATGTTTGTAACTAATTTGCACATTTTAAAAAGTTTGAATCCATAATTGCAATTTATTCTTTGTTTTTCTTTTTATTTTATTTTAATAGAGGGGTAAATGATCGAAAAGAAACGAAAAGGACTTTGAGCGCTACAAAAGTAAAAGGTATAGACGTTTTTCACAATAGACTTCAAAGGTAGGGACATTTTGCGTCAATTACCCCAATATCTATTTACATTCTTTCAAATACTACTAGCCGTAGCAATAAAGAGCATATTAAGGCCCTGTTTGGTAATCATTATTTTAAATTTTTTTCTACTTATTTTTAATTACACGTTCTTACAATAAAATATTTTTCGTGTAAACTCAATTTTTTTTTCTAATCTTTAACCGCATATTCTCAAAAAATTTACTATTCAAAAATTCATTCTTTCCAAAAAAAAAAAAAAATGGGTGTCAAACAAGGGGTAATATAGATATTTTAAACATAGATTTTGTAAAAACTAAGAGAATGTGTAATTATAAGTAGAGAAAAAATATGAATGCACGTGTAATTTTATTTTATTAAAAGAATTAGTAGTTGGAAAAAATTTTGAAGAAAAAAGTTTCTATCACATTTTAGCTCCTGTTTAATCCTCATTAAATTAAATTTTATTTTTCTCATTCATATTTTCAACCACATAATTTTTCATTAAATAATATTATATGTAAATCGAAAATTTGTCCTTTTTTTCAATCACCAATTTTTTGAAAAAATATTATTCCAACCATTATAATTTAAAATAATGGGGGCCAAACGAAGACTAAGTAAAACTACGGTACAAGTACAACTAGTGTTAAACATTGTCTAGATAGCAATTAAGCCTTTGTTCAATTCCAATTATTTTCAAAATATATATATTTTATTTTATTTTATTTTCAATCACACATTTTTTAATAAAATAATATTACATGCAAACTTAAAAATTTTCCTTATTTTTAACAACATATTTTCCATCAATCTACCATTCCAAACTACATAACTAAAAATGGGGGCTCAAACAGACACTAAACCCTTGTTTGAAACTCATTCCATTAAATTTCATTTTTTTTTTCTCCTATTTTCAATCACACAATCTTCCATAAAATAATATTATACGTAAATCGAAAAACTTTCTTTCTTTTACAACCACTCATTTTTCAAAAAAATATTATTTCACCCATTTTCATTCAAAAAAATGGGGCTAAGTAAAATTTACAAACTGTGGGACAGTTAAATAAGTGTTTGAAACCAATTTGCTACATTGCATTATTCCATGTCGAATGTATTGCAGAAGAGCACAATAAAGTTATATTTTATGCATATATTTGACAAATTTTAAAAATTATTTATAAAATTGTCAATTTTAATCACGCATTTCAATAATATGTACTATAACTTATTAACTGGTTATTTTATCTAGAGAAAATTACACTATATGTCATTTTTTGGCTTTACATTTACAAAAATCTCACTTTAAAAAGTTTTTACGAGATTGTCATTTTTTGACATTTTGGCCCCTATAGAAAATTTTAATACTCTGCATGCCCTTTATTAAATAAGATTTTATTACATGACAAAATTTATATCAAAAAGTGAAAAATATCTTATCAACAGTACTTGAAAATTTTGAAAAAAAAAAATGTGAAACTTCAAAAACAAAACAAATTATTATTGATCTCTCTATTTCACATTCAACATCTTCTAATCTAAATATACACATTTCTCTCTAGAGCTGGACAAAAGTCTCGAATTGAGCGAATTTTCTAAAATTAAATACACGAACGGGTACTCAAATCTAGAATCGACAGGTTTGATTCGGTTCTCGATTCTAGACCAAAAATCTAATTTTTAAAAATTTTATATTAAATAAATCAAATTATATTATTTAACTTTTTCTAAATAAATTAGCAAATTAACAAATTATTTTCAAATTAAGAACAATACCTCCACCAGTGCCACCAAATTCGAAGATGCTAAGAACCTATTTCATATCAGCCACTGAGAAATCGAGGTGGTCAAGCAACTTGCGAAAATCGGTAGAGGAGACTGTGGTAACTGCATGTCGGATCACGCTCCGCCGCTTACACTTCTTGAGAAAGGCTAGTGACTTTTCAAGATTTTTCGATACCTCGACAACGATGCAACGTTTGTAGAAGGAAACACCAGTGATACCATCGCCAGAACGAATGATAGCACCACATCACCATCAACCCAACCTCATTTTCAACCACACATTTACACTATAAAATATTTTGCACATAAACCCAAATTTTTTCCATATTTTTTAATCATACACTCTCCTTGTTGAACAGTGGCTAAACAATGTAGTCTATGTTGGGATCGAGGTGTAAAAACACGGAGGAGAATGTTGTTTGTATATGATAAAAGAAAAGTACAATGTTTAACTTGTAGGAGCATGATTAAACAAAAATTATATGAAGAAAAAGTGTGTAGAAATGTGACTACACCAAACCAGAAATAAAAGAGATATAGAAGATGAAGAAACAGCGATCTGAGGCAAGCGATGCCACTTTCTCCGCAACAATGCTTATGATTTACCACACTTGTCTCCAAGATGCAACAGATTCGACTTGTGATAGTAGCACTACAAACCACAAGTTCCAGTAAACTTTTGACGAATTTCCCGCCCTACAAAAGAAGAGCTTTTGGAGAGTTTTGGTAAGAGAAATATGTTATGCTTGATGCACAAATGATATGAGATGTATTAGTGACGTCCAAAGAGTCATATATATAGATGATATGGGGTTGTGAACGAAGTGTTGCGAGTCAAAACACAACAAATGCGGGAATTCATTTTCGCTCGCTTTTCGCCCACATCGCTCGAGTGACACTTTTAGAGAGTTGGTCCCTCGAGTGACATCTTCGTTCGAGCGACAGTGTTATCTAACTTCTTCTAAATTTCTTCATATTTTGGATCGCAATTTCTCATTCATCCGATATTGGTTTCGACACGCCAAATATACAGGGAAATCAAAATTTCCTTTCGAAGGCGTTGCTCCCTCGACTCCTACGACCTGACCAAGCAGGTTAATCCTTGTTTCGAAGCGGCTGAACGACAAATCATTTGCATAAATAAATCAAGTCTCAATATTTGACCGAAATTGACACGAAGTCTAATGTTGATTTTCAACACTTAATCGATTTCTCTCGAGTTTTAAACTAATTCCTACAGTTCAAAGCTTCAATAATTAGTGTTTTTCTTCGATAAATAGTAGTGGCAGAGTGAGCTGAATTCGAGTTCTTGAATTTCTTCTTCTTGGGCCTTAGCTTAGACTTGATCCTCACATGGCCAGGCTGAAATTTTACTAAAAATAATGGAAAGATTGACAAACAGCCTAAAACAACTATTTCTCAAAAGTACTATTCAACCTTTTTTATGACCAAAATTTTGTTTTACTTACTATTTTCTTATTTTTTTTACACCATTGTTTCAATTTTGGTAACAAAAGGGTTACACACACACGACATAATATGATACACACATTCTTCTCATCTCTACAACAACCACCTCTATGAAAATCTCAATAGTTGAAAATGTCGCTTATTTCCACAACCACCACTCTCACCAATACAAATCTATACTGCTACCATCAACGCGGATAATTATCATCACAGTCATCCTCGCTGCCGCCAACACAAATGATATCAAACAAGGAGGAGAATCCTAAGGAGCTGGCATGTCCCGGGTTCGAATCCTAAGGAGAAGAATTTGGAGTAGTTCAGTGAAAACACACTCAAACTCTGACCAACTTGAGCATATCACTCGATTACCCTCACACCAAGACCTAATGGCGTGCAAATGTGGGCGCGAGTAATGACGCGTAATAAAAAAAAAAAAAAAGGCTAAAATTTAGTAGAAAATTAGAAGGTAAAAAAATTACAGATGAGTGTGGTATGATGTGGTATAGTGGGTGAACCTGGTTTTTCAAAAAGAAAAGTAATTACTATCATATTTATGAAATTGAAATTTAAAAACTTTAAGGCAATTTTTCTCAATTTTAATTCCTATTATGTCCTTTTAATTTTTAATGATTTAATTTAATTGATTATTATTTTATTTAACATTTGTAATGTAAAATTTTCTTAAATGTATTTTTTTTTTAAAAAAAAATTGTATCTTAAATCTAATATTTTTAAAATGCTTTATTAATTTGTTAATAAATACAATATTGTAGTATATTCATATAATTTGTAAAATAAATTAATTGTTGATAATTAAAAAATAAGAAAATAAATGAAACACTGTACATTTGATGTAATCAATTGGATATGACTTTGCGAGACGGTGAAAAAGTCGCACCAATTTAGCGAAAAAGTTACACAAATTTGGTGCTATGAATTTGAGATGTCCTAAGTTACAACAATCTTATGATTAATTATGTGTTTTGCACCGAATATAAGGGCGTGAGTTTTTTTTTTTTTTTTTTTTTTTTTTTTTTTTTCCATGGAATTGATTTTCACCAAATTTCAAGGTACAACCACTTGAAGCGTGATTTTGTGGAATTCAATGACTTGCTATATAGTGGGAATCCAATTCCACATTTTATTTCTTTTTTTTTTTATTAGCAATAGAAACAAATTGTAAGATAAAATGTAAAAAAATTTATCTATTTAATTGACAAATTTCATGCAAAACAAAGTCAAACGTAAAAATAAAAATAAAAAATTTATTTTTGACAATCTAAACATATTTTGTTCCAATGGTAAAAAAATTTATCCATTTAATTGACAATTTGCATAAAAAATAAAGCCAAACGTATTATAATAGAAATGTGGAAAATTATACCAATCAAACACCTTTAATTGAATTCCCGATAAAACAATTTCAAACAATTCAATTTTCTGTAATTCAATTCATTTCCACCCAAATTCCAATCTTGTTATCAAACGGACCTTAAGTCACGTCCACTGATAAGTGTTCATACTTCATCGACTGCAAATATAATATTTTGTACAACTAAGGTTCTATAAACGAAAGTTGAGGAGAAAGTATCAGAATGGTTTCAACTATTTCACTATTCATGTTGAAATTTAATTACGAATTTAAAATTAATAAAAAACCTCGTGATCTGATGTAGATATAATTTTTATCTATCTTTTAGTTGATATTTATTTATTAAATAAATTCGATTTTTAATCAGATTAATTCTAAATATTAGGTTTTTTAATTTTTGTCATTATCCTTTTAATAGTTATCTAAAATTTTGTTATTATCTAGATTCTAATTATTTCTTTAAATAAGAGCTGTGTCATCATGGCAAAAAGTTGATTTTTCGTTTAAGTTTACTCTCTCAGATTACTCGATGACCCAAGAATGCTTTTAACTATGGTTCAAATAAAAATTTCAAACGAAGGAAATTCGAAGATATTTACAATTAGATAGATCTCAAAAACACGACTTCTATTTTTTACTTCAATTTTTAAAAATTTGAGTAACTAATGGTTTTGAAGAATATGATAATTATAAATTCATTAGCGAAAATATGATTTTCACATAGATGTGGGCTCAGGACAAGAGCTACCCCAGAGGAGCTTGAACTAAATAAATAAGGTGTTCGAAAGAAAACACTGACATATATTTGAAATGTTCTGCATTTTGTTCACCCACTCTTGATTTCGGGAGATTCGAAACAGAGAAGGATCTTCCACTTGATATTTATATTCACTCTACAAATTTATTTCTTATTTCACCCATTAAACAAAAAATTGAACTAAATCCACTATGACAAATTTAGGGGTGGGAGTGGGTTGGGTTGGATTGGTTTGAGTCATTTTTTTTTTTTTTTTTTCAAACCCAACCCAACCCAACATGGTTGGTTTGATAAAAAAATCAATATAATCCAACCCAATTATTGATTTAAACTCAATCCAACCCCATCAAGTTTGGATAGATTTGGATTGGGTTGGGTTGGTCGGTTTGGATTTCGACTCAATTAAAGTTGGATTCAATTTATTTGTTAAATTTGAATAATTTTTTAGAGTTTGAAATTATTTGAAAACCTTCATTTTTTAGACACACATATATATAATGAATTATTTCTAAAAATAATGTATAAATAAGTTTAAAATTTATTAAGTATTTTCATTTTTATATTTTTTTTGGAATTTATTTATTTCATCATCACGTCTTTAATTTTTTACTTTATCGTCAAATAACTTTACATTTGTACATAGTGTTCATGTAAATCGGTCTATGTGAAAAAAATGGACGTTTATAAATTATAAGTCATTTTTTTTTATCTTTACTATGTATCTATTCAATTTTTTTTCCATATTATATATTAATTTTTTAATTCATCTGATTGGGTTGTGTTTTAATTCATAACTCGAGACTCAACCCAACCTCAAATTCAATTTTTCAACCCAATCTAACCCAATTGAACTTAAAAAATCAATCCAAACCGATCGATTTGATTTGAGTTGGTTGAATTGAACGGATTGAGTTGGATTTTGCTCAACCCTAATTATGATAAAACAAATTAAGCTATTTGTACTTCATTTTTGTACATCATAAATGACATTTCACTTTTGTATTATAAATGCACGTTTTAATTGCATTAAAGGTTCCTAAAATTTATATGTTGTATAATTTATTTATAGCTTTTTCTAATTACATTATTATCATTATCATTCAATTAGTCAACACATGTTGTCCTTTATGGCTGCTTTCGATAAAAAATTTCAGCAAAATTTAAAATAAGGGACAAATATTTAGTCGCAATTTTATATTTATTGTTATTTCTTATTTGATATACCTTGGACAAGTAATTTTTTTTACAGCCTCTTAACGAAATTTCGGGATGAAAATCGTAGTAGGGGCAAAACGTGCTAATTAATGAAAAATTAAGGATAAGAATATGACTATAAAAGTTGGAACATGAGTATCACATTTTTTTTTTTTTAAGGATAATTGGCACAAAAACGTCTCTACATTTGAAGGTTTTTGTGGAAAACGTCATTACATTTCGTTTTTTGGTGAATAACGTCCTTACCTTTACTTTTTCTTGAGCAAAATGTCCATCCGTCCATCTCCCGTTAGAATGCACCGTTAAATAATAAAAAATGGGATTTTTATTTTCCGAACATAAGTGTAAAATTGTCCAAACCCAATAACTTTATAGTGCTTCACTTCTATCCCGCCTTCTTCTTCTTCAAATGTTATGCACAACTAAAATGTATAAGTAATATGAAAATGAATTTGGATGATGTTGTAAAAAATAAGGAAAAATGACGAAAATCACTATATTTCTGGTTGAACTTCATCATAACTGTCGTAAATCTAAAAATAAAAAAAAATAAAAAATTTAATGATATATGAAGAGATTGAAAGTGATCGATAAAATTAAGATGTTCATCCCCATTTTGTGCTTATGAAGGGTGTAAATAAGGGATAAAGTGAGAAGAACAATTAAATGTGCTTCTGTGAATTGAGGTTTTGAGTAAGAATGGAGAAGATGATGACCATGAACGGGGCTTCTTCCCAATTTAGCATGAAATTGTCTTTGCGAAAAACATTCATACCTTCACTTTGTCTTTGCGAGAAACATCCCTGTCTTTACATTATTTTTGAGAGAAACATCCCTACCTTTACATTGTATTGGCGCAAAACATTCATACCCTTATACTGTCTTTGCGTAAAACATCCCTACCTTCGTAAAAAATTGTGCAAAATGTCTCTGCTAGATACAACCCACAACCCTATTTATATGCCCTGCAACTGCAACTCACTGTCCCTAACACCCATTTCGAACACAGCAAAATAAATACTCAACAACCAAGCTCAATAACCAGACCTAACAATTACAGTACTCAACAACCAAACTCAGCAACACAATAGCAAAAGGCATATACAATTGCAGTGAATGAAGCAACAATCAGTACGCTTTCTGTCCAGTTCAAAAATATATAAAAAAACAGATACAATTCAGCATATCCTACAGCAATTACTATTGTAGTAAATGAACATTAACCATATACAATTCATGTGCAGTGATTCATTGAACAAAAAACAATTTTTTTTTTTTTTTACAAAAGCTAAAACATCTGGCATAATCATATTAATTTCGTGCTAGTGGTGGTGCACTTTTGCAGCCCCTACTATTGTATCCTCATTCACCACATTTTATGCATGTCATTATCAGCCCTGCTATTTTCCTTGGACTTGATGTAGATCTTGTAGTTGACTTACTTGAAGAAGCCTTCCTAGACCTCTTTGATTGACTTGAAGCCACTTCATTTGACTTTTTTTTGGCCTCCCAACCTTTTTTGTGTACACTGATGGATCGAGAGGGTTGAGACCTGGGTTAGGCCATCAATCTGGGCTTGTGATGGGGGAGATGGATTGAGTATAAGTCACGAGGTAAGCCTCCTTCATGTAGATGTCATCTACATACTCCATTACATTAAGGCCCCTTGATGCAAATGAGGTAATCACATGGCAACAAGGAATTCCTGACAATTGCCAAGCACGACATATGCATGTTCTTCCTCTTTAGTCCACAACATGTAGTACGGTGCCTGCATTGTGTCGAACTTGAAACCTTTCATTTCTTGCATATTCAGCCTATTCCACCCATACAAGTCCATGGTTCTTGTCTATAATTTTCTGAATTTTGGGACCTACTAATGCTGTCCACCGATTAGAGGACTCTCTACGGGCAACAATCTTCTTAATCAAATAATTTTGAATCTCCTCTAGCATGGTCAAAATGGGCTTCTCTCTTGCGCTAACAATTGTACTATTAAATGATTCACATAAATTGTTTAGAAGCATGTCACATTTATTCCCTTCTCTGAAATGGTATTTCCTCCAATGAGATGTAGGTTTTGATTCAAGTCATTCATATAGGTTGAGCTTACTCTGAAATTCCTATACACCATAGGGCAAGTATGCTCTTCGATAAAAGTTTTAATCACGATACTTGTCTTCTTATGCTCCTTGGTAGCATATAACAACCATGGACAATCTCCTTTACATATGACTCTCAGTCGGTGGCGTCATCCTTCTTGTATTTGATCTCTCGATTTTTACGAACCGAATGTTCAGTGATTGCAGCCTTTAGGGTGGCCATAGACTCAAATACCAAGCCTGGATAACATAAAAAAATTATTAGGGACTTCGAATCCAGAAAAGAAATTTGAGAATACGTTTATTTTGCATTTAAGAAAATCTTCAACTAACCTGTTCTAAATACTAGATCCTTTATATCTGTCGTTACGTTGAAAGTATCACTAGAAGCCCTGCTTCTTGGTGTTGTACCTTCATCATCTTCACTTTGAATGATTCTTAAATCATCGGAGTTTCCATAGTCGGTATCTCAATCCCTTACCTGCTGCGCATCCGCTGCACTAAATCAGAAATCAAAATTAACCCGTTGACTCCCTGCTTCACCAGTAGCTGCAAGCTCGTACTCCTTCTCGTAATCAGATTCCACCAACCCTTCTACTTCCTCTCCCCCACTTTGTTCTTCAGTGACATCTTCAACCACAACTTCATTCATTCCCGCACTCATATCACCCACATTTGCATCCTTGCTGTAATGGTATTGTAAGCTTTCCTCGCACTGTGACCACAATTCTTCAGCATTTTCCTCAAAAAAATTGGTCCGCCCAAGTAACTTCAGCCTTCGTTCCTTAGTTCTCTTCAACAATTGGTACATAACAATCTTCAAATGGTACATCAACTTCATGCACATGCAACGACAATGCATACGATTACATTGGGGCTATGACATATATTTGTAACAACGAATGACCCTCCCTATCCTTAAGCATGCCCTCAATACCCCTTTCGCTCGCCAATCTCGTCAATCCCTTTTCTAAACTCATCCATTGCTTCTTATAATAGAACTCCAACACCATTTCATTTCCAACCACACGTAAGAATTTCATCAAATTCTCTTTCATGAACCATGCAGCCTGGAAATAATCGATGAAAAGCACAAACCCCCTTCATATATACCAAATTGTTTGGCTTTTCATAAAAATTGCCTTCATGATGTACTTCAATAGTGAAATATGGAGAATTGCCTCCTGTATGCAAACGGTAGGAAATTCAAAAACAAATATCCAGAAATAAATTGAAACAGAAAACTCCTAATTTCAAACACCACTCAGAAATTGAATCAACATCAAAAAAATTTCAATCAAGCTAAAAATCGGAGAAAGCATGTAGAAATTTCACACACCACGTAGAAATTTTCAATCAAGTCAAAAATTGGAGGAAGCACGTAGAAATTTCACACACAACTAAGAAACTGAATCAACATCACCATTTGGGTTAAATGTACGTAAAAATTTGATAGATTGAAGACTATACCGTAAATGGGTGGATCGTCTCCGGGGTCCCTCAAAATCGGAGGAAGCATGTTCAGTGCAAGACTAAGTGCTTCGAGTATATATCTGCATAACGGTGATAAACCACTAGAAAACTAAATGAAATCATTCAATCAATCGAAAAATCGAAAGACATTTCGGAAATCATATAAACCCATTTCCAGATTTTTCTTGTCGTCGCTCGCGTCAACTCGCTTCACTGTGGGCTTCAACTTTGCAGTGAACGGTGAACGACAATGCGGTAAAGGGAGCGAAGGTACCGGTGAACGGAGTTTGAAGAGGCGAGTTGGGCGTGATAGGAAGAAACCCAAGTCGTCTCCTTTCCTAGCCAGAGAATGGCTTGTGTGTAACGAAGCGACATATTTGAAGTGAAGTTGGGATTTGGACGACTTTACCCTTATGTTTGAAAAATAAAAATCTCAAATTTTTTTTATTTAACGGTGCATTCTAATGCGAAATGGATGGAATGACCTTTTATGTGAGAAAATATAAAGATAAGAACGTTATTCGCCAAAAAAACAAAAAGATAAAAGACATTTTCCACAAAAAGATAAAAGGCGTTTTGCGCTAATCACCCTTTCGTTTAACATCCACTCAAAACCAATTCAGACAGGAAAGCGTGTTTGCCCGAGAAATAACTCAAAAAGAGGGGAGAAGTGCGCTCTGAGAAATGATTCCAAAAATAAGAAAGTGCTCTCTTTGTCAATTTCATCAACCATCTCCAGCATTTCGTGAAAATCAATGATTAATAATTTCACAATTTTTTGATCCATATAATGAGGTTTAAATTAACGTCATCGGAAACCTAAAATTTCCCCTTAAAATCTGTACTACGATGGTGAAGAACTTGTGGGCCAACCACGACGATCGTTTTTTATTGTTGAAATTAAATATTGTTGATGATTTTTGGATTGTGAATTGTGAATGGAATCGAAGAAGCCTACTGTGAAGGTGCAAGAAGAGAAGCAGAAGGGACAAGAAGATCAAGAACCGAAAGTAATAGAATGGGAGGATTACGAGCAAGAGCTGGCACGACTCTGCAGTTTGACATCCGCACTCGAAGAAGCGAAGGGCAAGAAAAATAATCTTGAACAGAAACTCCACTCCCTTACACAAGTATGCACTTTATCCCAATTCCTTTCTACTTTTGTTTAAATTGTATGATTGGGAATTGATAGTAATTCTGTTGTATTATTCTTCTCCTTTTAATTTAGAGATGATCTTAATTTTCCCCCCATGGGGAATCAAATCTTATTTCGTTGTTGTTTTGTATTTGGAAATTTTATTAGTAGTGATAGTTGTTCCATAATCAGTGATATTTTTAGGTTTTAATATTTTATTGACTAAACTTCTCCATAATTGAGTTGTGGTCTGAGGTATATTTCTTGGTTAACTCCAGCGGAAACCCAACTCTAGTCTTTTCTAAACTAAAAATTGATATTATTGCCTGTGATTGATATTTGATATAATTCTTTAACATGACTAATTATTTTTTATAGTTTATGAAATTTAACTCACATTTTTGTTTTACTTGTCGTTTAATGTGTAAAGGGAATGACTCAGGTACCCTAATTTGGCCCTAATAGTTTGGGTAGTCATGACCCTAAGGGATGCTTAACACTTGTTACATAGCCATTCTTTTCGTACCCTTTTGCATTAACTGGGGGTCTTCCGTTTCCCATTGTGCTCAATCATGTGAAGCTGTTTATATTGGTGCAAGTCTTAGATCCAACAATTGCAAGGATCTATATAGCCACCCAGGGATGACAATTTATAGTGACGAGTTTGTATGGTGGTATAACGAAGGGATACCACTTGTTGAAAATGGTTATGTGAAATATGTAAATGACCAGTTTATACAATTACTGTTCCTACTATAAAGTTGTTAGTGTATCAAAAAAGTGTCACTGTAGGAAATTTTTTTTATATGGTTTTCGGAACGGACAAGATATTTAAACTAAAATGTATAATCAAATGTTCTGCATGTGATATTTTTGATTTATCGTATATCATTCTGCTGTTGATGAAAGGTGCAACTCCATCAGAATCAAGAAGATGTTACACTGTGCAAATCATTCTGAATAACTGTCCATAAGTGATCTTTATGCAACTTTGTTTACTCTTTTTTTTCATTTTGTTTGATATAACTAATTAAACAAACACAATTACTTCAGTTAGTATTTTACAAAAGTTTCCCAGCCATTGAAGAAAAGGGTATGCAATTGAGTTTTAGTTTCATTTACTTGCTCTGATTACTTGATATTAGTTGAAGAGAGTACTTATCTCAGAAAGTATAGAAGAGACTGCTCTTATTCCCTTTATTTTACTTTCTCCTTTTCTATAAAATTATTTACTTTATAATTCCTGTGCATTGTGATTACTTTTAATGTGCACAGGTGGAAGCCAAATCATTAAGCAAGTACAATGAGCTCGACGAGATGAATGAAAAATTGGAATCTCGTAAATTGGTGATGGGAAACATGTCAATGCATTCAAAGGTAGTAGAGGAGAAAGTAAGAAAGCAGGAAGAACAACTTAGTTCTGAAATTAGATCTTTATTGGTTGCTGGAACTGCTCTTTCTGCAGCCAGGAAACGCATGCAGGTAATTACAGTCTACAACGGTGACTAAGCTTTTTCTTTTCTGTTTCTTCTTTCCTTAATTCTAGATTAGCACTTGGGTATTGGTTCTTCTCTTATTACTTGACTTGTTTTTTATTTTCTGCGAAGCTTGAGATCAATCAATCTATGCTCTCATATTATGTCTACTTTTCTGTTTGTATCTATTTTACCACACTAGAGGCTATCGCTTTAACAATTCTTTGTCACCATCTCCAAGATTCTTGACATGGAAATAGTAATATGTTCTCTAAAGTTCCATATCATTTGTAGTTTTTGTTCTTGCCTAATTGAAAATCATATCCCTCAAACTTTTTTTTTTGTCACTGAAAATACTTCTCACTCAAATCATAAATTCGAAGTGCATTTTTTGGAGGGAAGTACTTTGAAAGAGAGGCATTTGCCTTTATAGGACATTGTCCGACATGTTTGTACAGGGTGCAAGGAGCCATGTATTGGTGTATGTACCTTTGGTGCTCATCTATTGGGTTTTGAGGGTTCTTGAAAAGCGAGTGGAGATGATTAATCAGTACGCAAACTATTGATGTCTGTTATGGTATTTCGAGGTGACCATTAAAAATAATTGTTTCTCACATAATTGATTAATCATTTGAGTGGCCAATGTGTGACTTTTTCATAAAATTTAATCTTCGATACCTCATATCATCACGAAGCTTTTTGTAACTGAGCTTTCTGGTGACAATGGGACGCTTTCTATCCATTGAATCTAAAATCTTCGAATTCATTATTGAAGGAGGCGGGGTCCGTAGGGTGCGTATCAATGAGATGGGTAGGAATATTGTCCGTTCAGTTGTTATGGGGCGAGTTTGTGCTAATAGAGTGGCTGGCGCCATTGACGATCTTATTTCTAAACCGTATATTCAGCCTTTTGCTTGTTCTTTTAGGGTGAATGACATTGTCATCCTCCTGCAACGCTGCTCAAATTCGAAAGACAACTTTATTTCCATTTAGGAAATTCATAGAGGCGGATGCAAGGGAGCCATTATTATCCCAGAGGGGAGAAATGGTGATGGGTGGCGTGGTTTTGGGTTGGAGTTACGCCGTCAC
The DNA here is from genome assembly GCA_019395295.1 of Osmanthus fragrans. Classification (NCBI taxonomy): domain Eukaryota; kingdom Viridiplantae; phylum Streptophyta; class Magnoliopsida; order Lamiales; family Oleaceae; genus Osmanthus; species Osmanthus fragrans. The sequence goes on from JAEDXY010000092.1 coordinate 262,693, forward strand.
TCCTTCACGGAAGTTAAGCATGGGGAGATGGGGTCAAAAATTCTTCCTGTGGAACAGCAGAAGAAGGTGGCCAGCACTGTGATGGGTAAAGGCCTGTATGCTGCGCCGGTTTCCTCCACTGTCATATCGGCCGGCGATGCTAGGGGAAAGCAGCCGGTAATGAAGGTTGGTGATTGCCAGAAGATTGTGCAGGATTCTAGGCCGAAAATAGAAAAGTTGACCCTCAATATGGCAAATTCTGATCTTGTTAGTTTGGGGATAGATTCTGGAAAATTACTATTATCATTGAATATTCAAATCGAATGTGGGCTGGATGGGATTTGGGGGGTTAAGCACGTTCAAGTGATTGGATCCACACAAGGCCCAAATGCGTTTTTTGATAAGGCCAACTCTGGAAAGGGCTTAAAGTTTAAGGGTCTAGGCAAAAAAAGGCGTTTCCAGAAGCCCAAAGTGGTGTGGAGGCCCAAATCCGCTTCAAAGCCACAATCTCTTCTTGGCCCTTCAACCACTATGTCTACGCTAGTTTCTCTGAAGGGGCCTGGTGCGATTCCACAGCCCCTTACTCCAGCTACGGATTCGACGACGACGACAACCGCCCTTCCGAAGCCGGCGATGACCTCCGATTTGGGTGCCACAGCTACGGTTCAACACCTCGGTGAGGTCATCATGCGTACGTGGGGTTCGTCATCAGATTGGGTGCTTGAGCTCCGTGATGGGCGAAGGTTATCCATCCTTTGTTTCCCTTCTTCGTCCATGTTTTAGTGAGATTCAGGAGTTGGAGCCTGTAATTTTAGCTGGTTTGGGGAAGATGGTGTGCGCCAGGGGTGGTTCTGGGTATTCGGATGGGTTTAGTGGCGATGAGGGTGACGATGAGGGGAGTCTGAAGTGGGGGCTGTCTCGGAATGCTCAATAGGGGATGGCGTGATTGTGTGTAGGGAGGGGAAGGATGAACTTTTGGAGGTGCTTCCGTTGGCCTTTATGGTTACTTAAGAAGGGGGTGAGATGAATGGGTCCGTAGCTCCAGGGGGATGTCGGGGCTGAGGTGCCTGAGTTGTCCGATCTGGGCGAGGCAAGAAGTGTCTCTCCTCCATCTGCATGGGCGTTAGGCAAATATCAACATTTTGGAGAATTTGTGGGGGCCTCTTTCGAGGGGGTGTGAGGAGGAGGTCCTTGCTCTTCTGAAATCCATCGACTCGCGCCTCACAAACTCTGCTAGTGGGGGGAAACCTCAGTTAAATCTGGCAGATCAGGGAAGAAGGACAACAGGGAGTTAAAGGCCTTGGTTAGCACAATTAATTATGATGCTAGGTCATCACGTGGCAGAGGTATCAACAGGGATAGGGTCTTGATGTTATCCCAATGAATGTAAAAATTCTCTCTTGGAATGTTCGTGGGCTCAATGATCGGGACAAACGGCTCTAGGTTAGAAGTCTCATTAAGCAATGGGGACCTGATATTATTTGCCTCCGGGAGACTAAAATCGAGCTGGTCTCCAGAAGACTAGTGCGTAGTCTGTAGGGTACTCACCATGTGGATTGGATGTTTCTGGGTTCTGTTGGTGCCTCTGGTGGTATATTGTTGATGTGGGATCGTAGGGTGGTGGAAAAAATTGATGAAGCTGTAGGTGATTTTTCGGTTTCTTGCAGATTCAGGGGAGTAATTGACCAGTTTGAATGGGCATTTTCTGGGGTGTACGGACCACAAACAGACAGGGAGAGGTCATTAATGTGGGACGAGTTGGTTGGTTTGGCTAGTTGGTGGGGGCGTCCCATGGTGTGTTGGAGGGGATTTTAATGTTATTCGATTTTCTACAGAAAGATTGGGGGGAGATTTGTTCACTCCAGCTATGCAGGACTTTTCGGATTTCATATCTCATTTTGGACTCCTGGATATTCCCTTGGAGGGGGGGGGGCAGTTTCACTTGGTCCAATAGCCAAACGGATGCCTCCATGTCTCACATTGATAGATTTGTGTACTCAACGGACTGGGATGATCATTTTCCAGCTATCCATCAGAAGCGTCTCCCTAGACTCTTGTCTGATCACTATCCTATTATGCTGGAGTGTGGAGACTACTCCAGGGGTAAGAGACCTTTTCGTTTTGAAAATATGTGGCTGAAATCGGAGGGCTTTGTGGACCTGGTGAAAGGGTGGTGGGAGTCTTATCACTTTGAAGGCTCCCCTAGCTACATTCTGGCTAGGAAACTGGAGCCCTCAAGCTAGATTTGAAAAAGTGGAATGTAGAGGTTTTTGGTAATGTACAGAACAAGAGGTTGCAAGCACTGTCTGAATTGAATTTGTTGGATGGCGTGGCGGAATTACGTCTTTTATCTAGTGAAGAGAGAGATCAGAAAATTAGGCTTGTGGAGGAACTGGAAAGGTCTCTTCTGCAAGAGGAAATCTGTTGGTGCCAGAAATCTCGAGCTCTTTGGTTACAAGAAGGTGATAAAAATACTAAATTTTTTCATCGTATAGCTAACTCCCATCGCAGGTACAACTCCATCTCTTCTCTGATGATTAACGGAGTGTTGTCTACTAATCAGAGGAAATTTCGACGGGTATAACTCAGTTCTATCAAGATTTATATCAGGAAGGAGGGGTTACGAGACCGATGCTTGATGGCCTCGAATTTTCAATGATCTCAACCGAGGATTCGGTTTGGTTAGGGAGACCTTTTGAAGAGGAGGAAGTGCTCAGAGTTGTTCAAGGGTTCAATGGTGATAAAGCTCCAAGACCAGATGGTTTCTCTATGGCTTTCTTTAAAGTTTGCTGGGATGTTGTTTACTTGGATATCATGACGGTGTTGAGGGCTTTTCATGTGTCTGGATCTTTTGAAAAAAGTCTTAATACCACATTCCTAGCCCTTATTCCTAAAAAGGTGGGGGCGGTTGAGGTGAAGGATTTCCGTCCTATCAGTCTCATGAGTGGGCTATACAAGATCTTGGCAAAAATTTTGGCCAACAGACTGAAGATGGTGCTGCCAAAGATAATCTCAACATCTCAGAATGCTTTTGTCCAGGGGACACAGATTTTGGACTCGGTTCTTATAGCTAGTAAATGCCTGGATAGTAGGCTGAAGAAGGGGGAGCCTGGCGTTTTATGTAAACTTGATATGGAAAAAGCCTACGATCATGTTATTTGGGAGTTCTTTATTTGCTTCGGAGATGTGGATTTTCGCAGTTATGGATTTCGTGGATTCGTCTATGCATTTCTACGGTTCGTTTTTCCATCCTTATCAATGGTAGTCCGAGTGGTTTTTTCGCAAGTTTGAGGGGCCTAAGGCAAGGGGATCCATTATCCCCCTTACTTTTTATTATTGTTATGGAGGCTCTTAGTCGGATTATGGACCGAGCTATCCAGGGAGGTCTTCTTTCGGGTTTCATGGTGGGGTCCCCTCTAGGTCACCAAGTCTGGATCTCTCATCTGCTCTTCGCGGATGACACTTTGATTTTCTGTGATGCGGATCCGATTAAATTGGAGCATTTGCGATCTTTTTTTTGTGGTTTGAGGCGGTCTCTGGGCTGAAGATTAATTTGAACAAGTCTGAGATGGTTCTTGTGGGTGAGGTCCCTAATTTGGAGGTCTTGGCTCATATTTTGGGTTGTCAAACCGCGTCTCTCCCAATGAAATATTTGGGGTTGCCGTTGGGTGCTTCTTTTAAGGCCAAATCGAGTTGGAATCTGATTATCGAGCGTATGGAGAAGCGCCTAGTAGGATGGAAATGCCTCTATTTATCTAAAGGGGGGAAGGTTACTTTAATTAAGAGCACTCTCTCTAGTTTACCCACTTACTTCTTATCTCTTTTCCCCATTCCGGCTGGGGTGGCACACCGACTAGAGAGGATTCAGAGACACTTTCTTTGGTTTGGCATGGGGGAGGAGACAAAATTTCACTTAGTCTCGTGGTCTCAGGTTTGCGAGCCTGTGCAGTATGGAGGGTTGTGGGTGAAGGACCTTAAACGTTTCAATAGGGCTCTACTATGCAAGTGGTTGTGGCGTTTTGGCATGGAAAGGAATGCTCTTTGGCGTCAAGTGGTAGCTGCCAAATATGGCAGCAACTGGGGGGGTTGGGTACCAAGGAAGTGAGGGATTCTCATGGGGTGAGCTTATGAAAATCTATTCACAAAGGCTGGTCTTCGTTCTCGAATCACTTGTTTTATTTGGTGGGGGATGGATCTCGGGTGAAATTTTGGCATGATAGGTGGTGTGGTGGGGGGTGTCATTGAAGGAGGCTTATCCGGAGCTCTTATCTATCGCTCTTGACAGGAATGCTTCAGTAGTCGCTCTCATGTCTCACATTAATGGTATGCTTCACTGGGATGTGCTCTTCACTCGGTGTGTGCATGATTGGGAGTTCGAGTCCATCTCTTCCTTTATGGATCTCCTCTACTCAATTCCGTTGCAAGGTAGAGGGGAGGATTCGATCAGTTGGGGTTATCCGGTTTCTAAGGCTTTTACCGTTAAGAGATGCTACCGTGACTTGAGTTGCACACCTCCCAGAACTTTCCCTTGGAAGAGTGTGTGGAAATCCAAGGTCCCTCCCCGAGTGGCCTTCTTCTCGTGGACTGCAGCACTGGGGAAGATCCCGACTATTGATAACCTTCGCAAACGTGGCCTTATTTTGGTTGATTGGTGCTGTTTATGTAGGGAGAGTGGGGAGAGTCCTGGCCATATTCTCTTGCACTGTAAGCTAGCTAGGGAATTGTGGAATTTGGTGTTCGCTCTATTTGGGATCCCGTGGGTCATGCCGAGGATTGTCTTCGATCTCCTCTCATGCTGGTAGGGGCCTAGTGGTAGTCGTAGTACTTCTTCGGTGTGGAGGGTTGTTCCCCATTGTATTTTTTGGTGTGTTTGGAGGGAAAGAAACGCTCGACATTTCGAGGATATTGTGACCTCCATCCCGGATTTGAAGAGTAGTTTCTTTCTTTTATTGTTTGAGTGGGTAAAGGGCTTGGGTTTTCTCTCCATCAGCTCTCTTGTAGAGTTGTTGGACCATTGTATTCCTTAATTCCTATTTGTATTCTCCTAGTATACTGGGATTTTTTAATAAAAATTGTTTACTTATCAAAAAAAAAAAAAAAGAATTCATTCTCACCTGGTTTCTGGGATGTTTGCCACCATTTCTTTTTGTGGTTGAAGTTGTGTGGAGAAAAAATTGCAGTGATGTATAATTGACAGTTAGATCGCTGCTTCATCTGTTGGAAGTTTTGATTTTTAACTATACTAAAAAGTTCAAACTGGTTCTTGTCAGAAAGCAACTTCCTTTGCTTTTTGTGTTTAAGCCCCTACTTATAGGAGCTAAATTACATGCACTGGATTAATAATTAGTTAACAAAATGCCAAAATTCATTCATATTCCTCGTGGATTGAAGGGCTCCTTAGTGAATTTCTGGATGTGTCACGAAGATAAAGATCATTCTCCGTCCTTTCCTTGCATTCCAGCAATCTGATATGTGGGTTATCGAATTTGAATATAGTTTTGATTTAGCATGGTTGGGAGTGTATTACTTGTAGAATATACAAGTGCAAGGCTTCTAGTTGGGGGAGTACTTGTTGAAAGTGATTGCATTACTGCATTTACTACATTATTTGTTATTCTTCTCTGAACCTCCATTGTGTCATAACACATCTTCTCTGGATTGGGAATAATGTACGTGTGGTTCTGATGGTACATGGATATCTTGTAGACTTCCTAGAGGTTCAAAACATACCTGGCGAAGGTTGGCATATAGAATTGTTTGTACAGACTCTGAGGTGATAATTATGCCTCTTGGACATTTAATACAGCCATATATCTCATATGATTTTTTTTTTTTTTGATCGGTAAATGTGTATATAGATCAAAATCAAAACCATTTACAAGTACATCCGGGCATACCCGGGCGAAACCAATGCAAAAAGACAAACAATTTCCCCGGGCATACCCGGGTAATTGAAGTCCAAAACAAGTAACAATACAAATATTCCGGGCATTCCCGAGTGAACAAGTCAAAAGCAAGTGTTACATCAACAAACCGGGCATCCCCGGGTCAAGCGAAATGAAAAATACTAGGAAAAATCAAGATGACAAGAGGCCCATAGCTAAGCTCTCAAAATGAATCAAAACATTCGGATACAAAGGAAACATAACTTTGTATACGTGTGTTTTGATCTGTTGAACAATACTATCAACATTGGGAACCAAGTCCTTAAAAATCTTCCTATTCCTTGCCGTCCAAATGTGGTAGATGGTAGTGACAAGTGCTATACATTTAACCTTTGAATTCCAAGTAGTTCTTCGTGCCTCCTTTTTGATCCGTTTCATTCGTGCCTCCTTTTTGATCCGTTTCATTGCACTAGGTAGAGTAGACATTGCTCGCCTAAGACCCACCCATGCATGTATCTTCCCCCAAACAGCCCGGCTGAGAGGACAAGCAAAAAACAAGTGTTCTGCCGTCTCACCTGTGCATGTACAAAGGCTGCATGTGCTGTCAATATTAAGAAAATCCAGTCTGTCCTTTGTTAACAGCCTCGATTTTGAGGCTAACCATGCGATAAATGCGTGTTTCGGTGTGATAAATGAATTCCAAACTGTTTTGGCCCAGATCACCTTCATCCCCTTAGGTCTAAAATGTTCATATGCATCAGCAACACAGAAACTGCCATTTTTTACCCAACTGGACAGCAACTGGACAGCTCCAGAAATGCCTGTATTAGCGCCCACTGTAGCCCCAGAAATGCCGTCTACAGGCCCCAAAAATCTGTCAATGTCGTCTTCCAAAAGTCTGTCATATTCAGCCTCCAAGGAACTGTCATTTTCAGCATGCATACCAGCAGAAACAGCACCTGTTCTACCAGCCAGCAAAGTAGAACCAGCACCTGTGCTGTTTCCAAAAAAATTGCCACTTTCGGTCCCCCTGAAGCTGTCATTTTCAGCATGCAAACCAGTAAAACCAGCACCAATTCTACCGGCCAGCAAAGTAGAATCAGCAAAAATCTGCTATTTTCGGCCCCCCTTAGACTGCCATTTTCAGCTGTATCCCAGTAAAAACAGCATCAGAATCTCCACCTGTGCTAATGTCCAGCACCATTTCAGCATGTACACCAGTATCTTCAGCCCCAAGAATGCTGTCTCTGATTTGCAACAGCTTTTTAATAAGCGGGGAATCCTCTTTTCTCGATTTGTATGTCCAAATGTCACTCCCATGTAGATACACATGATTGACCCATTTTATCCATAGAGTATCCTTTTTTCAATGAATATTCCAAAGTGTCTTGGAAAGTAATGCTAAATTCCAGCATTTAATATCTTTTAAACCGAGACCACCTTCATCCTTCGGTAAACAAATGTTACTCCACGCAACCAACAGTTTCTTAGAAGCCCAGAGAAAATTCCGACAAAGAGAAATAACTCTAGAAGATACCGTAGCCGGAATGGGGAAGATAGAAAGCTAAAAACATTCCACCTCTTGGAGCACGGCTCCAACAAGTTCCAATCTCCCCGCATAATGATACCCTAGACCAAGCACTAATGGAGGCTGTTATTTTGTCGAGAAAAACATCATAGGAGCTTACTTTAAGTTTTACCGCCGCAAGAGGGATGCCCAAGTAACGGAATGGCATAGAACCAATGGGGATATTAGCAATTTCATGAATAGCCTCCATGTCTTGCCCATGTACCCCTGCCATGTACAAGTTGGACTTGTTAACATTCATTTTAAGCCCCGGCATGTTGCCAAAAGTGTCAAGACAATTCATCAAAATACAGACCGAAATAGGATCACCCCTAGAAAATAACATCAAATCATCTGCAAAAGCCAAGTGTGTGATCTTTAATTGAGCACATTTTGGATGAAAATTAAAGTCACTATTTTCCGTAGCTTTCTTCAACATTCTCGAAAAATATTCAAGGCACAACACGAATAAAAAAGGAGAGAGAGGGTCACTTTGTCGAAGACCTTTTTTTCCTTTAATGAAACCATGTAGGCAACCATTAAGAGAAATAGATTATGTAGGCGTTTTGACACATTCCATAACCCAATCAATGAATTTTACTTCTATCTGATCTATCATTTAGTTCCTAATAAGTTGAGTCATGACTGTGCTTTGTATTTACCAGGAATTTTGTATTGTGTTGCTTCAGAGGGAAAATTAGATTTTCTCAAGGAAAGAGTTAGACTTGGTTGTACAAGATTTTCCATGCTATTTTGTTAGATTTTAAAAGAAAAAGACTGTTTGGAGGCTTCTTCTAGCTGAATTTACTTCTGGCTTTTGCTTTCCTTTCTTTCTTCAAATTCTTTTTGGGTTTTCTCTCAATTTTTGAGTTCTGGCACCAATGTTTCTACTTAAAATTTAGAATCACCCATACGAGCATATAGGCCATTTGTTCGAGCATCTAGCATCCTCTATTTTTACTTTCTGATGATTAATTCTATTCTTTATTTCACAGTTACTCGTAGAAACTTTTCTATCACAATATGCTGTAGAAAGATTTTTCACGTTTGTTATCAGTTTTTAGATTTTAAATTGTTGCATTAACTTTAAATTACTTTTGCATACCTGAAATTTAATTTATGCTTTCAATGCAGGACTCACATAGGTCACTTACTGGAGAAAAAGGCTATGTTCATCTAAAAAAACTGCAGAAGTTATTGAGACTGAGGCAACAATATATGTTATCACAGGTTTCACTGCTTTATCCTGTGAAGTTTGTAATTGGACGTGCTCCTGAGCAAGAACTTGAATCATTCACTAGCAGTACAAAATCAGGTAATGGATCTTTTGTGTAGTTAGAGCACAAAAAATTGTTAACATGTCATGTAGATGAATACATTTCTACATTTGCTGAACCACGAATAAGCCAATAACTTTCTTTAACTGTTGGAAAGATGCATACACGTTTATTTAGATTTGATTGTTGTGAGTCAAATACAGTAACAAAGTTGTCTGCTTATGTTTTTCTGCGGTCACTCATTATTTTCTAGAACAAAACTAAGTCAAATGCCTAAATGTCATAAAAATTGATGAATCCATGATAGGACTTAATTCAATTATTTGAAAATGGAAACGTAAATGTGACCGGTGACACAGCTATATCATTCATATGTTTGCTTGTATCACGTCAACATATGCCTCATTTCGTAGTATAGAGATGTTAAGTTTTGTTATGAAGTAGTTGCTGCAAATTTACATTTATCTAGATCCAGCATTTTTAACATAAATGGATGAACTGACTAATGTCTTGCCATGCTGGAAATCTCTGTGCATCAGTGTACTCAGTACTTTAAAATATGTAGTTTCTGTTTGCATTTGCTGTTATAATCTCATGTTATGTTGTACTGAAGAAAATAAAAAGGATATATATTTGTGACCATGTTTGTACTAGTGTGGGCTTGAAAGTATGTTCTTCTAGCATTACAAATGACTTATTTGCAGGGTTTTTTTTTCTCGTTTGGTTGTTTTCACTTTGTATTTATTTTGCTTAGCCTTAAAAAGATTGCAACCTAAAGGCTTAAAATCTATGTAGCACGGACACTTCAACTACGTATCTGTGTCCAACATGTGTCGATACTGACACTTCTCGGACACTTTACCATAAATATTTTTCTTTTCTATTAAAAATATTATATATATTTTTATCTTAAAGTTAATAGTAAATAACAAATACGTACTTATATTTAAAAGATTTCAACAAGAAAAATTAATAATAAGTATAAAAATAAATTGATACTACATATTGAAGATTTTTTAAAAATTTAATCAACGTGTCGGCGATGTATTGTGTCGATACTTTTTAAAAAAATTGCGTGTCGACGTATCCGACATGTATCGTGTCGGACACACGTGTCGGTGCATCATAGCTTAAAAGTTGGGAAATCCTCTGAACCAATGATGCGTTAAATTCATGCTCTGATAGGTAAGGGGTCTGGTCTGTTTGGTAATTCATACACAGGTTGCTAAATTTGCAGAGTCAACATACTAACACCAGGAATTCACTATCTTTGGAAATTACTGAGTGGTCCATAGGTTGTATCTCTAATATTCCTGTTGTATAGATGACTCCCTTGACTTAGTTAGGATCGTTTTTCTACATAGCTTCTTGATTATCCCAGGTGTTGCATGTCAAGGTTTCCATGAATTATTCTTGGCATTTTTCGTAATCTCATTACCTCTACAGATTTTAACTTGAATATATGTGTTTGCTCGAGTCAGAGCCAAGTTGATATAAGCAATGTGTGACTGCTAGCAAGCACATATGCTGACTCTGCTTTATACAAAAGTATTCCAGCTGAAATTGATGGTCTTGGTTACGGCTATATTTATTACGGCTTGGAATTCCTTACATTAATTGGTTTATTTTGATTAATATCTATTCTGTTGTGTGTCTTGTCACTACTTTCAGGAGTTCCATCTGGATCAAAACCTATTGATCAAGGCTCGTTGACCATCTCAGGTCTGAATCTCACTGTGATCCCTTTTACAAAGATGAGTTTTTTCACTGATAAGAAGGAGGTTCAGAGATCTTCGACCGCCCTGGGATATGTAGCACATGTGTGTTCTTCCTCTTTGCCTAGCATAATTTTGTCAATTTATCTCTCTTTTCAATCATAATCTGCTTTAGTTGCTATGAATTGTGATAGGACAACTAAAATATATTGGGAGTTGTTATGCTTTATCATGTCTCTGGGATCGGCCACTTTTGTGAGTTTGTCATCAACTTGGCAACTATTTTACACCTGTTTTGGATTTAAGTGCTCTTTCGTGGATTATTGCATTTCTTTTATAGGCATTAGCCAATTTCCAGCGCATTAATTGGGAATTTAATAGCTATTAATCATGATCATTTGTTGTTTATGCAGGCTGTCTCACTCATTGCTTCTTATTTACAAGTTCCTTTGCGTTATCCTCTACGGCTAGGAGGTTCTCGATCATACATACGTGATTATGCACCTGTGATTGATCATTCGATGCCCAGTTCAGATTCTAATTCAATAAGTTTGACAAGCTCGAAGCCTGTAGAATTCCCCCTCTTTATAGAAGGGCAAGACTCGACAAGAGCAGCTTATGCTGTGTTCTTGCTAAATAAGGTGTGTAGTACTTTTTAATCTTTCTGTGGGTTAAACTATATTGAAACGAACGCAAAATTTTTGGAGCTTTATAAGAGATGTTCTGCTGATGATCATACGCAAATATATTTTTTTGTGTTATACAAGACATAGTTGGGCATATAATTTTTTCATGTAAATTTTGTTTCCATCCTGATTTTTGTACTTTTGCACGAGGGTGTAGATTCTTTTACTGGTGTAGATCTAGATGGTGGTGTGAGCTCTTTATTTGGCTTCTGACCTTTTTATACCTGTTCTTTAGCGGATATTCTTACTTATATTAGGCAGAGAATTTTTCTGGACTGGAAAGCATATATAGATTTACATAATTATATATTCATTAATCATATTGTTGATTTTAGAATCAATAATTTGAGTCGCATTAGATTGACTAGAATCTTCAGAAACTAGGAGTTATAATATATAACCTTGGTATACTGATATATAGTATATGACAATTTGACAACAATAAGGCTATGTGTCACTTACAAAACTTTGACGGTTGACTGAATCCTGATGTTAGTCAGCTATTATTTCTTTTTCTTCTTTATTCTTCTCTAGGAACTCCAATATGGACTGGAATAGTCTTAAGAGAAATTATTATTCTTGTGAGGTATTGTGTATATGTAGAAACAACTTCTGATTGCATCTGAGGCCATTATACTTGCACTCCACTTGCCAACCCCCCTCCCCCCACCACCAAAAAATAAAATAAAAAAGCAAGAAGCAAAAGGAGAAAGATCGAATAAATCAATAAAGTAAGAGCATTGACGTATTACTGCCCTGGTGTAAATCACTCACAATCATAGCACCATATAAACAAAGATTCCAAGACTTTTAAAGTCCAGGTTTCTGTTGTAGGAATGTCAAGTAATGTACTTTTGATCCAGTTCACTTCTTCTTGGAAGTATTTCTCTCCGGCGAACTCTTGGTTGTCCCTCTTGATTCGTAAACCCTTTCTTTAGAATAATGGAACTTTCTATGAAAACCTGACTTACCACACTTAAAACTCTCTTATCCCCAAGGCAAAGGTTCTTAATGTCACTTTTGGCCTTCTTTAAAAGAGATTGGACTTGCGCCAGGTGTAAAAGGTGAGTTGGAGTAGCAAAAATGAAAACTAAATCTGACCTCCCTCCATTCGAGCTTTCTTTTATCATCTATTCTCTTGCCTACTTTCCCCTTGATAAACTTTGCATCAGTAGTTCGCTCCTTAATATGAAAAACCCAACATTAAAGCATCTGTACTGTTGATACAGTTTACCATAAGCCTTAATATATCATAATCATGCACGGAATGCCAGCTACGAAAATCATTTCTTAAAATGATGATATTATCTACTTTTTGTATCTGCATTTGATTGTGGAGAGGATCTCTGTAGTAGGTACTGAATTTTATCAATACATGCATTTATCTTCTTCAATCATGATTTTTATTAGATACGGAACTGTATAACAATCGGCTTCATCACAAATTACAGTGCTATTTCTGTGCCAATGTTGATGACCTTTTCTATATTACCCGTAAACCTTTTTGTAGGATTTAGAGCAACTCCTGAATTTTATTGGAGTCAGGAGCTTAGGACCGCGTCATGTTCTTGCTAATTTGAAGGAGCTCTTGAGGACCATCCTTTCTTCAGAATATATAGAGATGTAAGTTTGAATTGCCAGAATTTATTATTAGCATCTGTAAATGGATTGGTTGTATTCTTACAGAGGTGCCAATTTTTTAAGAAGCACCATGGCGTAAATCTTGGTCCATTTTTTTGGATTATGCAAATCATGCTTGATAAGAATTATCCAGTTTTGATTTTCATTTTTCAGTTTACAGTACTTGTATTTATATCCTTGATGGTGATGACCAGGGTTGGAAACTTGAGTTGGCATTACATTGTCTGGCCCCAGCTAATTCACTCATAGCATTAGAAATTCTCTCAGCTCAATTCGAAGTGTGGCACACTTCATTTAAGTGTTAAAAAGTTTTTTTCATTACTATATCCTCCAAGTTTTTCGACTCGACGTCTCCCATTCTAGCCAAACTTTCACGTTCATTTCCAATTTTTTACAATACAAAGCTCCAAAATCATTTAAACTTGATAATCATAAATAAGTGAGGCCATGTTTGATCCCCATTATTTCAAAGCTCATTTTTACAAATTCATTTTTAACCACACATTTTCAAAATAAAATATTTTATTATTTTCTACTTTTTAACTGCATATTCTCTAACAATTCAATATTACAAAATTCATTTTAATGAAATGCTAGACTCAAATGGGGTTGAATAACTTTCTAGTTCCTAATGTGTTAACTATTTCAATATTCTCACACAAGTTGAAGGAAAAAAGAAGAGCCGGGGGGGGGGGGGGGGGGAGTAAACCATATGGTCACTTTTTCTCCTCTCAATTCTTTTAAATTTTCTTTTACTTTCTTCCTCTGTTTTTTTCTCCTTTAATTCTGAGGCATGTGAACATTAGATTACGTTTATGTTTGGCCTTCATTTTTTTAAAATTGCAAATTTCTAAAGTTCATATGTATTCACATTCTCTCATAAAATAATTTTACATGTAGGTTGAAATTTTTTCTTTATTTTTTAATTACACATAATCTAAAAAATCACTATTTCAATACACATTTTCTTACAAAAACGGTGCTCAAACAAGGGCTACATTGTACATTGGTAACACAAATTTCCCTTCAAAACACAAAATAAAGTGATTGAATTTGAATATTGACACAGTTCTGTGAGTTCTTTTTCTTTTCCAATATTTTTGGTGTATATTAGAAAGAGCAAGACTAACTCCTATCATCGTATCTGTTAAGGTGAAAAAGATGTTTATCGAGTGTTTGATCTTCATTAAATTAAATTTCATTACATTTTATTTTTCTCTCCTATTTTTAACCACACAATCTTTCATAAAATAATATTACACGTAAATCAAAAAAAATTCCTTCCTTTTCAACCACTCATTTAAAAAAAAAAAAAAACTATTCCTCCCATTTTTATTCCAAAAAATGGGGGGCCAAACAAGGGCTTAAGCATAAACTAATTGAAAAAAAGTGAAAAAAATTTGCTTTCAATGTAAGTTTAATTTAACTCGGATTTATTAATTTATCAAATGTAAAAAAAATTAGAATATGATTGTTCTCTTATTTATCTATTTATTTTTATTATTGAAAATAACATTTAGCAAAATATGAATTATCAATGTTAAATTTACATAAACTATATAAATGAATGGTGAACAAATAAATAATACTTGTGAATTCCTCAAAATTATGAATAAAATGTAGTATTTATAAATAGTTTATAAACATGTACCAGACATTGGCTAAATCCTTAATTCGACACATTGACTTCCTTACCTATTCAATCATCACAAATACATAGATCATAAAGACGATGATATGAGTCAAAATACTTCAAATTTCTTATCATAAAGACGATGATACAACTAAAAGAGTGTAGGATAAAGAAACATGGAGAGTGCTGGACGTACTTACTAGGTTTGAATGGTCAAAATCTCGAAATGGAAATTTTTTTTTCCCAAATTAAAAGGCCCCATTTTTGTTAAAACCCCGTCATTCACATTTGCTATTCACTAAAGACACTCCAGGCGAAATAGAGGGACCTGTCAACTCAGTCGACGATGTCGGCGACTTGGACGACGGCGTCCAGACGTTGACAAACCCTTACACGATACCCCCATTTGTGGTCGATGGTGAGAAATTCTATTACGGAGAAGGAGATGAAGGGAAAGCCGACAATTCCCACGCCGACAACTGCGACGCCGATGACAACATGGGTAAGATGTTTTGAACTTCATCTTCATTTTTTGGCCAGAAGTGGGAGGCTTAACTGGTGGTGGCTCCCAATGCTTTAGGCCTTTACTGGCGGTGAAGCGTGATGCGGTGAAGTGGGAGGTTTGAGTGGCTTAACTAGTGGTGAAGTGGAGGTTTAACTGGAGGATGGCTTGGGGCGGTGATGGCCGTTGTGGTGGGTTGCAGGGGTTGGTGCAACATGCGTAATGTAAAACTGTGTATGTAATTGTGTGGTGGGTTGCAGGGGCTGGTTTCTGGTGTGTAAAATTTGTTTGAAATGTATGGTGGGTGGCAGATGGTCGTTGTGAACGAGCTAGACATTATTCTGAAGATGAAGGTTTAATTGGGGCTAAAATCAATCTGTATGCATGGTAGACATTGTGCCCAACCGTGTATAATTGATGTGAAGATAAAGATTTAACTGGACCTAAACTCTATATGTGAACGATTGCAGAAATTAAGGGCTTTAATAGGGGTTTAATTGATAGAAGTTAATTAAGGGAACACCACACAAATTCTACATATAAGAAAGACTTTTCAAAATTAACAAACTTATTAATTTA
Organism: Osmanthus fragrans; assembly: GCA_019395295.1. NCBI lineage: Eukaryota > Viridiplantae > Streptophyta > Magnoliopsida > Lamiales > Oleaceae > Osmanthus > Osmanthus fragrans. The sequence goes on from JAEDXY010000092.1 coordinate 278,157, forward strand.
TTTCAAAAATCAGGTGGTAAATAAATTTATTAAATATTAAATTATAATATAATATACATTAATTATTTCCACTTCCTACTACTTTATCCACACCATCCTATCATCCCATTATACCACCTTCCCTCCACCTCTCTATTGACTCCGACGACGGCGACCACTCCGATAACAGCTCCGGCGACGGCGACCACTCCGGCGACGGCAACTTTTCCGGCGACTTTTTTTTTTTTTTTTTTTACCGATGATCCGTAATTAATTTTATGGCATTTCAAAACTAACAAACTTGTCTAATCATTTAATAATATATCCCCACCCACTCCCACCAATTTAATAATATATCTATTAATAATATTTCACCCCTACCATTCCAACCCCGTGGATCCCACCCACGGACCCCACACCACCCACCTTCCAAAAAATTTTCAAATATTAAAAATTGGAAATTGCATCCCAGTTCATGGAACCATCTCACCCTACCCTATCCTACCCTACTCCAAAACCTACCCACGAAACCCAGAAAATGTTCAAGTCACTGTATGTAATCGAGTCGTTATTTGTGAGTAATTGAAACCAAATTTGTATTCAATGTGACTAACTGTGACCAAATTTGCATTGAGTGTGACTGTATATGACCAATTCTGTGCTAATTGTGACCAATTGTGACTTGATAACAATTGGTCACAATTAGCATAGAATTGGTCACAACCAGTCACAACTAACACAATTTTGATTACAGAAAGTTTTCATAAATAAATCTGCACACACCAACGACAAGCACCACAATTCACCATAATAACCTCCAATGCACCACCACTACCATCTTCAACTTAAATCCACGACCATAAATACAACATTTACTGACTTATATTATTTGTGACTAATTGTGACCAAATTTGTATTTAGTGTGACTATTTGTGACCAATTCAATATTAACTGTGACCGTATGTGATCAAGTCACAATCGATCACAATTAGCACAAAATTGATCACAAAGCAGTCACAACTAACACATATTAGGGATGGCAACGGGTGATTCTGTTCATCCTCAGCCTTGTTGAGAATTTTCGAGAGCCGGTGATGAGATTAGGGTGGGTGATGATTAAATTATCTCCATTTTTCATCCCTGTTTCCCTATTAATACTAGGGTAATACTATTTCTGGGAATTTTGAGGAGAAAAATGGGGTTTCAGAGGTAGGTAAGAAATCTCCATTTTTTCCATCTTACAGCCCCAGTCCGACGCATTATTTATTCTCGAAGAAGTCTCCGACTAGATCTCCAGCTAGTGGCAGGCCGAGGAGATTTTTCAAGAAGCTGTTCCCGCCTCCCTCTCCGGCAAAGCACATTCGTGCAGTACTCGCAAGGCGGCATGGGTCGGTGAAGCCAAATGAGGCAGCGATATCGGAGGGGAAGAAGGTGGCAGAGGCGGGACTGGATAAGAATTTCGGGTTCTCAAAGAATTTAAAGCAAGGAAATAGATCAAAAGACATCAACTTGAGACGTCATTAGCTTATCAATTATCATATATACATATATGTTTTTGTCTCTAGCAATTCAATCGTCGCTGCCACCTCACCACCTCCCCCTTCTCCCTAGTCAAACCACCACCACGTCCCCTAAAATTGCCTTCACCCAAACAAATCACCCCCTACAAATTTCCCTAAAAATGAAGATGATTTTGCGCTACCACCTCTATAACATCTCTCCGGAGAGTAACCCACATGAAAATCATCTCTTCCTCAAATTTCATCATTGATTTTGGCAAATCCTGAAATCCCACGAGTTCATCTCCACGCTCGACATCGAAATATTGGATATTTTCTCTCTTCCATGTCGAGAGCTGGGACGCCACCAAGTGGTGATTTAGGGCTTCGTTGAGAGGGTTAGTGAAAGGGGGTTTGGTTTATTGGTGTTTGGGTGCAAGTGGGAGTGGGTTGGGAATGGGCAGTGTCGGTTATGTGATTTGCTGTAACACCTGACTTTTGAAATAATTAACTTAAATCTTCATTTTTGAAATGTAATGTTAAATGGCAGGTCTTAAGGTAATTTTCCCGTTAATTAAACTGATTTCATTAACAAGGGCTTTAACAGGGGTTTAACTGCTAGAAGTTAATTAAACTGATTTCATTAACAGGGGCTTTAACCGATTTCATCAACAGGGGCTTTAACATGGGGTTTAACTGATAGAAGTTAATTAAATTGATTTAATTAACGGGGGCTTTAACCGATTTCACATATTGATTTTTGCAGAAATCAATATGTGAACGATTGCAGAAATATTTTAACATATTGGTTTTGAACAAACCCATACAAAAATTGACTTTTGGCGTGAATGCTGGTTATTTGGAAATTCATTCATCCAAAAAACGACAATCCGATTGATATGAGCTTAGGAGAAGAAACTGATATTATTGTGCCTAGTGTTGGAATGAAATTTCAAGATCAGAAGGAGGTGTTCGAATTTCACAAGAACTATACCATATCGATTTTCCGATGAGGAAAAGATCTTCGAGGAAGGATGATGACAAGGTTGTACGTTATATAACTTATACATGTAGTCGGGAGGGCTGTCGAATCAGTGGCACAAATGCTGTTCTAAAGCCTCAACCAACAATGTAAATAGACTGTAAAACGAGATTGATGGCATGTTCAGAACTTAATGGCATATGGCGTATTAACACTCTTATTCTAGAGCATAACCACAGAACAAGTCCATCCAAATCAAGGTTATATCGATGCAATTGAGAAATAAGTGCACGCGTAAGAAGACAACTTGAAATAAATGACATAGCTGGAATACCATTACATAAGAGTTTGAACTCAGCCATAGTTGAAGCTGGAGGTTATGACAAAATGACATATGTTGAGAAAGATTGCAGAAATTTCATTGATAAAGTTTGACGATTACGTCCTGGTGAAGGAGACGCTGTTGTAATACAAGCGTATTTTGGGAATATACAAGGAACCAGTACGGGTTTCTTCTTCAGTATAGACTTGGATGACGAGGCCCGACTAAGGAACGTATTTTGGGCAGATAACAGGTGCAGGCAAACGTGGAAGGAATTTGGTGACGTAGTTACATTTGATACCACATACTTGACAAACAAATACGAAATGCCTTTTGCTTCTTTTGTTTGGGTAAACCATCATGGACAATCGACTTTACTTGGATATGGTTTGGTCTCAAATGAAGATACAAGTACTTTCGTATGGTTATTCACGATGTGGCTTCAATGCATGCATGATGAAGCTCCATGTTGAATAATTACAGATAACGATCGTGCTATGCAAAATGCAATAGAAATAGTTTTTTCGAACACAAAGCACAGATGGTGCTGTGGCATATTCTGAAAAAGTTGCTTGAAAAATTCGACGGCCATAGGCATAAAGCTTCTATTCTTGCTAATGTACATCGATTGGTATATGATGTGCAAAGTTGCGAGGAATTAATATGATGCTCGATGATTACGAATTGATGGAAAATACTTGGTTGACTGATCTATACAATGAAAGAAATCGATGGGTGCCATGTTTTTTGAAAACATCATTTTGGGCGGGTATGTCAACTACACAACGTAGTGAGGGTATTAATGCATTTTTTAATGGCTATGTTCATTCAAAAACATCTCTGAAACAATTTGTAGAGCAGTATGATCGTGTGTTGAGAAGTAAAGTTGAAAAAGAGTTTCAAGCCAACTTTAAATCATTTTTCACACATGGTCCCATGTGCGACCCGGTACGAAATGGAGAAGCAGCTTCAATTAGTGTACACAATCACGAAGTTCAGGGAGTTCCAGGAACAATTTACTGGAAAAGTATATTGTGAAGTCTTATCTGTACATGATTCGTACTTGCATACTACATACGATGTACGTGAGGACATAATTATCAATGAATGCATGTGGACGAAAATGTTTAAAGTGTGGTTTTGTAGAGATGAAAGTGATTTTGAGTGCAGTTGCCATTTATTTGAATTTCGAGGAATTGTTTGTAACCACGCGATTGCCGTTTTGATACGGAACCAAGCGAAATTACTTCCTGAAAAATACATTTTGAAGAGATGGAGGAGGGATGTGATCAGACCGTACACGAGGGTTCCGATCAATTACGATGGTTGGATTAGCAGCCACATCATGTTAGATATGAGCAAATGTGTAATGCTTTTACGAAGTTAGCTGACTTGGTGGCACACGACGAGACACGTTCACATGGAATTATGGAGTGGATTGAATTCCAAAGTAAAAAAAAAAATATATTAAAAAAATAATTTTTGAATTTTTTTTGTGTTCGTTTGATTTTATTTTTCATGCAAATTGTCAATTAAATGAATAAAATTTTTTACTATTGGATTTAGAATATGTTTCCATTGCCAAAAAGTTAAAAAAAAAAGGTGGAAAAGTGTTTTCCACCAAAATTGTGGGAAAATAAAAGGTGAAAAATGTGCTTTAAATGGTTGGACCTAGAAAATAGGTGAAAATGAATTGCATGGAAAGGTTAAGCAATCAAACACCAAAATTAAGCATGAAAATGAATTGATTTTTCTTTTCCACCATTTTCCACCCAAATCAAACGGACCATTATATTTTATACACTATCTAAGCTTGATATTTAACTAATTCCTACAATTTTTAGAGCATTTTATTGTGTGTTTTCATGTTATGATATGAGTTGATGAAATTGAAGGAAATGAGCAAAATTTAACCAAATAGGAGAAAATGGCTAAATTGTAAGTGATCCAAAGTTTGAGGACTAAAGTGAAAATACTCAAAAGTTGTGTCGAACCTCATGATGAACATCCAAGAGCTCTAGGAGTCAGTTGGATGAAGAAATATAAAAGATGTCAAAGAATCAAAGATATCCAGTCGAATCAAAGGTAATTAAATTTTGTGGAGTAGGAAAGCCGAAAAATGTATTTTACTGATTGTAAATGGATATTTACTAATTGAATCGATCAAAGGTCATTTCACTAGCCTTAAAGAAAAAGCTAATGTGTATAATTGTTGTCATTATTTTTTAAGTGAAAACTATAGAATTATGAAATATACGAGTTTGATGAATTAAATTTTCAATAGAATTGCAAGTATTTTTTATTTTCAGCAGGAAGGCATTGTTTGATTGCTTCTAAATTAAATCATGCTACAGTGCCAGATGTTTTGATATATTCCTTGATATAATGTCGCGTGACATTTCATCATTGGATTGTTTTAAACACAGTTAACTTTTCTGTTAAATCATCTGCTGCCACCTCATATTATGTCACTGCATCTGTTACATTTCTTTTGGCAAAGTGACAAAATCCATTAAATGCTATCATATATATATATATATATATATATATATATATATATATATATATTTTATCATTTAACCATTAAAAAATTCATCGGATTTTCTCTGTCAATCTCAAGGGTTTCCCCTAATGGCCAGTTCTGTGTATGAAATCCCGAGGACATGCGGATCAAAGAAGCAGCAGATGGATCATCAGTTGCATCATTTTGGATATGACCATTATATTTGTGACTTCAGTGCAGAATAATAGATATTTAACTATGATATAGTGAGAATAAAAGAATTTCTTGTTGATGCTACATCATACCTGTAATTTTTGAAGTTCAAATGGAACTTCCGAACACATTTTCCCGTGTTCCCTAAGTTCGTGTAAAAGATTAACTGTTGAACTATCTCATATAATAGCAAGCAGCCTTCCACCCAGTGGCGGAGCCAGCTTGTTGGAAATGGAGGGTCCAAATTTGAAAATATATAGGTGAAGGGGTGGGAGCCGACGGGGTGCTGCCCCCGAATTTTTTTTTTGAAGGAAACTACAAAAATGAGAGGAAACAAAAGTTCACTAATTGAGTCATTTACTTTTTCTGCGAATAGGATATCAGTGTAAATATTACTAGTAAGTTAAGAATTAACCTAAAATAAGTGGAAGAAATAAGATTAACTTTTTTCACAAGTTTATTTGTAATAAAATAGAAGTTAACATTCTTCAATTCTTCCAATTTAAAAAAAAAAAAAAAACCAAAAGAAAAAAAAAAAAAAATTTCTGAAAAAAATGGGGTGTCCAGGACTCCCCCAGGACACCCCTGCCTCCGCCCCTGCTTCCACCCTGTACCCTTGGAGGCATAACCTGCGATTTACCTCCCTCACGATACTCCAGGGTAGAGGTGGTGTGCAGGGGCGAATCCAGCGTTTTGAATCAGCACGAGCGGTCGTTGATGGTCGATCGTAATAAAATATTAAGAACCTGTTTAATGTCTACTTTTTTGTAAAAAAAAATGTATTTTGGAATAGTTATTTTGATGGAGAATGTATGGCTAAAAATAATGAAAAGTTTTGAATTTGCATGTAATATTATTTTATTGAAAAACGTGTAATTGAAAAGAAGAGAAAAAAAATATATTTTGAAAAAAAAAAAGGAGAGAATCAAACAATGCATAAAATTTCAATATAACAATTATTTTGCTCAAATTGAACATATAAAATTCTATTATAAAATTTCACCATACTTTTGTGTAATTTAAAGGAAGAACACATGTTCAAATCTTTACAATTAAAATTGCATTAAAACTGTTAAAACACTACATATATTATTTTTATCAGTTTAGTTTCAACCCTCAACCATTGCCATAATGGTTAGGCCTTGATTCTAACAAACAATTGCACACGGGTTTAGAGATGGCAATGGGGCGGGTTCGGGACGGGGCATCTTCACCCCACCCCGTCCCGTCTCACTCCAACCTCGCCTCACCACGGGGTGGATCGGGGCGGGGATGGGGCGAGAATTTGTCCCATTTGTTGCCCCGTTTAATTATTATTATTATTTTTTTTTTATTTTTTACATTTTCAAAATTCGAGTTATGTTATTATTTAAAGTTCAACTCTTAATCCAAAACCTAAAAGTCATTCCATATATTTTAAAAAATTTTAGTTTTTTCGATCAATATATTAACTTGCTTTGATTAATTTGTATAAATCTTTCAAAAGTAAAGAATATGTTATAAAATTACAAATAAGACTAACAATTTATTAAAATTCTATTTTTTATTTTTTTTCACAGGGCGGGTTCGGGGCGGGGCATCCTCGCCCCACCCCGCCCCGCGACTCGCCACGGGGCGATCCATGACGCCCCGCCCCGTCCCGCCAACCCATCGGGGCGGGTTTTTTTGCCCCATTCGGGGCGGGGCCCCGTCGGGACGGGGTAGGGCGGGTTAAATTGCCATCCCTACACGGGTTCGAATCCCCTTTGGCATTTTTTGTGACAATAATTTTAGTAAATATTGTACAACAAAAAATGTTTTACAAAATGGTTGGGAAGGGATTCGAACCCAAAACGTTGAAAATGTGAATGGACGCCCTAGCCAACTGAACTACAAGCTATGGTTGGAAAAAAATTGACTTATCAGTAATATGAGCTAAAATTTATTTACTGTCAAAAATTAAAAAAAACCTCTCCCGGCGGATCCAGCACGCGCGGCCGCAGGGGCTCGCCGGGTGCTGAATCCGCCACTGGTAGTGTGGGATCCTCAAGGTTAGGGTTCAATCTTTAATCAGGGCAGAAGTCTACATGGTTTGGTGAGGTAGACTATAAAATATTGAATCGTATTAACAAAATCAAGAAGATGGACTTATATTGTTGAATCTTGTTGAATACTGTGTACTAGCCTAGTCTTCACACTAAAGTTAGTTACTATTATGCTTCTGGAGTTTACATGGTTTGGAATGTAAATAGAATGAAGAAATATACAAGGAACAAGATTGCCTTTTTTGACAGGTTTGGTGAAGCATTAGATGATTTTGGTGAGTCGGGATCCGCAGTTCCCATGTCTGGTGTTAATCCTCCAGTGCCGAGCAAAGGTGCAGTAGTGGTTCCTGGTGGTGGAGGTGTTGAACTTATAGCCGGCATTGTTCCTGGTACCGACGTCCCTCCTGGTCCAACCGACCCTCCTGCCGTACTGGAAAATTGAAAAATCCAGGGCATAAGAATGGAGGCATGCTGTTATGGAAAATTAAGTACCAACAAAACGAGTGAATTGAGTAATGGCCAAAAGAGGTGATGTTTAACTGCTTAATTGAGATCTGATTATAATTTAGGCATGTGTTCAAGTCAATAACTTCTTCTTTGTGAAGTAATGTTCATTTTTCATGGGACACACAAGAATACATCTACACAAGAATATTCTAAATGAAAGAAAATGAGACGAAGGGATGAAGATCTTATTTTCCAATCCTGTCTTGTTATTAGATGTTTGATATTCAGTACTAAACTAGACAATATAATGAACAAAATTTGAACTTATTTTCTTGCTTATCGCTCGATCCTCTCTAATTAACAAACATGCCATATATAAATCTTTACATTATTAAATTCTTGTGCTAAATGAGCAAACAAATTCCTAAGCAGTTCAAGAACATAAGATTCAAGTAATTTGACAGGATGATAAAATAAATTATAATTGAAGTCAAAAGCATATCCTCCATTTTTCTTGTTGGAAAAAAAGCAACTTTGGGAAAGTAGTAAAAGATAAGAAAAGAGACCACTATAGTATGATAAAGAAGATTCAAGAACATACCTTGGAGATGATGGATAAACACAGGATCCATAACCTGAATTCAAAAATCCCATTTCAGAATCTGAAAAAGAAAAAAACACCAAACATGCACTTACGCTGATCTAAAGCATGCCTACTTATAAGTTTTCCCGAGTGCCAATCTAGACTTTCTAGTGCACCTACTGATTCTTATTTCCAATAACCTTACGCAAAAAAACGAGAGAGATGATACATACTGGGGTCAGTTTTTGCTATGTTGGCAGTGCCAGAAAAGTAACAGGAGGCAGGGTCATTGTTCCTGCGCTGGTAGTAACTGTTGTAGGCATAGGAGGCATGGGCTTGGATTGTGTTGGGCAAATAGCATAGCCCAGAAGATTGAATGGGTGCACAATCTGCCCCAGCAGCACAGGCAAAGTTTAAACCTGCTAGCATAGCCTGGTCACTGGCGTCACTCCTTACCACACACCAGGTGGCTTCCACCACCAGAAAGGGTGGCCTAGTGGTGCACAGAAGGAATAGCAGTGTCACCACCACCGTGGACGGAGGTGCTGCCATTTCTGGTAACTAGAGTGGGTGGGGATAGGGAGGGGGGAAGTGGATTGTCTGTACAGGTTTGAATGTGAGAATCAAAATGTTCTTTGTTCTGTGTTATAGCTGTGTAACTTTTTCTTTTTGGCTCTCTTTTGTGTTGTGCTTTCTCTTTTTGGGTTTGAATGAATTAATCGAGGAATTAATGTATAATCATTTATGGTAGTTGTGATTGCTGCTATTTATCAGTAGCTGTGACCATATTTCTGAAACTTAATATTCAAGTAAAATTAAATTGTTGATCGTGACCTCCAGAAGCAATAACGTCAATATGGACGAATCGATTGATAGTCTGACTCCAGTATCATCTAAGTTAGTTTGTAAGCCTCTGTTTGACCCCCATCAAATCTCATCAACCATACAATCTTCTATAAAATAATATTACACGTAAATCGAAAACTTTTAATTCTTTTACAACTTTTCATTTTTCATAAAAACACTATTCTCCCATTATAATCAAAATTAATGGGGGCCACTAAGTGCTCCGACTGTATCAGTGTATCTAGCCTCATAATTTCTTATAAGTTAATCACATTTTTATTTTTAAACTTAAATAATATTTAAAAATAAGAATAAAGAAAAAATCAATAAGTGATGTAGAAAATGGAGATGGTCTCTCCACCCTATAGTACTTTCATAAAACAAATTCAATATAAAGGATATAAATTAAAGACACCCACCACATAAAAGTTCAGTTGGATAATTGGCAACAAGTGGTCCAAGTTGCAATGAGACCTCAACTTGCCTAACGTATTAAAAGTTGTATTGAAAATTGAAAATTGCTTGTTAAAATAAAAGATCAAAGTTTGAACTACGATGGCACTCCAAGTGTTAAAACAACTATGTGTAGTCATGTATCAACAATTTTTATAACTATGTTTGACCCCTATTAAATCTCACAAAATTAAATTAAATTTTTCTCTTTTTTATTTTTAATCACATAATTTTCAATAAAATAATATTACATATAAATCGATTTTTTTTTTTCATTTTTTTACAATCTTTCATTTTAAAAAAATAATACTATTCCCCGTTATAATCAAAATAAATGGGGCCAAACGGTTTCTAAAATGAGAAATGCTACACTCAGAATTCTTACGGAATAGACACAGTTGGGTGTGGTCCAATTTTTTTTTAATATTTAATTCATGTGGGGCCACACACCCTTCTGAGGATCTGTACACGTTCTGTGGAATTTTTCCAGTACATGTGGGATTTTCCTTTTAAAATATTGATATGAAAAATCGAACCCCTATTATAAAATTGTTGAAATATATACAAAGAATTGCCCCATCTCTCGCTCTCTCTCTTCAGAATTGTCTTCTTCAAAGAAATCTTTGCCTCACCATGACTCATATCCTTCCTGCTTTTATTCTTTTATTTCTGTCGAATTGTTTTTTTTTTCAGCGCAATATAATTGGTATTAGGTTGTATATTTTGTGAATCTATAGCTTCTCAATTCTTCATTATCAACGGTTAATCGATGCTCTCATACCCGAATGAATCGCGTATATCACTCGTCTCATTGAATTTTGATCCTAAATTTTGTTCTTTTATTGCTTTTCATGTAGATTTCAATGTATTTAGTGTTTATATTCCGTTTTCCTTAACTGGTTGTAACGTGGAAACCAAAGGGAAAAGGATAGAGAAAAGGCTCAGGCTCGGGCCGGTGGCAAAGGCAAGACTAAAGATGATGGTTTGACCCCAGAGCAGCGCCGTGAAAGGTAATTCCTTTCTTTCTTTTTAATTTTTACCATGCTTTCAAAATTCCATGTTTTTTCCATGTATCCTCAACAGATGTAGTTCATATTTCTTGTCTAATTGTTAGTAACTTTAGTTGATTTTGCTCAACTTTGGAGTTCTATTCCAAATTAGGATCTGATTTCTAATTTTCCTCTTTCCTCTTCCCAGATCTTCCAAGATTTGACTTTATTATTAGTGTTCTTTGCCAAGATTCTATTTTAGATATCAGCTCTAATCTGCATACCTGGATTTTCTTTTAAGTTAATCCATTAAATTTCAATTTTTTTTTCCTTAACCAAAATTTTAAGGTTATTTTTTTCGTTTATTCTTAATCAAGAAGTTATCTTAGTCATAATTTGCAGGTATACATCATTTACATGTTTCAAAATTTTTAAACAACGTGAATGTAATGTTTAAATTATGGTCTAACTTTCTCTTCAAGCGTTCCAAGATGCAATCATTCATTAACTTCCATATAAACATATGGGTTCTAGGTAGATTGTGCACATAATGAAGTGGTCTGATCTTGTTATGTCTTGATTGTGGTTCACCTTTGATTATATGTGTCTGGTTATATAGGGATGCAAAGGCGCTCCAAGAAAAGACTGCAAAGAAGGCAGCACAGGCTGCAGGGAGTGCCGATGCTGGAGGTAAAAGCAGCAAGAAATAGGAAATTTCTTGTTCATGAGTTTCACTATATTTCTTGCTTGTAATGAGCTTATTGTACTTTCTCCCTTGATTTTATGTTTAATATCTGAAGGATCAGCTTATCAACAATGTTAAAGTAAAACTGAGACCTTTGATTGTTTTTCAATTTAAAAGTTGCTACATTTAGAGACGTTTGTTTGTTTTTGTATAACACAATTTAAATTTGCGAGTTGGCTGATGGTGATAAATAAATTGAATTTGGCTCTCCATGTTTCTTGATTGTCGTGATTCCCACTGTGCTTTAATTCTTGGTTTTCTTTTCCACCTATATCCATATAATAGTCTCTTGTATATACTCCGTCCAAAAGGGTTACCCGCTGCATGTACTTGCTTAAACCTTTATACAATTCAATTTGATAAATCTAAACATAGTTATATGGTGGTCATCTCTATTTATCCTCTTCTTTCACTCTGCTTTGTCCAGGGCCATTTCCATGTAATTGTACAAGTTCCCACTTGATTTTTACCAATTGAAAGAGATGGAGATTGAGAAGATTCATTCGAAAAGTTTCTATGGGTAAATCATGGTTGACCATTTTTAAGGGTTATAATTCAGGAAGTTTAAATACTCAATTTAACTCAACAAAGCTTTATCCTACTTTGTAGGCTGAAGTTACTTCTAAATATTTCCTGAAAATGCAAAAGATAATATTAAAGAAATCAGGAATACAAATTCAACAAGTCTTCTGTCCTGCAGGATATTGTAGTACGCATCTACTGAAAAAGATACAGATATTGATGTGTGTGGAATTTTTGAGAATAATTTTACATTTTGGACTCTGTAACTTGTAGAGGGTTGGCACTGTGAGAAATGCTATTGGCATTAATATTTCTACCCACGACCATAGATGGCCCAGTATCTCATGCATAATATTTGATTTTTCTCATTAAAAGCTCGTTAAAATTTTGGAAGTTGGCCTGTCTCTCATCGCAGCCCTCTTGAGACTTTGGATTTTAGTTGTTTGTCCTTTTACAGTTCTAAATTCACTTTGTTGTTTCAGACTTAGTTTTTAATGTGTGTTAACTTGATTATTCCTACGTTATGGTTGAGTATCCCACCATGTGTGGAGATCTTTCATAATGCCAATATTGAGTCTGAGCTGTGGAATGAAGAGGATATTACCACTACACTAAGGCCATGAGGATTTGGAACAGGAAAAATGAACTTTGTCAATATTGATCTTTCATGCATAACTCTGAATTCCACTAATCAGCATGGTGTGTTACAGGTCTAGTTAAACTTGCTTAATTTGCTAATTAAGTACTTAAACTCTGGACTTATCTGCTTGCTAGATCTCTCCGCATTCTTTGAATTTCCTCTTTCTTCACGTTTCCATAAATCGGCATTGCGTGTGAATTTAAAGTGCATCTTTTGTATCAAGGTCCTGTAGACTTGCTTAATTTGTTAATTACTCAATGGTCTCTTGGCCAACTCTCTGTGCTTGCATCTGCTATTTCAGCTAGAAAGGAGTTTAAAGTACTTTATATTCTCTAGGAACTACCAGAGGTGCAAAAATGGGATTATGGACGACGGTGTGATTTAACTCGTCTCTCTTGAATCATTATCATAGTATCACCTGTGCTGTACTTCTGAGACAGCACTAATTATATGTGTTATCATAAGAACGAAGTTGTCCTTTATCTGAAACTATCTCGTCCTTTGCTCATTTGAAACTTACTTCAAAGCTTCTGAGAGATTTTCTCTGGCTTATAGTTTTGCATATAGTGTGCATATTTAAGAGTTTTACCGAGGCCTTGCAGCTAGCTGAACCTTTCTCTTTTCGATGTCCCAGAGATGCAAATAGCAACTGACTTGTAGTGGATTGATTTGGGATTTGAGGAAAACAAATCAAATTGTGGTTGATGCTCCAAAATATTCACTAGTGAATATATAATACAACCCTCAAAATCTTCACAAAAGGGTAAAGCATACAACCCTGCTTTTGGTAAGCAAATACACAAATTTTCACACCTCAAAATCTTGAATCATGGACCATATTACTATAGTGATCTTGCTTAGAAGTTTTCCAAAAAATCTTCATCATACAACTTGTCCCATTCTAATGGGGGCTTAGAACCTTTTAACTAGAGGAAATTGGGTAAGTTAAAAGAATGATTTGAAGAAACACAAATATATAAGGTAATATCTAATATATTGTGTAATGGAGAACCACATGTATCAAAGCCAGTTGGAAAAATTGGGAATGAACTTGGTGAATTAGGGTAAACCTATAAACTAAGAAGAAATTATAGGGAGGAAATAAGGTATAATGTAAATGTTTTTAATTGGGTGATCATAATTATGACTGTTAGAAATTTAAATGACTACTATTGTAAGAAATTGAAATTTACTTCAAACTTTGGCGATCATTAGCTTATCCGTTTGACGTGATGTAATACATAGCCCGTTGACATTTAGGAGTGACACGTTGTATTTAACATTAATATTTGTAACCGAGTGACTACTATTGGAACTATTAAAAATTTCGTTAATTACTAATGTAAGATTATTATTTCAATGACCATTTTTAAAGTTTATTTCAAATTCGATTATCATTATTTTATTAACTTATATAGGAGCAATGTTACTCTTGTATGTATGGTACATTGAATTAGATGCATATTATATAAATTAGAGAAGCAAGAGGGTTTAGTAATAAGAGCACGCCAAAGGATGTCATGCATTGTTTTGTGGTCCAAAGTTGACGCGCCATCCACGACACTTACCAAACAATCCACTATTTAATAAACCCACCCATACACGTATCCCTTCATTTGTGCTTAAAAATGAAAAATGAGATTCTCTTTGTTTTATATTTACTTATTTTGTATAGAAACTAAGGAATGAGCTTTGAACACAACATTAACTTCTTTTACCTTTTTCTCCCAATATGTAGGGAAATTATGCTACAAGTTACAGCCCCTTACAACAGGGGGAGCCATGCCAATAAAAAACTTCGGGCCCTTCCCTGTTGTGAGGGGGTTGTAAGCATACAGTCCTTGTGAAGTCTCTCTCCAATATGTATGGTTGATTCGTACATCCCGTTTGATGAAATTAAGAAAGACACAAATGTATATCAATTGTTTAGTACTCTTAAATTTGAAAAATGATTAACATATGTTTTATCATGAAATTCAAATGAGTCACCATCTTGCGGGACCTGTCAAAGATAACAATTTCACATTGTTTAAATATGAAAACGATCATGTTGTTTGAATATAAAAACGATAATTAACATATATAATAATGATTTGAATTATCAGTCTTAATAATGTTGGTCTTTTAAGATGGAATGTCAAGTCTCAATAGATCAATCATAATATGTTCAAGTCGTTCGAATATAGCATATTAATTAAATATATGTTAGTTTTAAATTCCCTAAAAGGCTGCCTAGAAGGCTAGAATATTTCCTTTGAATCATGCTATCATTTTAGGGTCATCAACCTAGCATATACTAAATATCCGTTTGTTTCCTATTAATTTTCCATAAAAATGAAAAATATGACCATTATCAATCACATTCAGCCACCATTTTTGACTTTCCATCTCTTGTGTGGGACTCATAACGGCTATATTTTTTATTCTCATTCTACAAATAATGTGAATCAAACGGGACCAGATTAACATTTCAAAGTGAATGAATTTGGCTAAAAGAACAGCTAGCTACTTAAGACTTCTATATAAGATATAATATTATGTATACATTAACACCTTTATAGATGGTTTTAAGCTAAAATTTAATGATTAATTAATATTAATTAGCGGTGATCCAAAATTAATTAGTCACAAATATATGGATACATGGGACAACTCATTTGTCAACCAACTTCTTTTGTATTTGTATGGTGGTGTTTTTTTGTACCTAACTTTTGCCTTAAATTTAAGGTGAATTTGGCCCACTATTTTTCTCAACGCCATTAACTATTAAATTTTCTAATGATACTATAATATTGTTTTGTCAAATAAAAAATGTAAATAACATGTTTAATACGATAGACTATACATAATTTGATTGAACAACAGAAAAATATATCGCGTGCTATCTCTTTATTCAGTTCAATGTATTAAGTTACGTTGCATTATATTATTGACTTCTTCTAGTGGGAGTCACGATGTTGCCAAAAATAAACTACAAAGAACATATTCGATATAATGGATGGTATAGAATTTGATTGAACATCAAATAAACATCTTACGTGCTATCTCTTGTTTATCTGTGTTGAATCTTATTTATTTCAACATATAAATACATTACTACCAACTAACTTGTAGCTTTATTAATGTGTTCTTTTGGTGGAAGTCGTTTGGGTAAGTACAACTGAATTTTCAAAGGACAAGGATAAGATTTTCTAATCAATATTTATGAGGTTTGCTGGTTGTCTACGTATATATCAATGTATGTATACATAATACATGTGATTCATGGTCATTTAATCATAATACTTGTTGAATGGTATTGGGTATTCTCACCCCAAAAGCTAGCTCAAGAGGTGAGACTTTCCCCCACACTTATAAACTGACCACCAGTTCGTTTCACAATCGATGTGGGACAACCTCAACAAATTTTCCCTCACACATTGGGGCTCCCCTCACACATCAAGCCTTGCAGGAGACTAAACCCATCTCCCTCTCACACATTGGGCCCTACAAGAGACCAAACCCGTCTTCCCCCCTCACATAAACCCGCATCTCCCGTGACTGTTGGGCATGAGACTTGTTGATAACCTGGCTCTGATACTAGTGTTGAATGGTATTGAATCTTCTCACCCCAAAAGCTAGCTCAAGAGGTGAGACTTTCCCTCACACTTATAAACTGACCATCATTCATTTCCACAATCGATGTGGGACAACCTCAACAATACTATTCCATGTGGATAATGAATTAGCAATTTCATTTTAATAAAATTTAGTGTTCCCCCCCCCCCCCCTCCCTCCCCCTTTTTGGACTTTTCAAAAATTCATGCCATAGAAGATAACATGAGATAATTGAATATATGAACATGTTTAAGAAGATAATTGATCAGAATTCATGCATATACTTTATAAAGTAGTTTCATGCATTCTATATTTGCAAAGTTTTCTAAGTTAATTTTAAATTCTTGATAATTATATAGGATGAAAATGTAAGAAATATTGTTTTTTTAGCTCGTTTGCTTTCTCTTTTCTTGTTTCTTGATATAACTCAAGATTCAAACATAATAATAGGATTAGAATTACGCGGACAAAATTTTTTGACTTCATTTTCTTTGTGTAGAGGATATGCTCGTTAATTGTATGTTTAGACCGTGCATATATAACGGCATTGTTTTCTACTTTAAAAATGTGCATTTTGATTCTTTTGGAAGATGGGTGTGTGACAAAATGTAAAGACAGATTCTATGCAATATTCTCAAGCTCGTGCACACATTTTTGAGCTACACAAGAAGAGTTTTTTGTGGTATACAATTAAAGTAAAGAATATGCATTTCACTTTTCAAATCTTCTTTTGTTCTTATTTTCTTATCATGAACTTCAAGTGGTACACTACAGATCAATATATAGATTCAATAAAATGATATGTTGAATCGACTCATCGAATATTTTAAATTACTAGAGAACAAAGAAAATTACTTTTATACCTTGTATCTTCAGCACGATATTACCGATTTATTTGATAGGGTGAGTTGTACAGTGTGAAATAATATTATAGAGTACAAAAAGAGGCTAAAATCTCATTAAAAAATATTTTTTGTCCATGGCATTCCATACCGAAATAGTCTATATGTTTAGAAAGTTTTCATTTTGTTTCTTACGAGAAATTTTTATAATTGCGTGTCGACCTTAAAACTTGATAAGATAACGTGTATATGATATGAAATGACATTGAACTAAATTGACTATTACTCAGCAATATAATATAATTTGGGTTTATGAGATATTAGGGCCCCTGATGGTGCCAAAGTGAAGGGACTAAATACAAGAAAATGAATTTTCTACACCCCTTTTTTTTGTGTGTGTCAAAGACTAAGAAGACGAACAATCCCTCTAGAATTACCCTAGTACACGTTCCTCGACACTGAGGACATCCCCTGAGAGAGGAGGATTTCGTGACATTTCGAATTGGCACCCGTCACATTGTGGGAGCTGGCCATGCTCGAAGTCGTTACCTTAATCGCAAGGAGGGGATGAGAATTGGAGGATTTTTGATTGGGTGGGTTTAAAGAAAAAAGGATTTTTTGTATTAGGCTGCTTCCATTTCGCTCGTCGCTACTACGGGAATCACTTTTGCTTTCTTTTCCTCTGGCTACTAAGATATTTTTAGCTTTTCCATTCGTATCTTCACTTTGACTATATATATATATATATATATATATATATATAGTTATAGTTAGTGTAGACTTGAACTTGCATGAGCCATTAGTTATTTAAGTAAGAGAATAATGTTGAGATTGATGAAGAATAAGCTGGCAAAATCTCCTTAATCTTCACTCTTGATAATTTAGATATAAATAAGATACAAGTGATATCATAGCACATTCTCAGACTTCTTACCTTGTTCTTTAAAATTGCTAAACTTTGGCTGAAAAATAAATTCGACTTGTATGTAGGAGAAGTGCGTAGTACTGAGTATAAAAAATAAGAGAAGTGCATAGTATTTTGAGTATTAAGATAAAAAGGGATTTCATTTATAATTCTCAGTTCGATGGCCCAAGAGAGTTGTAGAACCTCATGAAAACCCTAATATTGTTGTGGAATACATTGAGATGATTAAAGGATAAAGATTAATTTTGAAAAGCATGAAAATGTATACATAAAATAATAGTATATAAAGGTTCAAAAAGAGCTGAAGTCATGATAAAAGTATCTTAACTTGAAGGATATGCAATTTTAAATGAGGTGAATTAACATCAAGATTATTCTCTCTTACAACGTAAAATATGGTGTGCAAATATTAGTGCTTAGAGCAATTATAGAACGTTTGATAATGAAGATTAATCGAGTATAAGTTATATTCTTATACTAATGTAATATGCTTTTGTAATATATGTCTCATATAGAATGGAACACATTTTTCTAAAATAAATAGGCCGATGCCAAAGAGAAGCAACGTCATTGGTCTCTCAGACTTTAATTTACTGTTTGTTTGTCAATTGCCAGTGACGCTTAATTAATAGTTTGGAGGTGCGGGGGTAGAGCTCCCGCGATATGTTATAGGAGTATTTTTGAACTTTTCCTTAAAGTCTTAGCTTGTACAGGTTCTAAAGTCGTGTATGAGTCAGAGTTAGTATATATGTGATGTAACCCTATTATTCATACATAATAAAATCATAGCCGCTTCTTGATAATTATTATTGTTTTTCAAATCACAACATATCCTTAATGGGGTGGCACATGATTTGAATTTAGTGCTAGTTACTCATCAACCACAAGTATAGCCCTTTGTTTTGAAAATTAACCGAAAGTGCAGTGGTCATGTGTTGATACGTACAAGGATGTTGTCTATTACAATCTGTCGTATTGTTGTGTTTAAGGTCCAAAGGAATAAAGGAGAAAAGAGAAAACTGGAAAAAGATAGATAAGAAAGAAAAGGCAAAAGCAACTTTAAAAAACATGGCTTCTTGTCTCTCTCTGTTAATCATCAAACAGTACAATAATACAAAGATAAGTCGAATTAGCTTAGCCAACACCATGTGCCATCCATTTGTATAACTAGAAACGACAGAAGTAAAAGAGATTGGATGGGAATCTCCCTCCTCCTCTACGTACACCCATGAGAAATAGACAAGAAAATCGCAATAATATATCGTCTTAAATTATCTTGTCAAAAAGTTTAGGTACAGTCTAACACACTAAAACATAAAAAAGTCTTCGAGTTTAAATTTCATTGTCAATAGGTCATTGTCGGACAAACCTTTTCGTTCTATTACGCTATCATCGAGCTATTAGCATTATCAAATAGTTCATATCTAAGTGAATAGGATCTAATGAGAAAGACATTGTTGAAGAAAAAAATGTGGGTTTTCACTCGTGAAAATTTAGCTTATTGATGAAAAAAGAAGAAGATGAATTCGGGATGCACGTGATCCAGAACCTCTTACATTGAAGATAAGCTACTACTACTAGTTTATACATTTTAGACCAGTTGTTCGTTCTAGCGTGGAAGTAAAGTTTTGAAGAGGTAGCTTAAGATGGATGCAAAGAGTCATTACTACCAAATAATGGGCACTACTAATCATATGGAGCTGAATTTTTGGAACTGTTAATGGCTTCTATTAAGTTGATTATTAGTTGGTAAAGTGACTCCAACTCATCTCAAACGACACGCCGAAATGCCACCAATCAAGAGTTCCCAGTTGGTTAATGATCATGTTGATAATAATTTTAATTAACTGATTATTTTTCTAATTAAAATAGTGTAGCTTTTGCTGAAAATACCAGTACCTAGAGCTAATCATTAGATGGGCCACATTTTAATTAAGGATCGATATTAAAGAAAAAAGCTAAACAAACAAGGTTTGGGACAGAAAAATGGTGATTGACGCCATGTGGCGCCCCTCCAGTGGCACTGGTTACAATTTTCTGTCCCAAACCTCGTCCCAGTAGCAAAACTCCGATATTAAATTGAGTACAAAGACTACATTAATTGATAGAAAATTTACTTGTAACCGATGCTTTTGTTGACCTTAATATAATATGGATTATCGAGAGCCATAATATTACCGAACAAAAAATCGAAAACATGAATGATATTATTTAGAGTGGTTCACTTTCAATACACACGGTATTTTCCATCTCTATTTTTTCTCTATACGGAAAAGATGTATCCTAATATTCTATATGTAGAGAGGGAATATTAAGTCGATCTGAGATTGAGAAGAACTAAAACTGTATAACTAAGTTTCTACACCCCAAACAATAAACACTTCAAATTATCTTTTCATATTCACCATAAAGCGAAGAGGCATTCAAGATCATGTGGGTAATTGGTAAATCACATGATCATTGATTAAAAAACATTAAAATTTACTAATAAAGTAAATCTAATGTTGTTGTCAGTGTCACGGAAGAATATACATCCATCCTGGTAACCCTAAAAAGACAGGAAAGACAAAGGACGGTTGTAAGGTTTTGATTGGTTTCTCAAGCAGAATATTGAGAATTGGAGAGCACGAACGTGTTGAGAATTGAGTGCAAATGGCTTCTTCTCTAGCCAAATACGAACCTCAATCTTATAATTTAAGTTTATAAACAAGGTAGTTTAGTTTCGTGTGGTCAAATTAAACTGTCGACTATACACGAGAACTTTCATGTGAATGGTTTTCAGTGTAAAATAAAAAATAAAAAATAAAAATGGAAGAAGAATCTGGTTTGCGTGTGAATTGACTTGTTGAAGTTTTACAGGAATAATTTAAGGTTTTGCTTGAGGCACATTAACTCTATCACATGTATGCACATATAAGCTTCTGGAATCATCGATATTACATAGTCGAAAACCAGATACGACCTACACCCAGTGTTAGTATATATTTCATTGTCCCTACATTTTGTACCATTTCTCTCCTACTTATTTCTTCTCTACATTTTGGATGGACAATAAGCTCCTACCAACTTGTTTAGGAGGAATGGCTGATAAATCAAGATTCTTCATATATCCCAACACTTTTCATAGTCCAAGAGAGGCTGCTGCTATTCAGGACGGTGGCAAAGGCTGCAATGGTGGCAGTGGCGATATGAAGTCATCATCATCACCACCAGGTAGAGTGCTTTCAAGTTCAGAATCCAGTTCTCCAGTAAATGAGGCATCTGCTACAGCTTTGAATCATGGATTCTCAGAAGAAAATTTGTTCAAAGAAGATCATCAATATCATGCACATTCTTTCCTTCCTGGTTTGGATCCTGTGAACCAAAATGGATCTTCTATTGAAGGAATAAATTATGTCCCTTTGAATTTTCTTGAATCATTCCCAGCTTTAAATAAAGCTCAAGCATCTGAACCTTGTTCATCATCACCTTCTTTATTTATCAACTCAAGATTCCCAAATTTAGGCCAGTTTCTTCAGAGTCCATCATACTCACGGACCCCATTCTCCATGCCTCAACTCGATCAAAACCAGCTTCAGACAGGAAAGGACTGGTTGAAAATGAATCAAAACCTAACAAATTATTCTTCAAAAGGTTTCAGTGATTATTGGCTTAGCACTACTAAAACTCAACCAATGAAGTTTAAGGGGAGAACTCAATATGAAAGCGGTAAACGTGTCAGAAATGGAAACGCTAGCCTTCTAGGAGTTTCTGTCCAACGCAGTGGGTCTTCTTCTTCGGGAAAGCTTTTCAGAGGAGTAAGGCAAAGGCATTGGGGAAAATGGGTTGCAGAAATAAGATTACCGCGAAACCGAACACGGGTTTGGTTGGGGACTTTTGACACAGCTGAAGAGGCTGCTGTTGCTTATGATACAGCTGCTTATATACTAAGAGGTGATTATGCACATCTGAATTTCCCAGATTTGAAGCATGAAATCAAGACTAATTCCATGAATAACAATACAGCAGCCCTTCTTGAAGCCAAATTGCGAGCAATATCACAAAGGATCCCTGCTTCAAATAAGGCCATTGATCATGACCAAAAGGCAATATTTCTGCAAGAAGATTCAATGGTTAATAGGAATTTGAAGCAAAATTCATCTTCAAGAAAAGAACGGCCATTGATGGATTTGGAGAGCGAAGCTGGATTGGATCAGGTGATTGAGAACAAGAAGAATAATCAAAAAGGGATATCAGATATTGATACAGTTCAGTTAAGCAGAATGCCATCTCTGGACATGGATACAATCTGGGATGAACTTCTCGTTTCAGATTCATGAACACACAAGCCGGAATTAATCATGAAAATTCACAAATTCTAGTACATTGAGGACATGTTTGGTGCGCATCACTGAACAGTACAATTAATGAATAAACTTTTAACTTATTTTTTTTTGTCTTTAATCATGTCCAATGCTGTCTACTGTACATCTCATAAAGCAAGCCATTAGTATTTGTGCCTTATGTCTATCACAGAAAAAAAGGTCTAATATTAATTCAGGAGGCATATATATGTTCATCAAACATACAAATAGGTCTCGATTTCGAAATATGTTTGTTTGCTTGAGCATGATCAGTAAACATTTTACTTCATTTGTACCCTTTTAGGTATTCGGTTCGATTTAGACTTGATGATTATGTTAGTTTTTGATAATATTAGCTTTTCTAATTTGTGAGAAGTTTGATGAATTTCAAGGCTTCATAACAGTATGAATTACAAAAAAAAAAAAAAAAAGGGGGCGAGAAAGAGGCTAGTTATTTATTTGTGTTTGCCTCTTTCTTAGAAAGAAGCTAAGCCAAACATGCTCAATTGATTCTTGCTATTTTAATAGCTACAAATGCCTATGTGCTTATATGGTTCAAGTTATTCTCAGTGCGACCCTCTTGTTCACTTGTCATCATTGATTTAAGAACCCTGAAGAGACTGTCAGTGATAAGATAGAGGAAAGTGAGATTAACATCGTCATCATGCCCTTTCTGCCATGGGCGACAAACGTGTAGCAATGGCTGGGAACAAAGGATCGTGATCCCGCAACAACAAATGTCATAGTTGTTAGGGTGTTTGAATTAGGCTGGTTCACACTTCTTTAACCCACTTTGAAATTGTATGGGGTGAGCTACAATCTACATTTAATGTGTATCAAATTCGACCCCGGGCAACAATTTTTTTTGGCCGATCATAGCTAAGAAGCATAATGGGCGAAGAGTCAAACTTTTGGCTATTCCTCGCGAGGGATGAGTCGAGAGCATTTTGAATCGGGATTATAGATTTTTGTTCAAATGAAAGCCCCTTACTAAGCCATTATATTCATTATAATCATGTGATGCTCGCCTCTACTCGAGGCCGGAGATGGTGTCTATTTTGTGCAGGACCATTGATTTTCTATTTAAAAAAAATCTGAATCTTGCATAAATGGTATTTTCTTATTTTTTAATAGTATTTTAGTTATTTTTTACCATTAATCTCTAAAATTATACACGTCAAACAACTAAATCATAAAATCTATAATTAATAATTCCTAGAAGAAGACAATTTTCAAGTTTACAAAAATTAGAAGATCGAAATTGAAAACATGAGACCCTTTGAGGTAAATGGGCGCAAGAAATCATTCACACTAATTTAGTACCGATGCCCACATTAGACATAGGTCTTAGAAATGGCTCCAAAAAAGTAAAAATTTTGTAATTTTTTTTTTCTTCTAAATGGGTGCATGCCTTTTGGCAAAACAACATATTCTTTCAATAAAATAATATTACATGTAAATCAAAAAAATTTCCTTATTTTTTAATCACATTCTCCAAAAAATACTATTCCAAAATCAATTATTATTTTTTTATCCAAATAATGGAGCTCAAACAAGGGCTTATAAAGCTTAACACCACTATCTAGTCTAATACCATATTTCAATGTTGGGTTCTGCCATGGGTACACAAAATTGTGTACCACTAGCATTATCCTTTAATGTCAGACGTCACTTATAGCTCTTGGCACTTTATCTCCATGGTGGACCAAAGTGGCCAACAAGCTAGCCTCTTTAGCTATTATTTTCTAGGTAAATTTGAGTTGAATTCATTGTATTCCTAGTTTTTAGTGTCTCTAATTTTGGGCAATTTATTTTAGTATTCATTCTTGTGTTTAAAAAGTAACCTAAAACTTGGCACGTCTCTAATACTATATCTAGCGGGGCTCCACCCAATTCTTTCGACAGGATTAGGAAAGATGCTTAAAATATTGGAATACAGCGCTAGTATATGGGCGGAGGATGGGAAGAGGGGAGGGGCGAGTGTTCTTGGATTAATTTTTTTTTTTTCATCTCAATAATCTCTCTAACCAAAGGCCACTAAGGTTTTTACGATCCAATGCAGCAACAACCCCTATTGTGCAATTTCTGTGTAATGTACACCTGTTAAGCTGTTAACTGCCATTGCATGAAACTAATGCACTGGCACTGCACTTTTGATAATTTTTCCTCGCACCCAACCACGTCTTTTCCTGTCTGCAACTCAGATGCTTCATTCGGTGAAATCTCCATGTTCACATTTATTTTTTTAAATCTCCATTGCATCTTGAAAAATGCTCCCATTTCCTTGTCGGCCTTTGCATAACCTTCCAAGTTGATTTTTTTTTTTCAGAATACATCTCATTCTCCGCCACGTGGAGCAGCAGTTTCACCTTCAACTTGTACATTCTTGTTGAGATCCATCAAGCCTGCATCTGGCATTGGAGGAAACTGCTGCATTGGTATTGCATTCTTGATAATTTGTCCTTGTCCCGGACTGTTGGCTATTTAACCATGTCTCGTCCCTTCTGCAGGCCTCGAGATTTTTCATTGTGTGAAATCTCGATGTCCACATTTTTAATCTACGTTACAACTTGGAAAGATGCCCCCGTTTCTGAGTCCTCGTCCACCTTTTCAGACCCTTCCAAGTTGCTTTTGTCAGAACTTGTTTCCTTTTCCACCATTGGAGCAGTGACTTCACCTTCAATTTGAACATTCATATCGAGATCTATTAACTATTAAGCCTTCGTCTGCCATTGGATGAAACTGCTGCACTAGCACTGCACTGTTGATAATTTGCCAGTCCTCTGTCTTTTATTGTAGTCCTCTGTTTCTAGTCTGTATCTTTCCTTATCCCTGAGTGCTTTCTACTGATAAACCTGAATACACTACAATTTGTTGCATGCCAAAATAGTTAAGGAACTTTGATGTAAATGTAAAAAATAAAAAAATAAAAAAAGTAGGAAGAAACAGTCTCTGAGTCTCAATTTGTGCACGAGTTGGAGCTTACGAATTTTTCAGGTTCTTTTAGGTTGGTACATAGTTCACCAATCATCTTACTGATTTCTTGATGTCTATCAGGATAAAGAGGTTTCCGCCTGCAGTGCTGTTCGGCAAAGAAAAAGTTGTACACGCTTATTGTTGGAAATTTATTTAACATGCACAGCGAAAAATTAAATAAATTTCAATTCTCATCCAAGAATCTGCTTTGTGTTTAGATATAAACTGTGGTAGAAACAATACCTTTAGTCAGATCTGCAAACTCCTTTGCCATTCCTGTGGTTCCAGCAATCCTGATCTGCTTCCCACAGCTGTTCAATTGTCCAGCCTCCAATGGAATTCACATGGAATAAAATTGAGTGTGAACTAAGGTTTACTTTTCTTGTGTTAGCAAGAATAATTAAAATCCATCAACTGTTTTCAAACTCTAGCAGCTTATTTATATAAATCCAAACGGGCTGGACTCGTCTCTAAAATTTAACCCGATCCAATATTTAATTAATCAAATTAATTAAATCTGATCAATGAATTAATTAATCCAATTAATTAATTCGGGCTTATTAATAAGCAATCCAATTAATTAATTATCCAACGTTTGTCAATTAATTAATTGGTAGATCTCAATTTTCTAGTTCTCCTTTTGTGTGTGACACATTAGGTTCCCAGTCACGATACCTAACGACGTGAATTATTATTTTGATCCAATCAAAATTGATAAAATCAAAACACTCTTTTGATTTATCACTAATTTATATCCGTCGTCCCAGATTGACATCTAGTAATGTATCAGGGCAATACATGTGACGGAAAAAGTCACGTGGTATGACAAAATCAAAATCGTTCGTTTATCGTGAAACTATAATCCCTTCGTCAGTATGATCCGATCAATCACGAAATATGGATAAGTGTCAATCTCAATTATCGATCATATCTTTAATTCCATTATTAAGTCAATGTAAGTTGAAAACTTCTTTTCGACTTATGTGTACACATTGACCAATGATTTCATTATCAACTTAATTGGATGAAATGCAGATCATAAACTCTTATTAACTAAGAGTGACGAATTCTCTATTGATCATTTACAACCTTCATATGATTCTTGACATACTCGAACGATGCCGTATTAGCGGCCCTTGACAGAGCAACTTACAGCATCACCAAAGTATGATCTTCCCCACATAAAGTACTATAATGATCTCAAGTCGAAGGAACAATTTCACTACTGAACGTTAGAGATTAACCACTGACACTCAGATAATTATCCATGTGGAATCTCTCAGCGGGTCTCCAATATTTTGTTCTATAACAAAATATTCACGTGTTCATTTAAGTGTCACCACACTTTAACTTGTGAGATTAGTTACTTACTTCACAAGTAAGGAATGACACAGGTGATGGTCTATCCGTATCCGTATCTCGTTATTACTTACGACCATGGATGATTTAAGATTCAATCATATGTAATTTGTATCTCAAAATCACAACTTGTGATCAACAGATTACCAAGACTTGAATCTACGGATTCTGTTATTTAATATCATAATAGATCTTGTCAAAATAAATGCATTAAACATATATCAAAAGTACTTATGCCCAAAGTTGATTGGACTTAAGGCATAACACTTACACTTATAACTAGCTTCAAATGTGTAGGATCCTGTCTTTTCATTTCAGATTTCTTCATCATATTTCAACTATGGACCCCTGGTTTTGATGATGAACTGTCCATATTATTGGCTAGCTACTATAATTTTGGAACCTGATAAAGAACACCTTTTGAAATCCTCAGAGCCAATTTTGACAGTTACAAGATATCCACCTTCAAACTTTCCATTGATCACTTCAGACACTGTGATAAATGGCGATGGTGCTAAATGTGTGCAAGAATCAAAAGGTAAAAAAAATTATTATTCCTACAATTATACAACCCTTCAAGACTTGAAAATAGAAAATAAAGATGGAAAATCTCATTCTCTTATGGCTTCCAAATTTTATTATTCCTACACAATTTCATTGATATTGTTGTATTCTGTTATGAGGATATTGATTCGAATTAAAACTGTCCTCTTCATGATAGCTAGGGTTGGGCACGGTTCGATTCAGTTCGATTCTAATGAGAACCGTACCGAACCTGAAATTTTCGGGTATTTAGTAAGTGGAATTGTCGGGTATAAATTTAATTATGGAACCATTCGGGTTCGGTTCGGTTCGGTTCCATTCGGTTCTTAGATTCTGTACTATAATTAATTTTTTAATATTTCAAAACTACATTAATTCAACTAATGACGTGTACAATCTTAGCTGTTACAAAAATAACGTAGTACAATTTTATGTGTCTTTTACGTCTTTCTTTGCTAAATTCTTCATAGATTTTATTGTGAAAATCATATGAAGAAGACGATAGCAAGTTTACAATAATTAAGAGATGCGCTGTCAAGTTTGAATTCGATTTCTCCATAAGAAATGGCACTATGGTAGAATAACATATTTTGATAAAATTTAGGTCAATTTGATTAAATTGAGTTTGGACTGGAAATTAGAAATAAGAAAATCATTTTTTTTGGGTTAGCAAATTTATTTAGAAAATAATAATATAACTTGACTTATTTAAAAAAATAAATAAAAAAAATTAGGAAGATTCGGTTCTTATTCGACTCTTCGATTCTTAATCTAGAACCAAGAATCGAGCCGAACCGAACCCGTCGGTTCTCGATTAAAATACTTGTTCGGGTATTTAACTTAAGAAGAACAGTTTGGTTCAATTTAGTTCGATTCGGATCCGGTTCGATTCGAGAGTTTTGCCCAACCCTAATGATAGTTGTTGAAACTAGCGAACAAAGTTCTGGGTTTTATCTTTGGGAACCTCTGTGCAAACAACACAAAAGACTTTCTACCCATATATTTCATATCAAACTTTTCAATAGAAATTACATGTCCCATATAAAAGTTTTAATTCTCTTCTTACAATTAAGATATATTTCGCATATAAAATCAACTAACCTTGAGGTACATGCACTCATTGACATTATTCCCTATAAAATCAAATAGTTAAAACCAGGTGAATCTCAATTCATGATAGAATGCAAGTATACACACCTCCAACCATAATCTTCAAGAATTGCTAATAGTGAACAATAGAACCATTGAGAAACAAGAGAAAGAGGGGATAAGAGAAGAGAAAGGAAGAGAGAATGAAGAAAGAGAGATTATAGAGAGAATGGAGAGAGACGATATTTACAAAGTTTAACGTGCTATCTTGTTTAATATCATATTTTAATGTCAGAGGTCACTTGTGGCTCCTGTCTATTCTCCACGATGGACCAAAGTGGCCTACAAGCTAGCTTCTTTAGCTATTATTTTCTAGGTAAATTTGAGTTGAATTGCTTGTATTTCTAGTTTTTTAGCGCCTCTAGTTTGGGTAATTTATTTTAATATCATCCTCATATTTGTGTTCAAAACGTAACCTAAAACTTGGCAAGTCTCTAATACTACATCTAACAGGGCTCCATCTGATTCTTTCGACAAAATTAAGAAAGGTGATTAAAATATTGGAAAACATCGCTAGTGGGAGGGCGGAGGATGGGAAGAGGGGAGGGACAATGTTCTTCGATTAATAATTTTATCTCAATAGTCTCTCTACCCCAAAGGCCACTAAGGCTTAATGATATCCATTGCAGCTAAAATACCTATTGTGCAATGTCAGTGCAGTTAAGAATTTTTTTGTCAACGCCCCATTCCCCAGCATATTTGCTAGGTGAATGGGAAATAATCATGTTCACATTAAATCAATTGATCTACCACAGGTAAAGCAATGAAATATAGGAGGGCGGAAGATGGAAAAAGGGAAGGAGTGAGTGTTCTTAGATTAATTTTTGGATCTCAATAGTCTCTCTAACCCAAAGGACACTATGGTTTTTATGATCCAATGCAGCCACAACACTGTTGTGCAATGTTGGTGCACTTGAAAATTTTGTGTCACCGCCCCCTCCCCAGCATATTTAGTAGGTGAAAGGGAAATAATCATGTTCACATTAAATCAATTGAATTGCAACTGTATCAGGTGATTGAGAATAAGAAGAATATTCAAAAAGGGTTAGTCAAGCAGAACGCCATATCGAGACATGGATACAATCTGGGATGCACTTTCTTGTTTCAGATTCATTGAACACACAACCAGATTTGATCATGAAAATCCACAAATTCTCGTACTGTACTTGATGACATGTTTTGTGCAAACAGTACTATTAATGAATAAAATTTTAACTTATTTTTCGTCTTTATTCATGTCCAATGTTGTCTACAGTACATCTCAGCAAGCGAGCCATTAGTATTTGTGCTTTATGTCCATCACAGAAACAAGGTCTAATGTTAATTCAGGATGCATCATGCATATATATGTTCATCAAACATACAAATAGGTCTCATTTTGAAATTTTTTTGTTTGCTTGAGCATGATCTCTAAACATTTTACTTCACGTGTACCTTTTTGGCTATTCTCTTCGATTTAAAATTGATGATTATGTTAGTTTTTAACAATATATGCTTTTCTAATATGTAGAGAAATTTGATGAATTTCAAGGCTTCATAACAATATGAATTATAAAAAATAAAAAGCAAGAAAGAAGTTTTGTTTTTCTGCCTCTTTCTTAGAAAGAAGCTAAGTCAAACATGCTCAATTGATTCTTGCTATTTCCATAGCTAAAATTCATGTGCTCATATGGTTCATATAAGTCCCACTCAGGTAAATGACAGAGTTTTTAGGGAGTGTAAATTACGCCGGCTCACACTTCTTTAGCCCACAATGAAATTGTATGGGATGAGCGACGATTTAGTTTAATGGGTATCAAACCAGACACCAGGCAACAAATGTTGTTGGCCCATCACAGTTCAGAAGCATAATGGATGAAGGGTCAAATGGTTTGGCGATTTCTTGCGAGGGCATTGAGTAGAGAGAATTTTGAATTAGAATTCTAGATTTTTGTTCATAGGAAAGCCCCTTTGAAAACTGAAATCAGAATTCTTTTCTGTATTTCTCAATGAATAAAATTCCGGCTTACATCTTTTTGTGGTATAATAATGCAGATAAAAAAAGAGAACAAAACTCCTAATTGAGGAGAATAATATCATACTATAAATTACAATATCAGTCAATCAATTTACACTAACTAAGGAAAGATTTCGATATCTTTCCATAATTCGCGAATTCCAACAGTTTCCCTCAAGTTGGACTGTAGATATTGATTATATCCAACTTACAGATGAAGTCATTAAAGTTTTGTTGAGACAACCCTTTTGGTGAAGATATCCGTTGTTTGTTCTTTTGTAGGGACATAAACCATACAAATGACTCTATTTTCAACATTTTCTTTGATGTCTATTGATTTCCACATGCTTAGTTCAATTATGTTGGATTAAGTTGAGTGAAATGTTGATGACTGCTTTGTAATCACAATAGAGTTTCATAGGTAATTTCATTTCAATCTTCAATTTCTCTAAGAGTTTCTTTAACCATAATCCTTTACATATCCCTTGTGCAGCTGCTCTGAATTGTACTTCGGCATTGCTTCTTGCCACTACATTATGTTTTACTTTTCCAAGTTACCCAATTTCCTCGTACAAAGGTACATTAAACCGACGTTATTCTCCTATCTTCTATTGATCTTGCCCAACAGCGTTTATGAATATTTCAACTTCTTTCCTTTCATTCTTCTTGAATAATCCCTTTCTAGAAGAGCTTTTTAGATATATGAGATTTTTGTATACTGCTTCTAGGTAAGTTTCCTTCAAAGAGTGCGTGTGTTGATTTACCAAGCTGACCATAAAAGCAATATCGGGTTTAGTGTGTGATAAGTAGATTAACTCACCAACCAGTCATAAATATCTATCTTTTTCAACTGGTTTCCCTTTGTCCTCTATCATTTTCCACCATCCATAGGTGTGTTGATTGCTTTGCATCCAAGTATGCTAGTCTCAGTTAAAATGTCAAGAATGTATTTTCGTTGTGGGGACAATGATACCCTTTTTTGATGTTGCAACCTCCATACCCAAGAAGTATCGCATTGGTCCTAGGTCTTTTACTTTAAACCAGGAGGCTAGGCTTTTCTTTAGTATGTCCATCTCAATTATATTGTCTCCAATGAGGATTATATCGTTTACATGTACAATTAGAATTGTTATTTTTCCTTCTCCGGATTGTTGAAAAAACATGGTATGGTCTAACTACCATTATTGATATCCTTGAATCCTCTACATCTTCACAAATCTATCAAACCAAGCTCTCGGTGATTGCTTAAGACCATATAAGAATTTTTTGAGTTTGCGTACCCAATCTTCTTCATTCATTTTACTAAAACCTAGTGGTATTGTCATGAAGATTTTCTCTTCTAATTCTCCATTCAGAAATGCAATCTTAATATCTAATTTGTTGGAGAGGCCAATCCAAATTGGCTGCTAGAGATAGGAGAACTCAAATCTTATTCAATTGTGCCACCGTTGCAAATATCTCCCTATAGTCAATATTATAGGTCTTTGTATATCCTTTGGCTACCAAACGAGTTTTATAGCGTTCTATCGTCCCTTTCAGCTTTGTACTTTCACATTGAAGACCCATTTGCATCCAACTGGTCTCTTACCTTTTGGTAGCTTCACTATATCCAAAGTTTCATTTTTTTTCTAGAGCCCGCATTTCTTCTATTATTTCTTCTCTCCATTTGGAAACTTCCAAGGCCTCTTGAATATTTCTGTATTGTCAAGGTTATTAGTAAAAGTACGAAATTTGGTAGATAGATTTTGCTAAGACACGAATTTAGAGATATGATAAAGAGTACATAACCGAGTTTTTTTTTTCCAGAGAGTATTAGATAAATGGTCACTTAGAGATCCAGATTTATTGAATAGAATTTCATTATGCCCCATACTTGGTTCTATTTCTTTTGGTACCTTAGGTGCGACATTTTCTTTGTACTTAAATTTGGCTTTTTTGAGTAAACTCGTATCTCTTTTTCATTTTGTTTTTCTGCATCTTTCCCTACATTCAAGTTTCCCTCTATACATATCATATTAGATGCGACATATTCCGTATAGGTTGGCTCAGAAGGGGAGAGATCAAAATTGAAGGACTAGTTAAAGGAACCGATCTTCGCTCAAATTCTCTCTTTGAAGAGAGGATTTTTAGAAGTAAGGTGTTTTTTTCAAAAAAAGGTGACATCAAGGATAACAAAAACCTTTTAGTGGATGGATCATATTATTTATAGCCCTTTCGAGTAGGTGAGTATCTAATGAACACACACTTGAGTGTACAAGAGTCTAGTTGTTTTGATGATGAGAGTGAATATGAGTAAATGTTGTGCATCTAAACAATTTTAGAGGTAGGTTAGAGTTAAGGTGAGAGGTAGGGAAGTGTGTTTGAAATTTTCGGAGAGGTGAGTCGAAGAACAAAGTACAACTGGAAGTCTGGACATTTTGTTGATTAAATATGTGGCTGTTAGAATGACATCACCCTAGAATAGTTTTGACATATTTGTAGTGAACATTAAGGTACAGACAAATTCAAGAACGTGTCTAATTTTTTACTT
The DNA here is from genome assembly GCA_019395295.1 of Osmanthus fragrans. NCBI lineage: Eukaryota > Viridiplantae > Streptophyta > Magnoliopsida > Lamiales > Oleaceae > Osmanthus > Osmanthus fragrans. The sequence goes on from JAEDXY010000092.1 coordinate 311,164, forward strand.
CGTGATTACATTTTGTTGAGGGGTATTGACACATAAAGTTTGGTGGACTATCCCTTATTTTCATAAATGTGATAATTATTGTGTGTGTGTGCAATTAGGGATTCAAGAAGGTCTTCCATAAGTCACCGTGAATCGTAGTGAAGGGTTTAGATAGTTTGTACATAACTTTGCATAAGAGATACACTGATATTTTGCAAGTTCACAGTTTTCACACTGAAAATTAACTGAAGTTTTATTCAAATATATTGAATAAATTACATGTCTTAAGTATTGAAAATTGGGGTAGCCTAGTTTATAATGTCATAAAGGAATTTCACTGTACCTAGAGATAAATGCAAACCTACAAATTGCAATTTGAAGTTGTCTACTCACGTTAGCCTTATCAAAGTAGTACAACCACTTACACTCTTTACCATTGCCAATCATCTTTCCTGATGAAAGATCTTGAAAAATACAATGTGATGGAAGAAATTCAGCGGAGAAAGTGGAGTCTTTAGTTAGCTGGATAATAGAAAACAGATTACAAGATAATTTTGGAACATGTGGGATAGATTCTAGTGTTATAGAATTAGAGATTTTGATACTCCATTTTCTTGCAACAAATAAGAGAGAGCTATCTACAAGTTTGACCTTCATGTGATTGGATGCACCCGAGGTCAATAATTCAGGGAGTTTTAAATTTTGAGGTAGTACATAAGGCTTTCAAGAAATTACCTTTATGGGCTAGAGAGCTTGAAAAACCATTAGGAGAGGGCTGATAGGAAGTTTGGAGACTAGAGAAAATTTGGTAGAGTTGCTCCAATTGTTCGGGTTGAATTTACCATTTGGAGTAGGATTAATTTTTGCCTCGGCTTGATATCCCCAACTCCTAGTGTTCTGTCTTAGCTTCCAATCGATGGGTTTCCCGTGTAAATCCCAACATGTATCTTTTTTGTATCTCAGCTTACGAAAATATTCACACTATGGTCGACCACATTACTGTTTTTGGCCTGATCCATTTATTGTTCCCTTAGATGACTATACCCATAGCTTCGGACCCATTATTTATTTCCAGCCCAATACCTCTTCTACGCGATGGCCCAGAGAATAAATCTTTACCACCTATTAGGCCATTAACTGTTGGCACATATTTTCTATCAGTTTTTGGCCTATTCCCTTAGATTGGCCCATAAGATCTTTCATTTAGCATAATCTATTGTTGAGTTTACCCTTCGAGTTTGGAAACCAATAATGAACGAGACTATAATATTTTTGACAGAAAATTAACTTTTTCTCAATCCTTAATGCTAATATCCAGTACTATCAAAATCCAATCTACCTTACAAAAACATAACATGCCATCAAGGGCTATCATGGCCCCTAGTGATATCAACTGATTCATCGGTGTCAATGGGGCCAACTTTTCTCTTTTCCACAGCAATTGACATTTCATCTTCAGCACAGACCGATGTTTTCTCTCCACCAGATGATAAAATTTCTCTTTTCTCCATTCCACCGTGTCTCGGAGTGTTGTCCTTGTATCCAACTACTTCTGGTACCATCTGCAACTCAGATGCTTCTTCAACCAATGAAATCTCGACATTTACATTTTCTAGCTCCATTTCAGCCTAGACACAAGCCCTCATTACTATGTCCTTGTCTGCCTTTTCATAACCTTTTAAGATGCTTTCACAAAAACACTTTACATTCTTCGCCATGTAAGCAGAGGTATCACCTTCAATTTGAACAATCGTATCGAAATCCATTGAGCTTTCATCTGCCATTGGATGAAACAGATGCACTTGCACTGCACTGTAGATAACTTGTCCATGTACAGGGTTGCTGTCCTTGTACCCAATCATGTCTCATCCTATCTGCAACTTAGATGCTTCATCCGATGAAATCTCGATGTTCACATTTTTAATCTCCATTGCAGCTTGGAACGACACCCGATTTCTTCATCCACCTTTGCATTACCTTCCAAGTTGCTTTTGTCAAAACACACTTCATTCTCCACCACCTGAACAACAGTTTCACCTTCAACTTGAACATTCTTGCAGAGATCTATCAAGCCTCCATCTATCATTGGAGGAAACTGTTGGGAATTTACTTAAACATGCACAGCGGAAAAATAACAATTTTCAATTCCCACCAAGGATCTGCTTTGTGTTTAGATAGAGATTGTGATATAGATTTTACCTTTTGTGAAATCTGCAAACTCCTTTGCTATTCCTTTTGCTTCAGCAATTCTGATCTGCCTCCCACAACTGTTCAATTGTCCAGCTTTCAATAGTATCCACACAGAGAACAATATTGAGAGAAAAATCAGGGTTTTATTTCTTGTGCTAGCAAGAATAATAATGAAAAATCTTGCAACTTTAAAACGCTAGAAACTTGTTTATATAAGTCCAAACGGGCTTGACCCGTCCCTTAAACTTAACCCGGTCCAGTATTTAATTAATCAAATTAATTAAATTCGGTCCATAAATTAATTAATTCGGGTCTATTAATAAGCAACTCAATTAATTAATTATCCAACGATTGTCAATTAATTAATTGGTAACTCTCATTCTTCCAATTCTCATTTTGTGTGTGACCCATTAGTTTCACAATCACGATGCCTAACGACAGGAATTATTATTTTGATCTAATCAAAATCGATAAATCAAAACACCCTTTTGATTTAATACTAATTCACATCCGTCGTCCCAAATTGACATCTAGCAATATGTTAGGGCAATACATGTGACGAAAAATGTCACGTGGTATGACAAAACTAAACTTGTTCGTTTATTGTGAAACTATAATCCCTTCGTCAATATGATCCGATCAATTACGAGATATGAATAAGTGTCAATCTCAATTATTGATCATATCTTTCATTCTACTATTAAGTCAATGTAAGTTGAAAACTCCTTTCGACTTATGTGTACACCATGGCCAAAGATTTCATTATCAACTTAATTGGATAAAATGTAGATCATAAACTCTTACTATCTAAGAGTGGCGAATCATCTATTGATCATTCACAACCTTCATATGATTCTTGACATACCTGAACGACGTCATATTAGCGGTCCTTGACAGAGCAACTTTCAGCATCACCAAAGTATGACTGTCCTCACATAAGGTACTATGATGACCTCAAGTCGAAGGATCAATTTCACTACCGAACGTTAGAGATTAACCACTGACACTCAGATAGTTATCCATATGGAATCTTCCAGCGGGTCTCCAATGTTTTGTTCTATAACAAAACATTCACGTGTTCATTTAAGTGTCACCACACTTTAACTTGTGAAATCAGCTACTTACTTTATAAGTAAGAGAAGCCACACGTGATGGTCTATCAGTATCTTGTTTTTACTTACGACCATAGATTATTTAAGATTCAGTCATACGTAGTTTGTATCTCACAATCACAACTCCTTGTGATTAACAAATTACCAAAACTTGAATCTACGGACTCTATTATTTAATATCATTCATCAGAATATTAATTTAAATAAATAACAGACCTTGCCAAAATAAATGCATTAAATATATTAAAAAGTGTTTACAATCTAAATCGATTGGACCTAGAGCATGACACCTACAGAAACTGCTATATTGGCACTGCATTCTTGATCATTTGTCCATGTCCCGGACTGTTGTCCTTGCATCCAACCACTTCTCGTTTTGTGTGCAGGATCTGTGCTTCTTCATTCTATAAAATGTCAATGTTCACATTTTTAATCTCCGTTACAACTTGGAAAGATGCCCACATTTCTAATTACTCGTCCACCTTTTCAGACCCTTCTAAGTTGATTTTTTTTCAGAACTAGTTTCCTTTTCCACCATTTGAGCATCGGTTTCACCTTCAATTTGAACATCCATGTCGAGATCCATTAAGCATTCATCTGCCATTGGATGAAACTGCTGCACTGGCACTAAACTGTTGATAATTTGTCCAGTCCTTTGTCTTTTATTGTAGTCCTCAATTTATAGTTTCAATCTTTCCTTATCCCTGAGTGCTTTTTCCTGATAAACCTGAATATATCACAATTTGTTGCATGCCAAAATAGTTACAGAAGTTCGATGTAAATGTTAAAAACAAAAAGTAGGAAAAAAAAAATTCTTCGAGTCTCATTTTGTGCACGAGTTGGAGCTTATGAAATTTTTAGGTTATTTTTGGTCGAAAGCATTTTTCCATGCCTTGCCCATATGCCGGGCATTTTGAAAATGCGCCCAGGCGAGCCTTTTTGGAATATTGTTCAAAAGACCACATTAAGGAGGACTAAGAGAATCATCATCTGTAGATTCAGAACAACCAAATTAAGTTATATACTATTTTTAAAAAGTTTTGACACATCATATTAAAATTGGATTTCTCGCCACTAATATGCCAAATTCAATATCGCAAAGCAAATCAATTTAGGAAAACAATCAATTGATCTATCTAAGACCAAAAGTGGCTCTATTGTACGCAAAAAATTCATGATAAAATGCAGATAAACATACCTCTAGCATATTATTCATAGCGAACAAATAGGACCATTGAGGAAGAAGAGAGAGGGTAGAAAAGAAGAGAAATGAAGAGAGACATAGAAGAAAGATTGATTATGATATAGGGGAATTCGAGACAAATGATGCAGAGCTGTCAAATTGCACATTATTGGCACTGAAATACCATGAGTTGGTAGATCAGTGCAAAGGCAGGAAGTGATTACGTTATTGGAGCAGTTTTGGGCATGTAGTCTTTTGGCCATAACTTTGGTTACAGTTGTCAGAATCGTGCTCATAACTCCAATTCAGAAAGCTCATTTCAGTGCGTACACTGTGGACATCGAGCTAGGCTGGTGTGTATCTTTTACGACCTCAAATTCAGCTGTTTTCCCCTCTGAATCACTATTTTTAGTAATTTTTTGTTATTTTTGATAATAATGTGTGTGTACGTTAGGAAATGATTTTTTACCCGATTTGGGCCGAATTTTTTGCAGATTACTTATTTTATTTTGGCGTAATTTTTGGAATTTTGTTATTTTTGTAAAATTCGGATTTTAGTTATAATGTCCAACTTGTGGACTTATTTTTGGCAATGCTCGATTTAATAAAACATATTGAACTATAGAGACTTTTTATCTATACTTTTTGGTGATATTCTTGTGTTCTTCCATGTGATTCATCTGTTAAAACTAGTATGCAAGATAATCCCTATTTTGTCCAGCGTTAAATTAGAGAGAGAATGGGGAGAGACAAGATTTTCAAAGCTTAGGGACGCCATCTTGTCTAATATCATACTTTAATGTCAGAGGTTAGTTGTGGCTCTTGTCCCTTTATTCCCCATGGTGGATCAAAGTGGCCCACAAGCTAGCCTACTTAGCTATTATTTTCCCAGTAAACTCTAGCTAAATTGACTGTGTTTTTAGTTTTTTTAGCACCTCTAGTTTTGGGTAATTTATTTTCATATCATTCTCAGTTTAGTGTTAAAAAGGTAATCTAAAATTGTCAAGTCTCTAATACTACATCTAACAAGACTCCATCTAATTCTTCCAAAAAAATTAAGAAAGTTGATCAAAATATTGGAATACACCGCTAGTTGGAGGGTGGAGGATGGGAAGAAGGGAGGGGTGAGTGTTTTTGGATTAATATTTTAGATCTCGATAGCCACTAGTAGGAGGGTGAACCTTCTGAATAGCAGAGAGATTCTTTTGGTACCGAAGCATAAACCAAATCAGTAAATTCTGTCCATAGGTTCTGAAACCCAGAAAAATAATCTTTAATAGAAAGATCGCCTCGAGTATAACTAGCAATTTCACATACCAACTGAAAACGTCGAAGAGTGTTGTCCACATTATGAATGTTATTGATCATGTTGAAGTGATAAATGGAATAACCCTGCAAGGTCTTCACAAAAGGCTGGAGGATGGTAACTTAGATCCGAATGAACTGAAAACTGCAAAAAAGGGGCAGGTGAAGGATTTTCCTAATGGAATACCTGAATGTGGTGTAGATGCTCTACGTTTTTCCCTTGTTTTCTACACAGCTCAGGTAATAGCTTTGTGTTTTTCCTTTGCAAAAGTTTTTTCTCTTTTTGAGTTTGTTAAGTTCACATCATTTCATTTCAGTTGGATAAAATAAATCTCGACATTCAAAGGGTGGTTAGCTATCGTCAATGGTGTAATGAGCTGTGGAATGCTATAAGGTTTGCCATGACTAAACATGGAGATGGTTACATCCCTCCAACAAAGATAGTTCCAGATGTCATGCCTTTTGGCTGCAAGTGGAAACTCTCTGCTTTGAACAAAGCCATATCAAAAACAGTGCTGTCTTTAGAATCTTACGAGTTCTCTGATGCAGCAACAGCAGTATACTCATGGTGGCAGTTTCAATTGTGCGATGTGTTCATTGAAGTAATCAAGCCCTATTTTTCAGCAATAATCCAGATTTTGCATCCGCAAGAAGTATGCACAAGATACCTTGTGGGTTTGTTTGGATAATGGCTTACAGTTACTACATCCATTTATGCCATTCGTCACAGAAGAACTGTGGCAGCGTCTTCCTTCCAAAAAAGATTCTATGAGGAAAGAATCAATTGTGATATGTGAATATTCATCACCTATTGAGGTAAGATCTACTTACATTTCAATGCAGTTTAAGGGAGGATAACAAAAAACAGTTGAGATCTTTTTTTGGCATTCCAATGGATTTCCAATGCTAATTGCTATGTTCCTTGATTGAGTTTTTACTCTACAACTGTCTGGTATGATTTATTAATGTCGTGTGATTTTGAAACATCTTCTTTGTTGGTTTAGCAATGAAATTACTCCCAACCTCATCTGATACATTAGCTTACAGCTTCATACTGGAATGGGCAGTATTATTTGGTTTCATCTCTATAATCATATAAGATTGGAAGTTGTTTGTCTTTTAACATTTAATATAGAAAAGAGTTCTTTTAATGCCCAAGATTATAAATTTCTGTATGCAAAGAGTTAAGGGGGCATGTATCAAAGCAGATCAAGCTAGGAGAAGTGTTTTTAGCTCGTTTGCTAAGCAAATCTTGCGGAAAAATAGAAGTAACTATGATTAAGTGCCTTCACCTATGTCTTGTTGTGATATTATGTTGGGAATTCTGGATAGTGATATTCGTAAGTCAAGGTCCCCCATCGACCTAGCCACTACCACCAAAAAAATAACCCAATTTTTTGTTAGAAATAAGTAAAAGAAATCCCAAGTTTGGCAATTTCATGTACTACACAATGAAATCAGAATGTTGTTAAAAATTGATCTGCTGCTCAATAATTTAATGCTGATAAACCACTAACAATCGTATTTTATGCTCAAAGTTCCCAACATCCAATTTCATTTGCTTGCTTAATGTGACTGTTAGTAATGTTGTTTGGGTGCTCCGCAATTCTGTTTCTGCTCTTGATTTTTTGCAGTGAATTTTCACATTTATACAATTTTTTTGTATTATTTATAATCTATTCTTATATTAATTCTATTTAGAACGTAAGCTCAGTTTCCATCTTATCCTTATTTCTCTTTCTACAGTGCTGGACAAATGATAACGTGGAGTTGGAGATGGATATGATCGAGTCAGTGATTAAATCACTCGAGTCTCTTCAGTCAACTCTGGAACCGAAGGAGAGACATGAAAGGTAAACGTCATGGGGCTCAATGCTATAAATGTGTTAGATAATTTTGAACCTACATGGTTTGTATGGCATGGAGAATCAGCTATTAAGGAAGAAGACTTAAGTTAAAATCTTGTTTATCGTAGTGTCCTGACCTACCTAGTGTTGTCAGCATGACATGCACTCAGTGTTCGTCTTTTCCTTAAATATATAAGTTTGCTCCATGTTTTCCAGTCACACAACAATAAGATGGATTTGTACTGAAATTTGGGGCTAGATGCCCTCACTTTCCACTTGATTCTGGTACTTTGAGTGGTTGATTCAGAGAGGAAATATTGTTGGTTCTTAATTGCTTTATAAGGTGTTAAAATAGACAGTTCAATAATTTTGGTCATGATTAACATGAAAAATATTTCTGCTTCTAGGCGAGCAGCTTATGTGCGCTGCCGTCCAAATGATGCGTGCAATATCATTAAAAGCCATGAACTGGAGATTACTACACTAGCAACATTATCATCTCTGGAGGTATGTATTTGGATTCATATTTATGATCTATAGTTTTGAAGTAATGTCTCAGTTTTGGCATCATTTTTATAACAAAAATACTACTTGTACATCAAGATTTGTACATAATGGTGTCCTCCCTCTCACATGGAGGGACCCACTCGATTATTTTATTCGAGTGGGCCCCTTCCCATGTGAGAAGGGTGTACACCCTTAGATACACCTTGATGTACCAGTAGCAAAATCGTTTTTATAATGTTATTGGAAGTATTGTGAAAATTTTCTTCCTTAAATTTTGTAGGTTTTAAGCGAGAGTGATGATGCTCCAGTGGTTGTAAGGTAGATGTGGTTAATGAAGCTCTCTTAGTATTCCTCAAGCTACAAGGAAACATTAATGCAGAAGCTGCACGCGAGAAGCTCAAGAAAAAGATGGAGGAGATAGAAAAGTGAGTCAATTCAATCATTCCTTTTATTATTATTATTATTTAAAGAAGAATAATGCTAGTACATAATGGAGTTACGTAGTAGTTTACATACAGATGAGATGTCAAAATGAGAGGGGAAGTTTTCTTTTTTATTTGATAGAAGAAATTCTGATCAAATCATATCTCACCACATCATGTGTATTATATATATAAACCATTATGTACATGTTGCACAACCATTGAAAGAAAATGGTTCCATAATTTGCATTCTCCTGGTTAATAACTTGACATGTTTTTCAGGCAGCGTGATAGCTTGTTGAAAATAACTAGTGTGTCTGGCTACCAAGAAAAAGTCCCAGTTCATATCCATGAAGAGAATGAGGCAAAGCTTGCATCGCTCTTTCAAGAGTTATTGTCATTTGAGGAAGCTACCACGCAGTTGGAACATGCATCAGGAAATAACGGAAACTAGTAAACTACTAGAAATTTACACCAAAAAATTTCATATCTGGGGCCAAAAAATTACCTATCAATTGTTGTGTGTGTCCAATTGACAGGTAAGATATTGTTTTAACAGAATGTGCCGAGGGACGGGCTCATTGAAGACCTGCTTAAGACATAAATTACTGTTCAATGTTTGCAAGAATTTAATAGTCAAGTCGATACTTTAGCAACAAAGAAGGTTTCAAGGGCGGCTTTGTAAAAATTTCTCACGAGCAAGGGCGAATTCAGAGTTTGAGTTCAGCTAGGGAGGACTGCGGGTGTTGAAAGTTTACTGTCAATGGCCGACGTTTGTGATAGCGGGATTGTTTATTAATATTTAATTAAATAATAGTCAAAAAACTGTACGGATTAGAACTAGAAGAACTAGATACACCACTAAAATTAGGTATGAACTTTCATTTCGGATGAAAAAATCGTTCAGTAATCTACAAAATGTCCTAATTTATTTTTCAATTAAACAGACAATATATAGCATATGTTTGAATCTCATTAAATTCCATTTCATTACATTCTATTTTTCTCTTTTCTACTTTCAACCACACAATCTTCCATAAAATAATATTACACGTAAATCGAAAACTTTTCCTTCTTTTTCAACCACTAATTTTTCAAAAAAAACTCTATTCTACCCATTTTCATTTCAAAAAAATGGGGGCCAAACGGGGGCATAGTAACAAAGTGTCAATATTCAATTTACAATTAAAGTTAATTAAACAAGTATTATTATATTAACAAAATTGAAATTATTTATGTGCTTATATCAATTTTATGTGCTTCTATGATTTCACTTTTTTGCAATTGATTTTTTGTAAACGAAAAGTGAAACATTTTATTAATTAAATAAGTTTTGTTAAAAGACTCCTTATTGACACTAAGGCCAATTTTCCTAAAAATTCATCCACCATTAATTGAACCAAACTCTCAAATTAATTGATTAGAGATAAAGAAAAAAAAATCAAGAAAAAGGACAAAGTACCGGTTAAAATGTTTTTACTTGCATTAAATCAGTAAAACTGAATATATATTATTGTTACATTGAGTGTCAAGATGGTAAAGTAATGACTACTGACTATGTTTATGAATGGTGCTAGGTTCGAATCGCTTTCTTTACATATTTGTTTTGTAAAAATGGTTGAAAATTTGAAATACAAAAACTCTAAAACATGTTGCAATTGAAGAGTTTCAAACCCAAGACCTCTAATTCAATAGTGGATGGGCTGACCAACTTAGCTACTTGAAATGTTTGTTATTAAAATGAATTATCAAATATATAATCCATATATTTTATCTAATTTCAGTAAAAAAAATTCTTTTCGACGGATCCAGTACAGGCGGCCGTGGCGGCTTGCCAAGTGCTGGATCTGCCGCTGTGTCAGGAGCATATTTTTTATTTGATCCACTTGACTCCAAGTAATGATTTTGATTGTAATAACTAAATTGATTTCATTACCATCTCGTTTTTATTAATGAATGACATAAATGTAGTTGTTTATAAAAAAATATAAAAAATGTCATAAATTTAGCTCTTTTTTTATGCTCATTGTTCTTAAAGAAACTATCTAAAGATTGAGATGGTGTTGGATGCCCCTTGTTGGAGGTAGAGGATGTGTCGAATGAACACTTAGCGAGTTTAGGAGCATTTTTTTTATCCAATTTGTACTCTTTTTTATTTATTGTTATTTGGTTATGTCAGTTACATACTAGCTGCAATTATTAACTGGATCAAGCAGAATGACTTATGTCTCTTTAACAATTATTTCATTCTTCTCGAAAGAAGTGCATTTTTGGTAATTTATATTGCGGCAGCATGGGACCCCTGTGCACTTGCCAAAGATAAAAAAATTGTTAAAAATGGGATAAAAACTTCTCCTAGACATGGGCTTAGCATATTTATAAGTTGTGGATCATATCGAATGCGTATAAACAAATGGATAGTAAATGTGAATTTTATGAAGTATGCGACAGATATATGTTTGATAAGGGATGGTTATAAATATGCTTGATACTTAGAGGATACTTGGCGGTGTTTATAAGCTATGATTTTTACGGAATGTGTGGATCCCAACCTTAAACTAGAAAGGGTGGAGGAATGGGGTGGTCAATGGGTCCCAAAACATTTTTAAAATTTTTTAGATTTCTTCTCTTTTATTCGATTCAATCTCTTTCAATAATTATGATTACAATAGTAAAAATATGTATCAGAGAAGGGAAATTACATGCAATTTCTACTCACAATATCAAAACATGATAGATTTTTTGTTGTGTTATTTTTTCCTTTCGTAGTAAAGTACCACGTGTAAAAATAATTACAACCAAGCTACATGTACATTAATGTTGACATCATGGATGACATTCCTCTCACATAAGAGGGGCCCCATGTTGAATAAAAAAATTGGTGGGACCCTCTCATGTGAGGGGGCTGTCAACATTAATGTACAAATATTAATGTACAAATGGCTTTTTTCAAATAATTATCATAGAAGCAATTAATGTAATGAGAAAAAACATCGGGATAGTGAGAATTAAGAGGGATTTTGAAACTTTGACATTATTCAATTTTACACACAATTTCATGTCCTATAAAGAAAAAACTATGTGAGAGTAATTAAATGGTTGCTAAATTAGTCCATCATGTTGAAAACTTGTCTACTCATCCAACCTTCTTCATCGATAAAAGACATGCTCGTTAACCGAGTCAACTCGTCCACATTCAACTTGTTCGCCCATTTTACGCGCCCTACAGTATTTGCTCCAGCTCCTCGACATTTGTACTCTGCGAACGTTAACTGGTACCTGAATTTGTTCGAACAAGGAAAAAGAAAACATTAACAAATGCAAGTTAATGATTTTTTGACAATCAGTGACGACAAGACTTGAAATCAGATAATCTTACTCGTGTCCAGATGCAACCCAAGGACTCCATCCTTCGGGAACAACAACATCAGACATGGTGGTGTTATGAAATACAACACGAGCATAATCTCTCCATGCTCTTCCCAAGAATGTCTTTCCATTCCCAATTATATTACACTCTTTAAACACGAAGCCATTTGTTTCATGAGGACTCTTTCTTGATTGCGCGGTTATGAATCCCGCAAGTCCATTTAACACACCTGCGATAACTGATATCGTGCATCTCTGCAAAGAATTCGAAACAAGTTCACATTTGAATTTTGTTCAATATTGTTCAGTACTATGTACAAAACACGCACGTTTTGTTTACCTCATAAATGGATTGGCCAGAACCAAATATGAAATCTACTGCTCCCTGGATACTGCAAAGTTTGAAGTAGTGTCTACCTTGAACATCCCACAATGTATCTTGCAATCCCAAAAATCCACATCGATAAAAGGACGATTTATCCCCGGATATCTTTGCTGCCACCGCTGTCCTCATCGGGTTACCAGAGCTCCCCGGGGGATGGTTGTAAGAATTCTGCATGAAATCTCGACCTCAAAACAAATCCAACATAAGATCAGCAAAAATCTTGTTCATTATACTATATTACTGGGAAAATTCTTACTGTGAAGGTTATGCTTTTGACGATTATGCTGTCTGCATCAGAAGTAAAAGTAGCACTTGTTGCAATTGAATCATGATTATCCCATACTACATAAGTTTTCCATTTTCCTTCTCCTTTGAGGAAGATGAATGGGCTTGTCATGAGGAATTTTCACAGCTTCTCTGCATAAAGGGATGAAAAATTTTAAAAACAAAAACAAAAAAACAAAAAAAACACTTGTATAAAAGGAGAAAAAACGTATATATTACCTGTAGATGCCAGCTTTGATGTATATACAAATCCACTTATTGTTGTTTGAAGGAACAGAATCAACGGCAGATTGGATAGTTTGGAAATTACCTTTACCTGACTGATCGACATGGATTGTTGGATAAACCACTGATTCTTTTCGAGGGTGTCTATTCAATTTGGCATCAGTGCCACTCAAAACTATGAACAGAACAAGAAATGCACGTAAAAACCTTTGTAAAGATGACATTTTTACTCGAGAAGATCAATCTTTTTTTGGGAGAAATTCGCAAGATTTTGCGACCTTTCACAAACTTTAATATTGATGGAAACTGGTAAAGTCAAAGAGCAATGAATGGACTTCTGAAATAATGAACAAAATTTTGAAAAACTGGAGGTATGAATAAACATAAACCTTGAGATTCTTGAACTGTTTTATATTTGTGGAAAACAAGGATTTCATAGGAGGTTTATTACGCAACACTATCTGTGTGCTATACATAGAACAATCAAGAAAGCATTTTTTAAGTGTTAATATTACGTTTAAGAATATACCATAAAAGGAGAAGGAAATGAAATAAAGGAGAGATTTTAGATAGGATTGATTGGATATTCTATCAATTTAGAATGCATTATTCTAAGAGAAAAATGAATGAAAATAATTAATGTATTTTATTTTAGAGAAGAATAAATATAAGATTTGAATGAATTTTTGTTTGGTTAAATTAAGAAAAGAAGGCATTATTAGTGAATAAAGGTAGCATTTAATTAAATTTATGACGAGGGAAATGTAGGGATTTGATGAATTTCTGTTGAAAGTGGAGAAGGCTACAAATGAAAAGCAAATTGAAGAGGAAACAGGAGGGAGAAGCCAACCGAATAGATAAGGTGACAAAGAAGATGCATACTTTTGAGTTATGATGTCTCGATCACGGCTTGGTAATGTACTTTAGTAACATGTTAGATACGTTCGACTGAGTAAAACTAATGGAAATATCTAATAAGTCTTGTTATATAACTAAAATTTATTAATCATATTCAGTCTAACATACCAAACATGTCTTTTAAAATAAATGTATTTATTTGCTCTCTTCAAGAAAGAAAAAGTGATTAAGCTCTAGTACGTTTAATGTCACTCAAGTATCATCGCTCTTCACGTTAATGATGCTCAAAGAAAAGGCGGCACCATCAAGTCTTCCAAATAGAGGGTATAAAGAAATTATTAATCTACTTGTAAACTTTTGGTGTACATAATGAGTTACACCCCTCTCACATGGAGGGGGACCACGTATAATAAATGAAGGGGTACATAAGGATGTCCACACTCACATAGAAAGGAGCCCATTGCGAGTGGGTCTCATCCCATGTGAGTGCATGAACACCTTTATGGATCAAAGATAATGTACACCAAACACAACCCCCTTTATTATACGTGGGCCTCCTTCATGTGAGGGTGTAAAACAGTGTACATGTAATATCACCCAAAAAGAAAACGTTACTTTTCTTTCTTCATTGAAGTGGGATTATCGTGGAGAATAGAGAAAAATGTAAACAAATGTCCAATTATTGAGTTGAAAGTGGAATTACGAGCGCCTCAAAAGAGGAAAAATGATGAGCAAGATCCCTCACTTCAATGGAAGTATTTCAGAGTTCAGGATGAAATTATGAAGTACAACGTAGTTTGCCATGTTCCATTTTTGGCTTTTTATTACCTAGCCTTTCTTTATCCACATGCAACATGCGGTTGCTTACCGCTTTCATACCAAAACACTAGTTCTTTCCCATGGCAAAAATCATGAAAGAAAATTCATGATTCTATTTTCCAGGATGTTCAAATTTGAGAGATGATAACACAATTTTTATTTCTATTACTTGCATAACATTTCCGACGCCAATTTTTGCAAGATCTCAATAGTAACAGTTTAAATTTTAAATAAATAGTAGAGAAGCAAAAACAGTTTTAATTTATCTGATATCAAATTTAACTATTGTTATTGAGCCACAGTCAACCATGGATCATCTTGAGAAGTCGCAAGAGTCCACAATCGTCAGTGTCCACAATCATCTGCTTACGGCAATGATGATGACCTAAATATAGAGCGCCCTATTTTTCAGAATGATAGACATGCAAACAGCAGTAAAGAATTATATACAAAATCTAAATTGGAAGTGTACTAGTTCACCTTCCCTAATAGCTAAGCATTGGAGGAGTTCTCGCCTAGACAGGTCGTGTACTAAAAGACTAACAAAGAGTAAATTTTGAACAACTATGCAAAGTTTTAACGAGGAAAAGACAATGCTGAAACACCAACATAACATGGACAAGTGTTTAATTTCGAGAATGAAGTCGCATACAATTCTCTAGGATTGGGAGGTGAAAAATAAACTGCTCGGAAAAATAGATATCAGAGACAAAATCAATAGGACAGAAATTTGTCATTCAAAACAACTAACTTCCTATTTCAGTACTTGATTGGAGTAATAATATCTAGTTGACCACCAAGTTTCTCCTCGGCCACCTTCTCTGCTTTGATCCTCAATTTTGTCAACTGCTTCTTCCTCTCATAAGTAGCCTGAGCCCTCTCCTTCCTCTTCTCCTCAAGCTCCTAAAGTGCACAAATTTTGTATTTTAAATAAAATGACTAATTATGTTAATCGTGAGAAAATCTCATCATAATGCTAGAAAATCTGAGTAGAAGATTTGTCATAGAGCCACAAGTAACACAGGTGAAATGGTCTGGATCCAGTCATTAACATATTGTATGAAACTAAGCATTCAATAAGTAAATGTATGACGAGAATTTAAGAAATATTCTGTAACATTGGTGCAATCCATAATATTGTGGAAGCAGAACAAAAACACTTACAATGAGATATCGAAGAAGAAGAGCCCACTAAATTAACATTCTCGAGGAAAAAAGATTCACAAAATAAAGGTGATACTACAAATAGCTTTAAAAATGTATACAAAATCGAAAGAAGGCAGATTAGGAGACATAAGCTAAACCAAAGAATAACATCTAAACTCACCCTGATGGTATCATAGTGATTCCATCCAACCTCCGATGAGAGTCTACCCAACAAACAATATTTGTGTCCAGCTTGGAGCCTTAGAACCCTAATTGTCAAAAAGCCAACAAGTTAAAAAGATGTGAACAAAACAAACAGAACAATAAAGTTCCAAGTGTAAAACTCACTTGAGGGCGTCAGGAATAACCATCCTCTTGATCTTGTCATATGGGGGTGGGATACCCTCATAAACCTTCAAACGGGCAAGCGCAGCTGCTCCTCGCTTAGTCTTGTGGGGGATCATCCTAAAGTGAATAAGAACATAACATTAGACAACACTGGCCATATCAATAGAAAGTAGACTCACAAATACACGACAAAAAAAAAAAAATCTATAGTTTCATCTTCAAGTTTCATCTTCAGTTCTCAGGTACAAGAAAAGAACGTATATTTTCAATCCACACAAACTACAAATCCATTTAGGCAGAAGATATCAACATTTGTGCCATTCCAACTAAGGCAATATCTTCACCAACCATAATAAAATAAACAGCAATCATCCAACAATATGTTCATTCAGTAATGTAACCCTTTTCCGAGATAACAAGAATGGCCATTCCAATATAAAACAAAACGCATAGAAATACATCTCTGAAATTACAACTGTAACACATGCTAGCTCAGCATGGACATAAAATGCTCATTTAAACAGTTCTATAGCATAAACCAAAAGTAAAGATTGAGTGGAATCCATTAAGCCGAAATTACAAATAGGACGTTCAATTATAATACTTCACAGAAAGGATAATGTACACACTAAAAATAGAACACCAAAAGAGCATCAACTACAAACATCAAGCTAAGAGCCCTGTGTACATAGTGTTTATACAGACACACCAGGAGGATACGACTTCATCTATACAGGCTTGACACACACAAAACACCAATAACAGCATTTCCGAGATTGCATATCAATATCATAATCAAAAGTAAGCTTCCATCAATTCTTACAAACAGGAATCAGTCTCCATCTTCACGAATCCATCATAACTCAATACACAAACTTGGCATATGAGAAAAACTTCACTGCAAACCTAAATATTACTAGCTTTATATAAATTCTTACAAAGGGTCCACGCGTCTTTATAAGCAAAAACAACAGATTAGCAGTACACCACTACACCTCAATAAACGAAGTATAAATGTAAAGGCAATCACTAGACTCATTTAATCATAACATGAAAGGAGTACTTTATTATATACACATTATTCGCCTATACGATACATATATTTCATCAAATAATTACGTAAATTTAATTGACTTTCATACCCACGGATGGTGCGCCAGAGAATCTTGGAAGGAGCCCGGAAGTGGATCGGGCCATGAGATGGCTTGGTGTTCATGCGCTTCCGGAGGAAGCGTAGATACTTCATCTTCTGACGGACGAGTCCACCGGATAGGCAAATTTCTTCGCATCTGACCACAACCACTTTCTGCCCATTCAAGAGCTCCTTAGCTAAGATGGAGGCCAGTCGGCCAAGCATGTGGTGCCTGGCATCCACAACAACCCTCTTCGCACAAATACCCGACCCAGAAACCATTTTCTCTCACTCTTAACACTCGAGAGGCTGCCGCTGGTATGTATACAATGACGACAATGAAGAAATTCTAGGGTTTTGCAACTGAGGTGTTATATAGGGATCGGTTCGTGGGTTGTTTTTCAATTTGGGCTTGTACAAACATAGATGGGCTTTATAATATCAGCTTACCCGATTTTAAGTTGGGAAAAATTCAAAAGTCATTTTAACTTTGACACAATTTAATTTTCAAACATCAAATTTCAAAATACAAAAT
The DNA here is from genome assembly GCA_019395295.1 of Osmanthus fragrans. Taxonomy (NCBI): domain Eukaryota; kingdom Viridiplantae; phylum Streptophyta; class Magnoliopsida; order Lamiales; family Oleaceae; genus Osmanthus; species Osmanthus fragrans. The sequence continues at coordinate 328,811 of JAEDXY010000092.1, forward strand.
TCAGGTATTAGTTAATTAATTAAATATAATAAAATCACAATTATATAATTAATGGTCACATATACATAATTATTGGTTACAACTTATTTATTGGTTACATATTATCAAATTAATTCATCACAGATTATTTCGAAATCACAAATAAAAAATTTTATAGGTCAGATTATTTCGATGTCACAAATAAATTTTTTTATAGGTCATAATTTATTTCATTAATCACAAATCAACGAAATTATAGGTCAAATTTCATTTATCGGTCACAAATTTTCAAAATTATCGGTCACAAATTGTTTGTGTGGTCACGGTTTAATACTAAGTCACAAATAACCAAAAAATTAGTCACATAAACCAAAAATTAGGTCACATACAACTATCACCAACACTACTGCGCACCGCAATTTGCGACCACCATCACCCATGTAACTGTCGCCACCACCACAACACCACCACCATCGCGCCACCGCCACCACCACCATCACCATCATCACCATCGTCAACCGTCACCATCACCGTCAACACCTCCACTGCCACCATAGAACGGGACCAAAATTTTCTGCATCTCCAATCATCCACAGCCACTTGCACCATCTAAATTGTGACCATCGCCATATCCACCATCTCCATCGTCATATCCACTATCTCCATCGCCATGTCCACCAACAAAAATCATCCAAAAATCCCAACACCAAAACCACCACCATCGTCGTCGCCACCTCTACAGTCAAACCACCACTCAGATCGTCGCCCGTTGAGATCGAGATCCACACGTAGCTGCGTCTCTTCCACCACCACTACCATCATTGTTTCCTCCTGTTCCTCCTCCAACTGAGCCATATCCCGAACCAAGCCGAACACTAGATTCAGAATCAGAACGTAGCCAACATCACCACCAACTCGTCGTCGTCGCCACCACCACTATTACCAACTGTAAGCACCACTGGAAAACTACCCTAACCACCGCCAACAACAACAAAATCGACTACCACCATATAACCGCCCAAAATCAACCACCACCAACACCATTGTCCCTGCACCACACAACCACTGCCTTGTACCACAATCCCCAAATCGCCGCCACTACCACCACTGCATGATACCACCGTCCATATCAACTATCACCACAACCCCCTCAGATTAGAAAGAGAAAGAAAAAACCCCAAAATGTAAAATACATTGACTTGACGGACTGCAGTCGACGCTGAAACTCCTTCATCGTCGGTTGTAGCTCTGAGTTCGTCGAGTTCTGAGTCTGCCAATGCAGCTCCTTCATCGCCGATTGCCGGAGTTTGAATGGGCCGTCGGCGTAGAAGAGAGATAACGGAGTGAAAAGAAGAGAGAAAAGGGAGAGAGTGAGAGGAAAACGATTTAGGGATAGAGTTTTATTATATAGACACCTGATTTGTGAATAAATAAATTTGGTCTCTGAATTTTGAATTGTCATCTTTAAACCCTTGTAATTATGTAATTTTGCCTTTTAAGTTTTTCTTTTTGAAAGCCCATTTGTTCAAAAGTAGAGTATGGGGTAAAGTTTTTAACCAACAACTTTGTATGGAGTGAACTTTTCAAAAATATAATTCTCAAGAATAAACACCACATAGAGGAAATATCTAAGTTGACCTCAAAAACATTCTAATTTTCATTCATTAAAGCAATTATCTTTTCTAGAATTTACCGTACTTTAAATTTTTATAAGTTCTTATATTCTTAACAATGTCATGATTAACAACTAAATATTGCATCGTCATCTTTTATTAATAACTAGTCGTCAATTTCAGCAGTTTTTAACGAATGCCAACCACCAATAATATATAGTGAAATTTACATAATTTAAGGTGTCTAAATATCACAATTCAAAAATCAGAGTGAAAGTTTCATTATTCATAAATCAGGTATCAATGTAATAATTAAATATTAAATATTTCCCCTCAATTATTTCAAACTCTAATCATTTTTTCCTTATATTTTCTTTCTCTACCCTGTTCTTTCTCTTTCTATAATCTCTCCTTTCTCTCCATACAAATTGCCATCAGAGATTTCTCGTCGGCAGTGTTTTCGACGTCGCTACTGTAGCGGCGATGCTCTGAAGACTGGCGCCGATTCGATGCGAGATCGGAGCCGCGACAAGAAGACTGGCGCTGGTTGCAAGAGGCGCGCAACGGAGACCTTTGCCCAGTAACATTGCTACTACGCGAAGATGTACTGGAACACCGAGCAGAGGCGACCTCTGCCCAGGAAGACTGCGCAGCACATTATTGTGAGCGCCGTTATATGGTGATGCTCACAATGGTTCTCTCAACACCGGCATCGCTGCAAAGGCTTCTCTATGCAAAATGGATGTGGGTAGTGTTGGTGACATTTTGGGGGGTGACGGTGTGGGTGATGGTGGTGCTGTGGATCTAGGTAGGACAGCGGTGGTGGTGATGGTAGTGGCGGTGCTCGAGTTGGCAGCGATGATTTAGGTGGTGTTGGTGAGGTTGGGAGGTGGTGTATTATTGGGTGTGTTTTTTATGGTGTTTCTGGCTGTGTTGTGGGTCCTGGTAGCTGTGGTGGTTTCTTGCGGTGGTCGTGTTGGCGGTGAAAGACGTTGGTGAGATTGTAGGTTGGGTATTGTTGGTGTGTTTAGTGGTGGCGGACGTGGTGGTTTCAGGCGGCGGTGGAGGTGGTGGTTGGATAGAGTTGATTTCTGACATTGTTGTGTTGGTGGCAATAGTGGCGGGATGAGGGTGGTTGCAAGTGGCGATGGTGGTGTTATGTGACCTACTATTGACATGTGACCACTGACCAATTGTTTGGTTATTCGTGACCAATTATTTGACTGTGATCTTTAAATTCGATGATTTGTGACCAATAAATTTGAAAATATGTGACTGATAGATAAATTGTGACCTATAATTTTTGTGATCTGCTACTAATGAAATAAATTGTGACCTACAAATTTTTTGATTTGTGACATCAAAATAATATGTGACCAATCAATTTGACAATATGTGACAAATAGATAAGTTTGTGACATATAATTGTGAAATATAATATATAATTGTGACTTTATTATATTTAATTATTAAATATATTTAATTAATTAGATAAAAACCCGATTTTTGCATTAATTAAGTTTAAAACCTGATTTTTGAATTGTGCATAGTTAATAGATGATTTGTGAATTTTTCCCTATTAAATATAAAGTAGAGTTCATATAAAAACAACCAAACAAGAAACCAAGAAATCGCATAATTAGAAGTGTTGTGATTTGGGGAAGTTGTATATTTTTGAACATGCAAACTAAAAGGGGTCGTTCTTTTCGAGTTTCAGTTTTTAGTTTTTAGTTTTGAATTCATTTTTTGTTTTGTGTTTTGAGTGTCTTTTTTGAAATTCCTGAAAATGCATTTTTTTGTCATTTTGGAAAACTGTTTCTCAAAACATAAAATTGGAAAACGCATTTACTTTAAAATTTTGATAATCTTTTTTTATAATATTTTATTCAAGAAATTTGATTATTCAATTAATTTTAATAGTTTAATGTTAATCGATTGATGGTAAAAAATTAATGAGATGACATTACTAAAATCATCTCGTCTAATTTAAATATTTTGTCATATTTTTATATTCTATCTAAAAAAATGCATATATTATCATCACATTTTTCATACAAAGATAATATATTTCCCTAGCTATTTGATTTCAGACAAGGAAACCGTTTTTCACTCTTATGTACAACTTAAACTACAAAATAGTAACATAACAAGCAAAACATAGTATTTTTAAAAATAAGTAATGGTCATTATCCCTCACATTTCTATCTCTTCATCTCTCCCCCTCTCTCTTGAAAATGCTGCCTATTATCGAGGCTAAGCATCAAGAATGCAAATAATGGCTTCTTGTACTATTAATTCACTTTAACTCATAAGAGTTTTTTGTAAGTATATATGCCAACAAAAACAAAGCTGTAACTAGAAATAAATAATAATATGAAATCCACATAGAGGTGTCAATCCGGGTGGTTCGGGCCGGATCGGCCCGTCAACATATGAGCTCTGTAACGGCCCGCATGAAAAAAAGCTCGTCCGCTACGAGTTCCGGGTCAGCCCACAAACCCATACGGGTCGCGGTTTGTTCCGATTTGGCCCGCATGATTGTATAAATAAAATTATAGATATTTATGGCAAAAAATATTTTTTTTGTTAAATGTAAACTAAGAATTGAACAAAATGATAAATTCATATTTATATCAAAAAATGTTTACATAAAATTCAAATTTAATGTTACCTGAATTATTTATAACTTTGCAAAGTTAAATTTAACTTAAACAAATAACTAAATCCATTTCTAACTACTATTATGAATTATCAAATATTTATAGTATAAGTACATCTCAACTAGATTGGCACCTACTTAATTATAATTTAGTTGTTCAAAAATTATATATTTATTTATATTTTAATTTTTTTCACAGGCCAGTAGGTTAACCGCGGCCCGTGAAGTGCAACCCGCGAAGCCCGCGGGTCACCTCTTTGATCCGTGAACAACCCGCTCGAGTCACGGGTCAATCCGAGCCGATTTTTAAGGGTCTAGCCGACCCTCCCGTCTTGACACCTCTAAATCCACAATATCAAAATTTCAGTTAAGTTTATGACACATTCCAAATTGTTCACAAAATTAAGGGTGGTTTCAACATCCTCCCCAAGCTTTTGCAATGTTGCTATACCAAGGCCAATCTCACCCTATACATAACAGGAATAATTAGTACAAAAGGCATTACTCTTTCAATCAAAGAACCAGAATCAACCAACCTTTAGAAATAAATCAAAAGCAATTGCTTTCCCAGCAACACGGACTTCATTTAAGGTATCATGAGTTTCTGTTCCATGGACCAAATCATTTGAACGTTGAAGGTGCAGTTTGAGGACGGCAAGAGGAAGACGACCAGAAAGCAGAGCATCTTTGATAATAGTTTTCAGATCCAAATTGCTTAGCTCCCATCGTGCAATCATCTCTTTAGGATTCTCCAAAGGAGGAATTCTTTTTCCAAGAGCACTTCCCTCAAAAACTAGGACTGCTCCTTGAATGTTCTCTAAATCTTCATGGATTTTGGTAGCAAAAGTATCTGCAGGCATTAAAGCGAGGTTTTTGACACTAATTAAATCTGTTTCTGGTGCAGGATATGATTTTTCCAATTGGTTTAATGTATCTAATGACAACGCATTTGCTGAAACAACTAGATCTTTGGAATTGGAGTCATCTTCAAACAAATCCATATTCACTGAACTTGAATCCCCCAAACCATCGACCTAAAACCAAGAAAAATGGGGGAAAAGCCCAGTAATTATGGTGTTATAAAAAACTTTATCACAACAAAAGTTAGCAAACGTAGATGAAAGCATATCAATCCTTGATCTGGCCTTTTGAATTTGGCATGAAGTTGCCGCTGCAAATTCCGGATTATCACCCAAAAGTGAGCCATATCATGGAGCCTTCTTGAATTTCCCACACTATCATGTTTTCTACATGTCAGGTCTGGTGTAAGAGAAAAAATCTTGATTACCTCTAGAACCCCTTGGCTCCAAAGTATCCTTGTTATGCTGCAGCAGACCATATTTACGTATGACCTTGGTTGCAAAAGTCGTGGCAAATGCAAGAAGCCTAATCACAATATAAACATAAGAACTATCGAGCACTTGTTAAATTAAACAAGACCAACCAGCAAAAGTTTAGGTAAACCTCCTTGCATCTGATATCCCATTTGTACTGATTTAATAGATTATTTAGACAGCATTTGAAGACTGCTCATTATCAGAGAAGAAATTCTAAGATGTCCATTCCTCTCATCATTCAATTAAACACCAATCCATTTCACCCATAATCATTTTCCAGCACCAAAGTTTATCCCCCTCCCTCAAATCTCTTTGGTAACCAAGCCATAAGGCTAATAACTGAAAAAACAAATCGGCTGATGAGTTGTTTTCAATTAGTGTTTGTTCAATTACATATATATCAATGTTCTATTGATTGATCATGTGTTCTTGAGAAAGAAATTTGCCCTCGTCACTTTCTATATTTCCGTCTCACTTATTTTATGTTTGAAAGTTACGGGATAGCGGTAGACTGTTATTAATTACCCATTTTTAGTTTGACCTTATGTGCAGAATTAATCTAACCAAAGCAACAAGTCACTTTAATTAGTTTCTAGATGATGATTAATCAACCAATTCAATTTATCATATTTTGAACCACCGCAGTAATATGAAAACAATAACTAAAGCAGTAAACAACACAAGAATTGTTTACGGAGAAACCCAACTTGAGAAAAACTTCGGGCGCTTTGCCAGACAAAGATCCACTATAAATTGTATTATAAACTTACAGACCACCAGCAAAATTGACGACACAAGCTTTCTGATCTCATGTCTGAAGTTTGAAGCAGCTCTCCACACGAACACCAATCCTAGCTCTTCGTTGTAAAGCAGTCTTCCTGAAGTGAGCACACGAACTCCACTCTTGACTCTTCACGCAATTTATCTCTTGTAAATCTACCAAGAACTCCTCATTCTTAAGTTTCTTCATTAATCTTCGCAGCCAACCAAGTTGACGACACAATATTCTTGACAGATCCAAGTGAAGAATAGCACCAGTGTATTGATTGAAGGTTTTGATGTTTTCAATCTGAATGGCACATTTAGATGGGGTGATTGAACTGTTGAATGTTTGGCTATTAAGAGAATAATTGTTTTCTTTTGAATGGATAATGTTCAACACACCTTTTCCGAATGCGCAGCGCCCCCTTTTATATGTTGGACGAATATGAAAACTTTGACCAATAAAAATCTCGCGAAATCGCGAATTAGGTCTGGCCATAAATTGGTTGCTCGAGCGATAGGTGGGCGAAGGTCGAGCGCTGGATATTCTGCTTTATCCGCTCGAGCATGACTCCTACGAGCAGCTAACGAAAATGCGACGAGTTTCCTTTATGTTCCAAACTTAGATTCCGAACCCTACGCTATACAACAAACTATGAAACTTTACAATTAAGTCCCTAAACTTCTAAAATGTTCAAGTTGATCATTTTGTTCACAAAATAGCCAATTACAATGATCTAATACTAACAAACTCTCTATTTGGCATTCTGTGACAAAACCAATTACAAGGTAAAATAAACCTATTAAAGAAAAACTAAGTCCAACAATCGTCTGAATGCAGCTTCCATTTTGTCAATCCTGCATCTCGAAATCAAAACTCATATACCCAGTGTAAAATCACGTGATACAGAAATTAAGCAATAAAGCACTTAGAAACTTACAAACATAATCCATCAAATAAGCATGCTAGTTTGAGATGCAATCTTAATGCTAACCAAAACACCATATACACATTAATATCACAAAACATCAAAACCCAAATAGCTATGCATAAAGTACAATACAAATTCAATGATAACATGCTCATATCAGTGCATGATATGCAATGCACAAATAATGCACAAGCTCCTCCTTACTGAAAACTCACTTGAAGTTACAACAGTAAGTAAATGTATCTATGTCTTTCCCCAACGACCCCAAAAGACATGTAATATCTATGTCTCTCCCCAACGACCGCAAACGACATAAGACATAAGTATAAATGTCAAATCAATGTAAATCAAGTCAAATGTCAAACAGTATCTATGTCTCTCTCCAACGACCACAAATGACATATATCAAAAGCATGCATATGTATAAGTAACCAATTATCTATGTCTCACCCCCAATGATCCCAAAAGAAAAGCATGCAAATGACAATGTAGCTGCTCAAATAACATGCCAAAATCAAAATCTCCCCCTCACAATCAAATCTCTCCCCTTTTTTGTCACAAATGTTGAAGGGAAAAGATAACCAAGGCAACACAATAGGAGATAACAGCATAACAACCAATCAAATATGCAGTTGATCGCATGCAAGAGCGGAATTAACAAGTAATAGACCTCCCCACATACTCAGAATAAGTCATAATGGAGTAAGTAATATAAGTAACTCATGTGTGTAAAGTGTCACTAATTCAAGGTAAATATGACTCCAAACCTTAATTTTGTGAGAAGGGACATACGAAACATCACTACTAATTAGTGTATTCTCCTACTAATAAAAATCAAACCTTGAAGAACAGTAGGACCTTTCACAGGAAGCTCATTTGCATATATCTTTCAAAAATTTTTTTACTCCCCCTTACTTTGAGTATATATGTTTTTCATATTTTCAATTTTGTACTCAACTCTACATATTTTTCTTTTCTTTTCAATAATTCATAATTTTTTTCATCTTAAATGCATGTTCTAATTCATTGAGCAACTAATATGACCCTTGTAGCGAGCTTTAGATCGGTTAACCCAAGTCAGTTGATCATATGCCCAAGTTTTGAGATACCCTTCAGACTTAATTGCTCGAGTCAAATAGCTTCGAAGAATAACATTAAAATATGAGTTTTTTTTATCATAAGGGAGCATATTTAAACTTAGGTCTACTAATGATGGTCAATTCATATTCAAAGTCAATTTATCAACAAGTGACTGCCATTACAAATCTCACACATGCGGTTAAATCCAATTTACAATCTCATAGTGTGTGTAGTACAGATGGTACATGAAGATACCTATACTAAGTACTTTAAATCAACCTAAGCAAGAATGGAAACTGTGCTACAGCTAATCAATTATACCCAAACATGATCACAACATACACGTTCAACCATGTTATACTTCATACAGCAGTAAACTTTCCATTCCCAATTTTTTTTTCAATTTTTCAATCAATTTTTTTTTTTATTTTTCATTTTTCAAAAAGCAAGAAAGCATCACACACAACTAAAAACAAACTAATCAAGTACACAAAAAATAAAACAAATCATGCATGTGCCAAAACAAATATAAGAAAAATGCACATGCATGAAACTACATCCTAAAAAGCAATCAAATACATGTGATGCATGTAGAATTCAACATCATATAACTATTAAGCACATATATGCATCAGAAATACCTAATCAGATAGGTACATGAATGCTTTTACCTCTAAGAGTACGGTGATCTATATCAAAGTTATTCAAATCACTCTTATTTACCCAAACTTGTCTAGTGATAGAATGATTTCCAGACAATTATGTCACCAACTTGGTCAACTGACTCACTTGTGTAGTAAGGAATCCTATTTGACCAACAACCTCCTGATTTATATTCCTACTAAAGCTCATGTATCTATGACGGTTCAGGACTTGATGACATCTAGGGCGTATGTGTTCTAACTCACCATTGTGAAAACATGTCGGGACAAACCTAGGAACAATATTATGGGGACGCTGACGTCTATTCCTAGGTCGACGGGTCCTACGTTGTCTAGTAAGCATCTGTCTAACAAATTTCTTATCCTTAGGATCAGGGTTAGACACATGTTTAGGATAGTCAGTTGCAAGGACAAATGTGGTCTTAGAAGTCCTAGCGGTGTTCTCCTTAAAATCTAGACCTCCCTTATTACCAGCTGGCTGCCCATTCCTAGAATGTTATCCAACTTTTCAGAACTGCTAGAGAAGCAAGCAACTGAGACTTAGAATATTCCAGATCACTCAGAAGGTTCTTAACCTGGATCTCTAATGTCTCTCTCTCTATGGTCAACTCACTCACTTTCCTAGCGGACCTCTCAAGCTCACTGGTGTGTTTCTTAACCCGAGTCTCTAAAGTTTCATTCATTGTTTTCATTTCACTCAGGATTGAGGTGGATTCCTTAAAGTGCGCTCTCAACTTCTCATTTTCCAAATTAAGTTCCTCATTTTTCGCACTCAAGGCATTGTTCTTACTAAGAATCTTAAGACTCTCCTTATAAATTTTATCATAGGCCTCATAAATATCTACCTCGCTCTCATCATCTTTACCAGATTCCTCACAACTATTTACATCTTCATCCTTTTTACTTCCCTGGTCAGATTCACTCTTAACTCTAGCAACAAGAGTAACAATTTTTTCACTATCCTCACGGGTGAATTTCTCACTCTAATTATCCGAGTTAGACTCGTCATCAATGAGAGTAGCATTCATAGCCTTCTCCTGAGATCTCTTCCTACTAGGACACTTATTCCTCATATGACCAAACCCTTGACACTTATGACATTTCACACCATTAGATCTTCTCCTAGATTCACTCGAGGCATCTCTGTGTTTCTCTTAAGGTTTTTTTTTATTCTTAAACATCGTTTGGAATTTTTTAGCAAGGTATGTCAACTCCTCATCATTTGGTGAGTCAGATGCATAAGACTCATTCTAGTTGGTCCTAGTAGTTTTCAAAGCTATAGACTTCTTCTTAACATGATTTTCTAAAGTTAGCTCATAAGTCTACAGGGATCCAACTAACTCCTCAACTTTAATAGAATCAATATCCTTACTTTCCTCAATGGCTGTTACTTTCGACCTAAAACGCTCAGGTAAGGATTTAAGGATTTTTCTCACTATCTTAGGTTCAAGGATCCTCTCACCTAGGTTGAAGCTCGATTTCACAATGTCATTTAAGCTCGCATAGAAGGAATCAAAGCACTTATCTTCACTCATTCTAATTTCCTCGAACCTCGTGGTCAACAATTGTAACTTAGAATTTTTAGCAGTCTGTGTTCCCTCATGTGTGATCTCTAGAATATCCCAAACCTCTTTGGATACCTCACACATAGGCACTCTCCTAAACTCATCCGGAAAAACAGACTTAAACATGGCATGTAAGGCTTTGCTATTCCAATTACATTCATCTAAGTCAGCCTTAGACCAATTTTCTATGGGAGTGAGAGTGACAACATCACCTACTTTTGTACTAGGAGAACTCCAACCCCTCACAACACTCAACCAGATTCTCTCATCTATAGATTTTAAAGCTCTCACCCTCACTTTTCAGTAAGCATAATTACTGTCATCAAAATATGGCGAGACATGTAAAGTGCAACTCATCTAGACAAAATTAAGGTCAAGACATGCAATTAGCCTCTAATACCACTTGAAAGTTACGGGATAGAGTTAGACCGTTACAATTACCCCTTTTTAGTTTGACCTTATGTGCAGAATTAATCTAACCAAAGAGCAACAAGTCACTTTAATTAGTTTCTAGATGATTAATCAACCAACTCAATTTATCCTATCTTGAACTACTGCAGAATATGAAAGCAATAACTAAAGAAGTAAACAACACAAGAATTGTTCACGGAGAAACCCAACGTGAGAAAAACTCCGGGTACTTTGTCAGTCAAAGATCCACTATAAATTGTATTATAAACTTACAGACCACCAGCAAAGTTGACGACACAAGCTTTCTGATCTCATGTCTGAAGTTTAAAGCAGCTATCCACACGAACATCAATCTTAGCTCTTCGTTGTAAAGCAGTCTTCCTGAAGTGAGCACACGAACTCCACTCCTGACTCTTCACGCAGTTTATCTCTTGTAAATCCACCAAGAACTCCCCGTTCTTAAGTTTCTTCATTGATCTTCGCAGCCAGCCAAGTTGACGGCACAATCTTCCTGACAGATCCAAGTGAAGAATAGCACCAATGTATTGATTGAAGGTTTTGATGTTTTCAATCCGAATAGCGCATTTAGATGGGGTGATTGAACTGTTGAATGTTTGGCTCTTGAGAGTAATTATTTTCTCTTGAATGAATAATATTCAACACACCTTTCCCGAATGCGCAGCATCCCTTTTTATATGTTGGACGAATATGGAAACTTTGGCCAATAAAAATCTCGCGAAATCGCGAATTAGGTCTGGCCGTAAATTGGTCGCTCGAGGGAGGGCCCTGTCGCTCGAGCGACAGGTGGGCGAAGGTCGAGCGTTGGATGTTCTGCTTCATCTGCTCGAGCATGACTCCCGCGAGTAGCTAGCGAAAATGTGACGAGTTTCTTTTATGTTCCAAACTTGGATCCCGAACCCTACACTATACAACCAACAATGAAACTTTACAATTAAGTCCCTAAACTTCCAAAATGTTCAAGTTGATCCTTTTATTTACAGAATAGTCAATTACAATGATCTAACACTAACACTGTTCAAGTTGGTTTTCTTTTGGTCTAACTAACTTCCAATTTTTAGAAAGAGCTTCAGTAATATCCCAATCCATAGGTCTAAGATCTACATCTGAACATTGGAAGGTCTGAATAATCAACTCTCCAACCAATTGTTCGAATCAATAGATCTTCATACTTTATTTTAATAAATGGAAAACCCTCTTTCTTAAATCTTCATATTTCATCAGTCTGGGGTACAACAGAGCTCCAGAGGATGAACAAGGTGCAGACAGTTTCAACAAGATATAGACAAATCTATTTTTCATTCATCTACTCTATGACTGGAACATAAGAGGATACATGTTACAACTCGATTATTCAGAAGAAATATTGGGAGAAGCACCTGTTAAAAGCCCAATGTTCAAAACAGAGATAAAAGAAGCCATTATGTCAGCTCTGAAACCTTGAAATCTGAAGGAGATGGAAACGACAGCTTCAGGGTTGTCGAAATTGATCGGGGGTAGAGAGAGAGAGAGAGAGAGAGAGAAGGGGGGGAGAATATGTGAGGAACTGAGAGAGCAAGATAATGTTTGTTTTTGGCAAAAGCCGTTTACCGCGTTTTCATAGTTTTGCCTGAAAATGCCCAAAACGTGAAAAATCACGTTTTGGGTTTTCTTCACAATTTTTTTTTTTTTGTTTTCAAAAATTCGTTTTTGAAAATGAGAAAGAGAATGCATTTTCGCTATTTTGAAAAATCAAAAACAGAAAACGACAAAGAGAACGGGACCTTAGTTTTTCAAATATGTTCCTTGTGGTTCTCAAGTGGTTTTGACAATTTGAAATTATTTTTTGATGTACGCTATGAAATGATTAATGTTACGTAATAAAATTCCATTGTGAAGGAATGCATTCCACTTTTCAAGTAATTTAGTTATTTGTAATTCGAAATTGCAATTTTCATTGCGAATAATATTATCAGCACCAATCTAGATAGTCACATTTGATAGATTCAATTAAATGAATCACGTGACATTATATTTAAGTGAATCTATAATTTAATATCACGCAGTTGCCACTTAAATTAATACTTGATACAAGTAGTGTTGAATAATATTACTCTTTCACTGCAATGATTGTCATGACTCCCGACATCTATTTGGTCCCAATTTTATTTTTTTTTCGAATTCATTTTTGATAGAAGATTTTATAGAATCGCAACTTATATAAACTTTTCAACCACCCTTTCAATCAATTTTTATCAAAATTTAATAAAATTTTGATTTTTAGCCAAAACAAACCATCTAACTTAAATCTCCATTACTGCAAAATGTGATATGCATACAAAAATAAATAGCCTGTAACTATTCGACCCCTATATCACATCCGTTAACTTACGTATGGTTCATTCTAGAAGAGTCAAAGTCCATCTTATCAATTGGTATCAGGACTCAACTTAAGTCTCTCTTAAGGGAAATGTCATGAGTTCGAATCTTAGAAACGTGACAGAAATTCATAAGTAAAATGGGCTAGGCTCTCCAATAACAAATGGTATGTAAGTTATTAATAGCTTGAACATAGATGTTGTATCATTGCAGACCCCACAATCAATATATAACCTACAGATTCATTCAAGAATTATAGCAAAACTAGATTATGAAGGGTAATGCTATTTTAATAGTTTCCAGAGATCCCTCCACAAGAAAGAACTCAAAAGCAACGGTACAAATGTCTGGCAGAAACCACGGGCTCAAATTAGATTTTTGGAAAATTTTGATAAAAATTGATGAAATGTATGGTTGAAAAGTTGTGGATCTCATAAAATATATGTAGTCAAAATTGATTATAACTTTAACCTAGATTAAAATTTGAAATACCAAATAGGTCAATATGATGCATGGTTGGGTTTGAGTCCCCTCAGTCCATTCTATTATCTGTCTTGACTATATTCAAATTTTGACTTGTCAATCACCAACCTTCGGTTTTATTGTTTGTTCTTTTAACATAATTCTAAGGGAAACAAAACATTGAATAATATGCTTGACGCTAAACTTAATCTTTCAATGTAATTGTTTTTGTTTTTGTTTTTGTTTTGTTTTTATACAATTTCAAGATTTGAAAGAAAAATGTATCCTTTTTTGCACACAATCTCATCAAGATTTGGTCGAATGCATGACCATTTTACGAAGAAAGTTGCAAAAATATTCGAAGAAGATGATTTTGCATGTGTTGACGATTTGTTTGCAAAATGTATGCATTTTTTTATTTTTATTTTTTTTAATTTCATATTTATATGTATAGATAATTATGATTTTCATTTATTTTTTCAAATTTTCTAGCACACTCGATTTGAGAATTCAACGTTTACAGTTTGACTAAATCTGAAAAATGTCATGTTCGACTCTACGTATAAGACATGTTAAAGTTATAAAATTGATTTTGAGGCAATGTTGACTTAGAAAAATTTAACTCTCATGTCGCTCAACTTTCATCTCAAGTATATATAGATTCAGTATAGCATGAGATTGTAACTTTTTGTTTTTGTTTTCAAGAAATTTGACGGGCTTTTGTTTGTGGTGTGTGTCGCCCGTCTATGAAACTGGCCCATATAAGTAGTCAAAGGGGTCTCAAAAGTAGAAATTACACCCCCACCCTATTTTTAAATATTAGTATTCTAAAAACAGGAAAGAGGTTTCACTATTTCACAAACCAGATATTTTGTATTTCATTTTTTAAATATTAATATTAATATTATAAAATTAAATTAATCTACCCACCCACGTATCTCAACCCAATTTCACTCACAAACACATAATTCATTTCTCTCTCCCTCTCTTTCCACCGCTCACCTCCCTATTCATTAGTCGGCGACCACTGCAAGCAGTCTTCGAAGGATCGCTATGCGACACAACAACAATGATGATGTTGAGTGCAGATCGTCGCTACTTGAAGCAGCGGCACAACGGTGATGCGGACGTAGGCATCACATGCAACGACGACGACGCTGTGCGAAGCAGATTTGCGAGAATCGTTACTGGCCGCCGGGTTGAAAATTGTGGTTTGTTTATGAGATCACGGTGGTTTGCAAATGGTTTCCATGGTAGTTTATCGAGATTGTGATGGTTTCTTGTTGGCAGGTCTGTGAAGAAGTGTTGGTAGGAAATGATGGTTGTGTTGGTGGTGGTGATGACAACGATGGTGGAGGTGGTGACGACGAAAATTGTGGGATGTTGGCGATTTTGGATCTGATTTGTTGGTAGTGAGGTGCTAGTGGTTGTGCTAGTTGTGGTTGTGAAGTGACAATTTTGCATGATGTTGCGATAGTGGTCATGGTAAAAAAATGGTGTTACCTTAAAAAATTTGTGACTAATAAATAACGTGTAACCTTAAATATTGTTAAGTTGTAACCAATAATTTGATAAGTTGTGACCGAAAATTAATTTGTGACTATCTAATTAGATATTTTGTGACCATGAAGTTAGTTGTGATTTGTGACCATTGAATAATATGTGACCTATTAATTTGATAAATTTGTGATCGATGAATAAATTATTATCTATAAAAAATCTTGATTTGTCACCATGAAATAATTTATGGTCGTATAGAATTATGACCTTAATATATTTAATTAATAAAATATATGTTTATTTTTTTATAAATAAAATTTATAAAATGTGATTTTTGAAATTTTAAATATTGTTTCTTATTTTTGAAATGTATCATACTTAATCTCTTATATATGAATTTTTTCCACCTCAAAATCCTTTCAACTTGCTAAGAACATCTCATAAAGATGCTCTATTTATAAAATGCATTTTATGAATAGTAAAACTTTAAATTTAGAAAGTAAATTTTTTATACACTTCAACAATACACTCTATTTTGACTCTTTATTTTATTTTTCCAATGAAAATTTATTGAATTATCATCATTTTTCTATTTAACATAACATAACATAATTCAAATGTGATTTGAATAATTTAAATTGTAGGTTAATAAAATTTGTAACTTATTAAATGTCATCATTGTTAATTAAGAATATAGTAAGTTTGGTTGGTTCTCAAAATTTGAAAAGCCAAACTCATTCTTTTATTTTGAAAAGTTAAAATAAAAGTCTCTTAAAACTTATTTTTAAACATTGACTTTTTAAAATAAAAAATATTTAGTGTTTAGAGAATCTTCTGGAAAAAACTCTTATCATCCTTAAGATCTTACTAACCCAATGGAATGAACTATCCATTCAACTTCAAGATAATTGGGCCAATAAATATTTAGTGTGTTTGACAACCTTTAAAATTTTAAATTGTTTGTTACAATATGATTCTCCACTATACATTCATATAATAAAATATTTTACACACAAATCAATAAAAATTCTTTACTTTTTAACCACATATTTTTTTAAAAATACTATTCAAAACTCTTTAATTTTTCAAATAATGGATGTCAAACAGGGGCTTAGTTGCCCTTTTCTTACTCAATGAGGAAAGAGTAATTATATTTACACTAACTAATTTGTTTACATTACTACATATTAATTATAATGAACATCTATAATATGAATTCATTGTCATACTATATCACTAATTTTTTTTCTTAGCATTCTTATCTTTAATTTTCAATTCATTAGCATATATTCTAATTGATAATGTGCTTTGAAACGAGGAACAAATATTTTTTTTCAATTTTTATATTTGTTATTTTTCTTCTTTATTTAGCAATTTGAGAAATAAACAAGTTTTCCTATACCCTTCTAACAAATTCTTTGCAATAAAATCATCATCAGGTGTAAGATAAGATAGTAATGGAATGTTTAGGGTAAGAATATGATTTAAAAAAATTGAGAGCTATAAGTGCAACAATGACCAACTATTGAGAATCTCTATTGCGATTAACGTGTAGTGTAGGAAAAAAAACTGTGATATGAATATAATTAACAATGCTCTATACTCCCTAAAATGTATAAATTTCAAAAGGGTAATTGACGCAAAACAATCCTACCTTTTACGTTTATTGTAGAAAACGTCGTTACCATTTCATTTTTTGGCACAAAATATCTCTACCTTTCGCTTTCTTTGCGTTGAACTTTCTTTTCACAAATTTTTAACGTAAAATGACCAATATACCCTCATATTTAAAAAGAAGGAAAAAAAGAAAAGAAAAATAAAGAACAAATTGCAATTATAGCCAAACTTTTAAAAAAGTGCAAATAACCCACCAAACTTCACCTTCTTCCCACACCTCACCCCCACTGCTACGTGAACTAGAGGCTCCAAGAATAACATAATCCCTTCATCAATCCCTAGCTCCCTATTGGGCAACTCAATTCTCATAAGCATTCATCAACAACAAAAAAATAAAAAACAATATCATATTCCTAGATCTACGAAGTCATGGCAAGAACCTGTGGATGCTCTGAGAAGTGGGGAATCAATTTTTGACTATTGTTTGCAGAATCTAGTTTCTCTATAGAATTTCTTCTTGTACTTTCTCTAGCATAGTATGCTCCTACGGATGCTTTATGGTGTTGTGAATAAATATTGCCTCCATTATTTGGAGAACTTCATTTTCCTGAAGAAATTTTGTCCATTGTTCTCTCGTCAAATTTATCTTTTTTTTGGAGTCGCTATCGTATTGATGCTTCCTTTAATCATCAAAAATGAAATTGAGAAGAACTTGTAAAACCCAAAATCTAAAAACAAAAGTTAAATATTAATCACAGACGACACTAGTTCAGTTGTTTTAAGTTCTGGTCAGCAAATTTCAGGTTCGGGTTCGGCCATCTTTGGGTGGTAATTGTGGAGGAGGTTAAGGGTTTTTTCCATTGATGTCAATATCCAGTAATTTTGGTGGCCGGAAGGTGGTTGAAAATTGTTGGCAGGCGACGGTGGGGTGGGGGGGGGGGGTGGGGGAAGAAGGTGGGGTTTGGCGGGTTATTTGCATTTTTAAAAAAGTTTGGCCTATAATTGCAATTTGTTCTTTATTTTCCCTTCTATTTAAATATGATGGTATATTGATCATTTTACGTTAAAAATTTGTGAAAATGACATTCAACACAAAGAAAGTGAAAAGTAGGGACGTTTTGTGCCAAAAAATGAAAGGTATGGAAGTTTTTCACAATAAACGTGAAAGGTATGGATGTTTTGCGCCAATTACCCATTTCAAAATTACCTATCAAAACACCCAAACAAGGGTTGAAAATTCGAATGGTTATTAATTTTTGCTCAATTTTTCCATTAAACTTTATAAGCTTTTTGGATGGTCATCGAAGTTATTATCCTTTTTAACCATTAAACTTTTAAAAAAATTCGAATGGCACCGAACTTATTGGACCGGTATCACATCCATCACTTAACAACTAACGTTACAAAATTCTACGGACTCACTGACTTGACAACCAAAATGCTATTGTGGTACATTATTGTTGTTATTTGACGACAAATCAGTCAAAACACTTATAAAAATAAGATTTACAAGAAAAAGAAATAAAAAATAATATTAAATAAAAATACAGATAAAAAGCAGGCAAAAGTTAAACTTCAATCACATTTTTTATAAGCCCATTTATTAGATGGAAGCACGTTTTTAGTTGATTTATGTTTAACTAACAACAATAATTTGCCATGTCAACGAATTCATAAATTTTTTCTAACAGTGAGTTGTTGAGTAATGAAAGTGATAACGAATTGATAAGTTCAATAATTATTTGAAAAACTTTTAAAATTCAATGGCCAATAAGATAACAATTTCATAAGTTCATGACCATCCAAAAAAAACTTTTAAAGTTTGATGAGCAATGAAAAAATTGTGTACAGTCCAATGGTCATTTGGAATTTTAACAGACTCGCCAAACAACACAGACCTAGACCTAACTTAACGCCAAAAAAATTGTGCCATCAATCATGTTTGGTTAGGCTAGGAACTGAAAAAAGCAACTCTTTATTCACTACCAAAATTAGGAGTATAAGTGATCCGATTTTATCAATTTTTGATAGATTTTCAAATCAAACTGTTTACATTAGTTTGAGAAAACTCAAACCTAAATCAAACCATTTTGAACGGTTTAAAAAAAAAAATTCAAACATAAACCTAACGGTTTGATCCGATTTTAAACCGTCGGTTTCGCCATATTTTTTTGTCTGTCTACTTTTATACCATTAATTTAGGAGTGAGCATTTGTTCCAGAACCGGTGGAAACGAATTGGATCCATTTAGAACCGGTCGATTCGGTTCCAGATTTTCTAAAAAATAATTTGATTTTGGAACAAATTATTAAGAATCAACCAGTCCCGGTTCAATTCCCGGTTCTAGTATGGGAATCGTTGGGAACTGGACAGTTCTCGTAGGATTTTTTAAATTTTTTTGGTAAAATATATTATTTAATCTCCAATCACTTTTATAAAATATAATAGTGTTCCTTCTTCATTTTAGACTCTAACACTTTTTTTCTTCTCTTTGATTCTTTTCTTTTCTTTTCTTATAATTATTTGACTAACTGATTTTCAAATCAAATTAGAATATTGGGTAAATCTATACATAAATAAATTTATTTACAATATATAATTTCATTTTTAAGATTCGAAATTTTTATTTTGTTTTCACTTTGATTACATAGTTGTTGATCCGATCAAAATTTTTCATCTAGATTTCTACAAATTATAATCGACAGAACCAGAAGTTGCAATAATTTTTAAAATGATGTCCAATTCAATATAGGATTTTGATTTTGATTGAAGTTTGTTTAATTATTGGAGTACTATGCAGTTTATATAAGTTGTTGATTGTTTGGAGATAATAATTTATATATAATATAACGTGGGATTGCTTGATAAATCGTTTCAGACTTTCAGTTTAAGAGCCTATGAAATATATGAGTCTCATTTAAAAATAAATAAAAAGTCCAAAACAATTAGAAAATTTCATTTTTTTTAATTTTTATATATTTTTTCGTCGGTTTAGTTTGGTTTGGTTTTAAACCATAATAAAATTTCTCAAACCTAAACCAAACCGTTTATGACCGGTTTGGTTTGGTTCAAAATAATTTTCTTGACGGATCCACGTGGCACCAAACCGACAATTTCCAAAATGCGATTTCGGTTTGATTTTCCAGTTTGAGGATTTTTGCTTACAGCCCTAACCAAAATACGTAATTTACTTATTTTTAATCGTGATCAGTAAAATTAAAAGTTATCAACTACGAAGTAAACAATTTGCACAACAATCATTTTAATGATTTCAATCGTGCACGCTGAATAACACACTATAAGGAAATGAAATGAAAGTAGATTGATTTTTTTTTTTGTTCCCGAGTTAGTGCATATCTTACCCGGATCTTCTTCCATAATGGTACGGAACAATAGTCTCATTAAGGCAATTTTGTATAGAAAATAGGCGTTCCAACCTACTTATAAGTGAAATGTTTAAGCTTAGCCAAACATGCTCTAACAAGTGAAAGTTATTTCTGGTCCTAAATAGTAAATACAGAATAATACTGCTAGTGAAGGACTCCTTGAATTATAAGTGACAGAGAAATGCATGTGTTTGCTCATCTTTTGATGGAATTAAGATTTAAAAAATGTTCCATTTATTTGATGAAAAAACATGAGTCTATAATTGAGACATTTCATTGTCTCTTTCAATGCCAATTTTGGATGCAACCTAACCTATTTCCATTTCATCAATCGAAATCAAAATCAGATAACTGTCCTCTGTCTTCTTAAATGAACACATATTTCTTAGGACCACCTCTCAATGCCAATTCATCTTGAAATCACATATATTGTATAAGTTGAATTATATTTTTGTGTTCGAATCATTTCATCAAGACGTATTTACTATCGATCAATGTTATAAAAACTAGACTAGATCAGTTTGGGAAAGATAGGATCGTGGTCCACATTTTTGTCCAATTATATGCAAAGAGCTTAAAATTGAAACCCACCTCCAAAACTGTTTTATTATTTGCTTATGTTTACCAGCTATTCGATATTTTGCCCTTTAAGACATTTCTCTCTACACATCTTGCTTAGTGAGAGAGTGCTCATAAGAGTATAGTCATAGCTTGTTCGATAAGATAAATTGTACAATTAAAAAACGAAGATATTGTCCCAAAAATACCCTCAGCACCTCCCTTTCTTGTACAATAATAAGTAATGAGTAATGGAAGAAGTTTGAAAAAGGGACTTCAAATGAGGTGAGAAAGCACCTAAGAGACATTCTGAGTGCAGTTCAACTACAGTGAGATTTCATAACCCATATTAGACTTAGGATCATGCTATGAGTACATAATTAAGTGTATATAGGGGTGTTCACCCTCTCACATGAAGGTGAACCCCACTTGCCTAAAATATTTTTTATTCATATGGGGTCCATCACTATGTGAGAGAGTGGACATCCCTATGTACATTTAATTATGTACAACAAGCATTATTCTTAGACTTATTAGTCATGGCGGTACCTTTTCTGGCCGTCTCCCTGATTCACTCTTCCACACACCTTCCGATCCACGAGTGACCACAAAATATGAGTTACGAGGAAGAAGATAGTAGATACATATTATTTTTCACGAGCAGGCTGAATGAGAGTGGACCGACACCCCGTTATCAAGCCACTAAGTTCAAACGAGCGTGATTGAAGTAGAAACACAATTCTATCTAGTCAAGTGAATAGGATATTCTAAAACAATTCTATCTAGTCAAGTGAATAGGATATTCTAAAATGATTTAGCCCGTTTGGCATAACTTTTTAAAAATAAAAATGAACTTTTGAGAACCAAAATCTATTTTTGGACCTATTTGATTAATTTTATATAAGTATTTTTTTTTTCTAATTATAAGAGTTTTCCAACGAAGCTGACTCACTGTTACTTTCTCTAAAGGCTCTTCCGAATGTGAAACTCTTTTAGAAATTAATTTTCAAATACCATTTAACAAAACTTTTTTAAAAAAACTCCTCTTCCACAAAAGCAAAAATCCTGCCAAACGATTCCTTACAAAATGCACCATGCACTTCAGTCAAGATCACAAGTGCATGTGAGTGCAACAACATTAGGTTGAATTATTCAAAGGCAAACTCATCATCCAGAGCGGAACATATTCTTAATGAAGAATGTTCATTGGTTAAGTAGCTAATCAAATCAATGACCACTTGATTTTAAGATTTGATTTCTAAGAAGAGACCGTTGAAACTTGAACATTTCCTCGGTTTCATCAAATGCCATTACCACTATAACTACCACCATTATTTTACTTCCCACCAGCAATTTGGTTGGTTAAACGGCAGCCAACATGACTAACAAGATAACACAGTACTAAATTCACAGCCCATATAATAAAAAATAAATAGAAATAGAGCACTATCGTGCCCAGGTAACAGTAAATCGAACAAAAAAGTAACATTGTTACGAAAAACAAAGCCAAAATCTTGTTTAACGCAGTGACGAGTAAAGTTCATATTGCATACCAAACATGCCCAAGAAAAGCAATCCCCTCTACGAAATAAGCTGGTAGAAATAATGAAAGGTGAGTGTATTTAACTCATAGAGAAAGAACACGAACAATAACTACGTCACAAGATAACAAGGAACACGCAAATACATTATGAAGGGGGGTAAACGGTGTCGATTTATTTAGAGTTCATAGAACTTCCATCGGTACAAATATACAGATGATAAACCAGATGAAGTTACAGGAGAACGACCTTCAAGTTAACTTCTATACCACTACTACGACTAAAACTAATTCATTAAATACTACCACTATGACCCGGTTTCTTTTCCCTTCAATCTTTCATGATCTATTAGACAAAGGATCTTGTTGTATAGGTAAGTCACAAGGTCTGTTATGTTACAGATCATTAGTCTGCTGTCTAAACTTGCTGCCTAATGTTTTTACAAGTAATGGTAATGGAAAATATGAACATCACCATCACCATGCAAAACTGAAAGTACCTATGGTTTCTTCACCTTTCCTAGTATAATCAAGAAAGCAGCTGAAGTCCTGATGGAACGCTCGTCTAGGGTTTAAGTTTCACCCATTCATATCGTCCAGGAAGGGGTTTGTCATTCACAGGATCAAAGTTGTACCTGCAAAAAATCCACTTGTGACATCTATATATATTAAAGAACTGATATATCACACAAGTAAATAAACAGGAGAAATGCCAGAAGTGAAAAATTTATACTTCTCGATAAACTGTGTTTGTTGCTGCTTTTCTTCACACGCAAAATACTCGTCCATTTCATCAGCAGTTGGGATGTGTCTCAGCATTGGATTTTGCATCCTGTTATTGGCTTCATTACGAGTGGTGCGCCTGTTACTTGAACTCGGAGTTTGATTGGTATTCTGGTCCATGATCAAATTGCATGGAGTGCTCTCCCTAGTGGTCCTGTAATTTTAAAACCTTCAGCAATATATATTACTGGGAACAGACCAAAATAATTAGTTCCATTGTCATATTCTGTGCATATACGCATGTCTCCATACCGTATGAGCAATTTATGTATTACTATACACAAAACAGAGCTGATCAAGCAAGCACCAAAAAAGTTGTTTTTCAGCCTGAACTTCACATCAGACGGTAGAGGAGCGGGTGACAGGAAGACTATAAAGAAAGAATTTAACTCAAGTAACGACAAAATGGAAAAGAATTTAGTGAAGGTAACGGCAAAATGAACCTTTTATAATAAAAAAAAAATTACGAAGATCAATACATATGAAGGAGAAGGAAGCGTAATAATTTCAATGAATGCGTTTTTTTAACTATACTTTGACCAAAATTAAGAAAGGAGAACACTTTCCTTAAATAAAATCAACGAGGCACGGCGCTAGTCAATGGTAGTAGAGTGGTATTAAGTAACGCACAAGAATCTGAGAATTGCTTCATGAGAAAATGTTAGAATAAAGTGATTATGGAAGGTTAAATTGGAGGAACTATAAAGCTTGAATTCTTGATTACAAATTACAAAATAACAAAGCACTTATTTCTGACTGAAATTGAAGATCAATAAGCAATTAACAGTATTTTAGGGGATCACAAGCTGTAATGTTCTGCAGAATTTAAGATGAAAGGCTAAAAACTCGAGAGGAAAAAAAAAAAAGAAAGAAAGAAATATATTTCACACTGCAATGTAACTGAAAATAAAATCAAACTTCAAATGCTCAATAAGAAAAAATGTAAATTCCTCTTGGACAACTGAATAGCAAGACATTTTTCGGAAGAACTTTATGGTAATAATTACTTTTACATAAGTAGAAAATCGAGGTTGAACAGAGAACGAGCAATCAACGGCAGAGAAATTATCAATATCTTCATGCCTAGACATTTCAAATTTCTTAACATTCCCTATTTTTATGTATAAAATCTGAATTTCTAAAGTTCATGATTTATTTAATCATCCTAATCCTTTACCCCAATTTTTTTTAATAATTAGATTTTAAAGTAAAACTTAAAACAACTAGTCCAACAAATTCGAAATTCCAGCCCCATAAAATCAGATTTTGAACAAATAAAGAAAAATAGTCCATAAAATCAAAATTTTATATCTGGAACATGCAACACAGCGAAAATCAAGAAAAAATAAAAATAATAAATAATAAAGTTCAAGATTCAACAATTGGAATAACTCCATGAATTTAGTCGATCGTTTTAGGAGGCCCTAATCCAATGACTATTTATCCAAAGTATAAAATTTTTACCGTGTGATGGTTGGCTATTCACGGTCTAGATGTACCTACCTGTCTTTTTTTAGGTCAACATCCTTAGTGTAGAAGGCAGCCAAAAGAAAAATTGATACTTGGGAACATGCAAGAATAAACCCAATTTTTTTTATTTCCTTATAATTCAAATGAAAATCTAAATTCACCAAGAAAAATCCCCAAATTCACCAAAAAGAATGAATCTTTAAACATGCAAAAGAGAAACAGAAAATGAATTAGCAAAACAAACTTATTCTTAAAAATTAATCTTAAAACATGATAATATATTTTTTAAATAATAATTCTTTATCATTTAAATGAAAATTTAGATTCACCAAGAAAAATCCCCAAATTCGCCAAAAAGACTGAATCTTTAAACATGCAAAACGGAAACAGAAAATGAATTGAAAATAGAGAGAAAAAAAAAATCCACCTTTCTTTGTCATCAAATTCCAGTAAATTCTCTCCAAATGAAGCCTCCATTTCTCCATCACCACAATATTTCTCATCCTTCTGATTATTTTCCTCCGCCTCCAATTTTCCCTTCAGCCCATCAATTTGCTCATCCTTTTCCTCCTCAAAATTTAGGGGACCCACTTTACCCTTGCCTGATTTTGGCTGAGGGTGTTTCTTTCTTTTAGCTTCTGTCACAATTGGGGGTGTGGGCTTCACCAATCGTCTGCTCCTCAGCTGTAAATACGACCCATCATCACCGCTAATCGCCGCCGATGATTTCTGAAGGGCTAGGGTTTTTGCTCTTGTACGAACACCAAGTGAGGATTGGGCAGCGGCGTGGGCATGGTTCACCTCTATCACCGCTACTTCACCAATTACCTTCGATTTCCTCATGTACTTTCCCATTTTTCGCCCTCCCTTTTTCTGCTTCCCTCTCACGCTGTTCACCATTTGTATATATTTCGTCAAGACATCATTTGAACAAAATGGACAGGTAGAAAGAAATTAGCAACAGTTCTTCGTGCGCGTGCTTGATTACTAGTTTCAGTTGTTGGGTAGGAAAAGAAGAGGTAGTTTTGCAGTTGTTTGTTAGAGAGAGGGTAAAATAAGTAGGAACCCGTGCGTGTGCAAGAACCTGGTTTTGTGTAAGAGAGGAGTAGAGAAGGAGACGATGTGCGTAGGGTGGTTTTATAGAAGAGGTGGATGTATTCTTTTTAGCTTATCATCTCATGGGAAATTGAATTTACAATCTCTTTGGACTTTGGAGCATGTTTGGCTAAGCCTAAACATAATTAAGCCCTTGTTTGAAAGTTTTTTTTCTTCTTCTAATAATCACTTTTATCCTGAAATATTTTCAATCTTACATTCTCCAAAAAAAAAAGTGGCGTTCTCTTCGTATTTCAGTTTTGTATTTTGAGTTTTAAATTTGTTTTGTATTTTGAGTGTCCATTTTGAGATTGTTGAAAATTTATTCTTTTTCTCGTTTCGAAAAAATATTTTACAACTCATATTTTTTGAGTTTTGGCAGATTTGTGAAGAAAACAGCCAAAATGTAAAAAAGTTATTTTCTGTTTTCTTCACAAAATTTTCAACCGTTTTCAAAAACTAGTTTTCAAAATGGGAAAGATAACGTGTTTTCAATGTTTTGAAAAATCGAAAACAGAAAATGGCCCGAAAACAGCAAAAAGAACGCCCTTTTTTCATATTTTCACTTAACTTTTCTTTACTTTTAAATCAAGCATTCTTCAAAAAATCTTTTAATTTTAAGAAATGTTTTAAAAATCAAACAAGACATATATATGGCAAAAGCTCTCGAACCAATTGAGAATTAGGCAAGGATGAAAAATATATGCCCCTCTTTGATTCCAATTTTATCAAAATTCATTTTTTTCTCTTATTTTCAAATACACATTCTTCAATAAAATAATATTACATGTAAATTCAAAAAAAAAAATTATTTTTTAACCACACATTCTCCATCAATCAACTATTCAAAATGCATTCTTTGCTCCAAAATGAGAATCAAACAAGGGTCGTCCCGTAGAAAAGTTGAGGGTCAAATATCAAAGTTGGATTCGACACGATTCAAACCATGACTTAAAAAAAAAAAAGTAAATTAGACCGTGTTAGGATGAACTATCCGATTTTTAGGTAATAGATTTTTAAACTTTATAGTTTTCTCACTTATGATCAAACCAGATTTTGGACTGAGAACCCAATATTTCTAAAGGACTGGCAAGTTCGAAAATCATTGGTTTGTAGGTGACTTTTTTTTTATGTTATATATGTGTTTTAATAAATTACTTTCTTTTCCTTTAATTAAGAAGTGTTGCTTACTTGAAAATATTTTTTTACCTATTTTTTAGAGGCTTTTTAACCTAATTATCATTATGAGTAACTTGTTTATAATCAATTTTAATTGATAAAAAAGTATATATCTTTACTTGTTTGAATGTAATTAGTAAGTGAATTTTTTAAGCTTTTCCAAACATGCACTAACTTGTCCGATATTCTTTTTAAACTTGTAAGTAGTGGATCATACAAAGTGTGTAGTATGATAAATAGATAGTAAATTGTGAGCCATACGAAATGTATGAAAAAAATAAAAAATAAAATTGACCAGTTTAAATTTAATTTAAAATTTTGCTAACTTACCCAAAGTTTGACTTCTTTTTTCTGTCAGAAAATAATGATATTCCTCGCTAGCGATGATTATCACCCGTTGTTGCAGTGAAGTCCTCATTTATTGTTCAGTAGAATTATGTTACGTTTTTATGTATTGGACAATCAATAAGAGACAACTGACACTTACATTCGTGATGAATAGCATTTTACTATGAAGTTGTGTCCGTGTACAATAAATCAAGGGATTCATTGCCACATAGATCCTAGACTAATGATGAGTCGGTAAAACAATGTAGTTATAATCATAATAAATTTGTTAAACGTTTCTATTGGATTAGGGGTGGGCATCATTCGATTCCATTCATAACCGAACAAATAACTAGTGATTATTCTATAATGAAATCATTGGTTCCATCAGTAATTATATAATCGAATCGAATGATTCTGATTTGGTTCAGTTTCGTGCCCAAAATTTTTAAAATTATATGAATCCAAAAATCAAATCAATAAAACACGTTCAATTCAAAAACGACAAGTTCCATTTCACATAAAATATTGTATAATAAAAGCATTCACCAAATTAATAAACACAATCAACTAAGCCCATGTTTGATGGCAATTATTGTTGAACAATGATGTTTGAAATAGTGATTTTTTGAAGAATGTATGATTAAAAAATAAGAAATTTGTTGAATTTACATGCAAAATATATTATTTATTGAATATTTGATTGAAAATGAGTATGAGATTTAAGAATTTTTTTAATAATGGTCATCAAACAGAGGCTAAAAAAGGTTGGGTTTCAACTGGTTATTAGTTCTTTGTTCTAGGTGCTAGAACTGAAATCGAATCAAAACCAACCAGTTCTTGATTCTAGAAATCAAAAACTTTTAAAATTTAAATAGAATCGAACTTTTCATTTCTAGTTTGGTACAATGAATTCAAGTTCTTTTAATTTGGGTAAAATTGTTTGTTGTGTTTCAATTTGATGATATAATGCATTAAGTGAATTATATACATAATTCACGTCACGGTTATGTTTTAGGATTTCTAGCTTGGGACAATGTGCACTATCATTTTACATGGATCGAGCAAAGCAATGATCGTGTCTAACACATAATACTATAGAATATAGTGAGCAAGAATTTAATTAGAGTTTTGCTAGATCAACAGGCCCTATCCCAGGGCCTCTTACTTTATCATTTTCCATTTAATTATATATACATTTTGATCTATTTCAGATAGAAAAAATGACATTAGGGTCTTGTCCATTATCTATATCAATATGAATGAATTGCAAGTGATGATCTTTTTAAATGATTATGGTGTACTTTATATTTTTTAATTCAAAAAAAATGTCTAAAATGTTTTAATGGTGGCTAAAAATACTGCGTTTTCATTAGCATGATTTGATGATTGAAATCTTTTATTTCTTCAAAACGTGGATGAGAGTAAAATTGGAAATTTTACGTATTTAGTCGACTTTAATTTTAGAGTTAACTCGATTAGTCTTCGTTAAAAAAGAGCTAATGCTTCTCTTTTAAGTTATGCTTTCATTCTGATAACGAATGTGATGTAGGAGAGTCCAAGTCAGATGTTGAGTTGCCAGATAACACGTTAATTGCTCTAAAATATCACGAGTTGGTAGATCGGCCCAAATATGACAAGTAATCGTAATATTTTGGTAATTGAGATGTGTTTTGGTATTTTGGCCATAATTTTAACTACGATTATCAGAATTGTGCTCATGACCCCAATTCGAAAAGCTCATTTCGACGCGCACGTCATGGCCACAAGTTTCGCTTGTTGCGGGTCTATTTCAAGCCCAAAAATCATTGTTTTTCCGTTCAAATCTGCAATTTTAATTATTTATTTCATTTTTGGCGTTATTTCAATTATTCCATAAATTAGGCTTTTTATTTCGATATGAATATTGAAATTTGCTATTTTTGGAAAATTCCTAGTAATATCGTTTTTATTTCAAACTGTATAGCCCGGCTTGTGGGCGTTTGCTATTCATTATGGAATTATAATAAAATTGTTTTTCAGCATTAGAGAATTTTCTCTAAATTTTGGCATTTCTTTGTTTTTGTTCTCGTGAATTGTCTGTCAACGTTAGCCGGTTGAATAATCTTTATTCCACTCGGTGTCATAATGTCTTTTTATTTTAAGAAAAAATAAACATTTTCGTTCTCATTCTCTTGCCATAAACAAATAAGAATGTCTATATATAATATACCTTCAATATAATCGAATAACTTCTAAAAAAGAAACCTATGGTATGAACTTTACAATATCTTTAGCAGAAGAATAATATTACTTTTAAACTCTACTTAGAAATAACTGTCTACGTAGCAGGGAGATTATTATTATATTTTTTTTAATGAATTAAATTATATCTTAAATTTATTAGAACATGCGAAAATGATCATTGAAAATACTATCACATAAATTGCCGTTTGTAAGTAGTGCTTAAAAAATTGAAAATAGTAGCATAATTCGAAAGGAAATCTACATAAAATATCTTAAACTCCATATATGTTTAAAAATAGTATTTTACTGCACCTAGAGCAGTTAATTTTTTTTTTTTTTTTTTAATGGTGATTGAATGTAACTACTAAATAAAGTGTTTACAGTCAATTATACAATCTAATGCTTATATATTGAAAGGTCCACTAGGTAAATTAGGAAGTGAGAATTTGGAATTAGGAGGGGAGGGGGGCAAGGGGGGGGGGGGGGGGCATAAACACCTCTTTCACTTTAATTTTCCTCATGATACCCTCTAAGATTGCATTATTGGAATTCAAGTTTTATTTTATTCAAGTTTATTTTGAGCAGAATTATGATTCGTTATAGAAATCAAATATCTACTTTTGTGTTCATTTTTAACTGAAGATATTTTGACTAATGATAATTGGAATATATTCAATTTATTTAAGATATTTTCATCTTCTATGCAGTATAAATCACGTTTTCTCAATCTAAATTTGATTTTACCCGCTAATATTGGGTGGCACAAAACTCGTCCACTGCACCCGTACATGATGAAGGGCTATGGAGTTTTAATGCTTATGGGAGACCGTCGATCACTATGTGACATCTCTAGCTCATGAGGCGCCATTGACCACTAGGGGGTCGTCGATCGCTATGGGGCGCCTCTATGCTCACAAAGCACCATTGATCATCAGGAGATCGTTGACACCTGAGGGACCTCTACGCTCATAAAGAGACCTCTATCACTACACTTAGTCACAAAGTCATTAAGTCAGGTGGGGGCCATCCAACGGTTATCACAGAAGATAATCAACTATCAAAAGGATAGTGGCTCCCCACTCAGAAAGTGGGAATAGTGGAAGCGCAACGTGAGACCCGTGGCGTCATAACGACCTGACAGTTAAGTGGCTCTAGCTGTCTATAAATATTGAGGCGGGTCAAGTACAATCTTGAAATTTTTTTGGCTATTTCGATACTTGTTTTCATATTCACTCTCGAAATCTATATTTGAAATTCATACACTAACTCTCACATCGGAGGTACAATGAGGGAGAAAGTCCCGCCCCCACTTTACAGGAAAGACTTGACCATCCTGACCATCGAAGTTGCATAAACACCTTGTATCACTAGGAGGGAATAGAGATTAGTTTCGCAATTACATCACATGCTTGAGCAATATTATAACCTCAATATAAAAACATGTTTGTTTGCGCCAGTGACCTGAGATGAGATGACCTTCCAGCATTGTTTCCATTTGTAATCACAGACTAAAAATGTAATTTTGTAAATAATATTTCTTTTCTTTTATGGTCATTAATTTGTATTTATTTCATTTTATATATATAAAAAAAAGCAGTGCACGAAATATTAATTTGTGTACAATTTTAACTCCATATGCAATTGACCAGGAATATGATTAAATTAGGAAGATTTTTAAATTTATACTCTCATCGTTCCATTTATATAGAATTATTTTATTTTTTACACGGATTAAGAAATTTTATTTAATGTTATTAAAAAATATTTTTTGTCAAAAACTTTCCTAATTTATCCTTATTTATATTTGTACAATTTTAAGATTAAGTACGAAAAATTAGTTATAACTAGACAAATTAAATAATGTTATATTATTAAACGAACAAAGCAAAACTTTCTCAATAAAACAACATGACTATATAATTGAGACAAAAAAAAAAAAAAAAAAAAAAGTCAGCATAAATGGTATGGGGAAGTAAATATTTTAAATATATTTTTTTTTTTGAAAAAAATAGAATTTGTTATGTTCATAATTGTTTTATTGTACAATTTTAACTCTGTATATGTATTATGCAACCGACCAGAAGTTCGGTTAAATCAGGAGGATTTTTAAATTTATAAATATTTTAACAATTTTTTTGGAAATATAGAATTTGTTTTGTTCATAATTTCTTTACAAACTCAAGTCTTCATTATACTTAATGAAGAAAAAATAATATTTAATTATTCACAAAAAGAAAAGGTGAGTAACGAGTGATGAGTAAGTCGAGATAAACCTGGTAGTGGACGAGTCAAACGATTCGACTCGAGCCGTGTAGGACTCCAACATATCATACTATTCAAAGTCCCATTTGCACTTTTTAGAGCTCATAAACTTCAAAATTTCTATAAAGGAAAATGTGATGTGAAATAAAAAATAATTAAATAAAATTTGACCAAAACTAATTCCAGGAAGTTACAAACATTTTGGCAAGCACAGTCATTATCTCGCGATATGATTCATAGCCGACTTTTCGGACTAGCCGCTACAGTAAAACATTGGATACCTTTCTATTACGTCAGTTTAGAGCTCCTTCACGCGCCAGAAGGATAAAATGTTATTTCACGCTCATGTCCACGCTGGATTTTAGAGTTTTCTCACGTCCGGAGATGAGTTCAGGTGGCAGAAGCACGCTAATTTACACAATTGGTCCCTAACGTTTGGACTACCTGTGATTTCAAAATAATATTATCTAACACTAATGATTTTAGAATTATTCTTTAAGTATACTCTTTTTTAAAATTTTCTTTGACATTATACTCATAATGCATGGGATCCAATATTATTTTAATTGTGGAATCCATCCTTTGATTATAAGTAGAGTGTCAAACTTAGTGTCAAATAAAGTGTGCTATTAGCAAAACTCCTTATTTTAAAGAATAAAGCTGATTGTACAGCTTTATTTTTACCACTTGGTACACAGTCCCCTCACATGGGGTGGGGTCCGAGCTGATTTAATGTTATTTTAAGCTCGAGTCCCACCCCATGTTGTGAGTGGGCTGTGTATCGAGTGGTACACCGGAATGTACATCAAACTCGGTTCTATTTTAAAACACCAATAATTTTAAATGAGAATTTTTTAAGGACAATACTATGTGTAAACCATACGGTGTACACACAGTCTTACACCTCATCACATGAAGGGGGTCCACACATATTTTATTGTGTGGACCATCTTTCGTGTGAGTCGGGGTGTAAAGTCGTGTGTACACGATTATATACACATAATATTATTCATTTTTTTAATCCTCACCTCATCACACTCCAGCCTCTTTCTAAAAAATTTTAATGAACAAATTTACAATCCATCCCCATTAATTGTTTGAGCATTGGATTAGGAACAAATCACTTTAGGCTTACTAATAATACACGATTAACTTCCTTTCGTAGTACATACCCGGAGGAAATTCAAATCCTCACTGCCTTTTTGAAAGAGTGATGTTCTAAACCACTAGACGATGGATGCTGACTTGTCCAACCACCCTCATGCAGTGATCATAGTATAAACATTTTTTTAGAAATTGAATGATAATAATCCCCCGACCTAAAAATGACATTTTGTGATGTCTCTACTTTCATAAAATAACCGTAAAAGATTAGTGCAATTAAATCACGTCCCCAAAATGTCTAGGATTGCCCGAATCATTTAGACAATGTCTATTCTATTAAACCACATCATCAAGTGTTAGAGAATTAATCTATTTATTTATTATAAATTATTTTCAACACCTTCAAATTCAAATTAGGTAGTTTACTCTCGAGTGATTGTACAAGATGAAACAAATTTTATGTAGTTGAAAATGTAGCTATATGCATGACCAAATATTGTACTAAAAAAATTAACACGATCTATGATGACAAAGAACACGACTAAAATTCAAGAAATTTAGTGTAGACCATGTCCTAATCGTCTTTAAATTATATTTTATTTTTTCAATATATGCAAATACTCTTAATCTTGGAGAAACATTTCGATTCACAATAATTTTCAAGAAAGAAACAAAACTCAGAATCACATAACAAAATTTACTGTGTAAGAGTTCACTGAATTTGGTGACAGTCAGAAACAAAACCACCTCTGGTAATAAGCATCAAAAGCAACTCTCAAATTCTATAAACGGTTGGCTGAAATTTAAGGGGCGTTCTCTTCGTATTTCAGTTTTATGTTTTGAGTTTTGAATTCATTTTGTATTTTGTGTTTAGGATGTTCATTTTAAAATTGTTAAAAACTCGTTCTTTTTGTCGTTTTGAAAAAATATTTTTCAACCCGTATTTTTTGAGTTTTGGTAGATTTGTGAAGAAAACAACCAAAACGTAAAAAAAAATTCTATTTTCTTCACAAAATTTTCAGCCTTTTTCAAAAATTCGTTTTCGAAAATGAAAAGGAGAACGCGTTTTCAATGTTTTGAAAAATCGAAAACAGAAAACGACCCGAAAACAGCAAATAAAACGTCCCTTAGGGTTCCTGGCTTCTAGCTGCATTTCATGTGACCCCTCTGCTACCAGTGACATAAGCAACTTGTATTCAATTTTTTTATTTTTTTTTCAAATTAGTTACTCTTGTACCCTATGAATGGGTAACTATTTATTTATTTATTTTTTATATTTATTTTTTCCAATTTTAGATTGCATCCTGGAGATAATTTAAGCTATATAATGACTAATGAGGGCATGTTTGTTTTAAGCTTATTGGCTATCTTAGAAAATGTAGGACCCACACTCAGTGTGACTTATAAGACGCTATTGGTAGGTCCCTTGGTCGTGTCCGCAACAGAGACACCACAATACGGAAAGAACGAAGAAAACTTGAGACACTGAAAGCTAATCAACGTATATATGCTAACAAATACCGGATGTAGAAGGAAAGTACACCATCGCACGATGCCAAAAGTTGGAAACGTGTTAATCTTAAGACAACATGGTCACTAAACAGATGCAATACTTGAGAAACTCGTCATAAGTACATTCTATGTATGATTGGTATATAGTACTTGGTAAGGCTCCTAAATAGTACCATTGACAATACTGTTTTTTTCCCCTTTAATTATTATCCAGTACTCTCCGTATACCTTCACAGAAAAGCCATCAAAGTGTAGCACATTAGTAACGCGATTTCAAGTTCCAGAGTTGTTACCATCTTGATCTTCTGAAGGATTGTTGAAGGAAGCGGGAGACGCTGAAGCATTTCCTAGATCCTGTAGAGCATCAGGTGACAAATTCAGAGATGCTGCACTATCTACTTCATCCTGTGAAGCATCATTTGACAAGTTGGTGACTGTAACATCTTCTTCAGCGTCGTCCAGGCTACCGATATAATGCTCATCAGGATGTATGGCTTCATGACCAAATAAAAGACCACGGAAAATCTGTGGTTCCATGATCACGAACTGGTGTTCTGGAGTATGCTGCTGGTTGAATCGGCCTGGAAGCTTGGAGGAACTCTTGTAGCATCCTTCGCAGAGGTCAAAGCCTATTTTCTCAACACAGTCTTTGCATTTGTATCGTTCCCCAATTATGGGACACATCTGCATTAAATTGCAAATCGCTCAGGTGAAATTAGTGCCTCAGTAAAAAGATAAAATCAACTACTACATGCTTTGAATTGCAAGATTGTAAACAAACTAGCTCTGTTGCATAAGTTCTGCCTAGTGGCATAGACAGACCAGGGGGACTTTTCTGTCTTCTATACAAATCTGTAAATTGCATTGGGAAAGCAGTATCTTATTGAAAATAAGCTAAAACGACAGCTTCCCAACTAATCTCTGAAGAACCAACAGACACACCCTAATGGTTGTTTTCTACTTAAATTGTGCTCATTACCTTAAATTCTAGAAGCCCTTGATATTTTTTAATCAAGTAGTTGAGATAATCCATTGAGATGAAAAAATATACTAAACAAAGCACGCATATTTTCTGTATATAGGTACAAATTAAAAAGAAGAACCACATTTTTATAATATTTATAAAAGCTTGATCTAGAATTGAAATGAGAATTTAATGGGAAGATGGGTTTTTGGTACTGGGGATATCAAGGGGTTAAAGATGGAGATTTGAAACTTGTGATTGAAAGGGGAAAATTGGGAAATTGAAAGAGTGATTGTTGCAGCTTTCAAAGACTGTTATTGACTTATTGTGATGGTGCCAGCTGTGGTGGTCGCGGCACTGGAAATGGAGATGGGAGTTATGACCATGGCCGCAGCAGTGGTTGTGGAAATCAAGAATATGGTGGTAGCCACAGCAGAAGCCATGAAAGAAAAAAATACTAGAAGTGATGAAACTCTGCTAAAAGAAGAAACTGAGGAACAAAAGAAATCAAAATGCAAACCAAATTGTTACTGAAGTTCACGAAACTTTGATGTTTTGGGTGTTGTAAAATTTGGAAACTTGATCCTCAGGTTTGTAAAGTTGAAGAATCTAACTAAGAAAATAAGATTAAGAGCTTGTTTGGGTCGGATTAAAATCTGATTTTAATCTAAGTCAAAGTCAAACAATCAATATTAACCACATCTTCTATGGGTCCCACAACTTTTCAACCACACATTTCAAAAACATTTATCACAATCTACTAAAAAATCTAATTTTAATCCTACCAAACACCCTCTAATACCTTTTCACATAGTTTTGCATAGAAACATGCTAAGGTTGGTGTGAAATCTTTATTAAGCACTAAGTGATAGAACCAATCTAAAGAAAAGACTTGTAAAAACCACAAACATGAAAAATGTGAAAATTACCAAGCCATTTTTCATTAGACATTTCCTTGTGAATGTTAAGTTTAAAATAATAATAATAATAATAATAAAAAATAAAAGCTAGAGCAAGAGAAGATAATCATATTACCCCACACCAATCACAACCAACTTCAGGGTGAACCTTTGGCCCATGGCCAGACAGCCATGATGTGTAAGCATTTCTAGGCAATGACGAACACTTGGTGGCTTGCTCCCGGTTACCAGTCGTACCTGATGGCAGTAGTACAGTATAAAAGGGGAAAGTCAAACATATAGCGATATTGATTTAACATCAAAATTAGACGTCAATTATATGGCGGGGAGCACTACAACAGACTCAAGAGTACCAGCTGTTCTTTATTCAGTATTACAACTATATCTGTCCTACAAATGCCCCGACACAGACCTAAACATCACCGATTCACTATAAGGTTCAAACTTCAAAATTTAATGGCTTGTTGCAGTTGTAGACAGATACCCAACACCCAATGGAGAAAATATATACGGAGGAAAGGGTCCAAAATAGGGTCTCTTCTCCTATATAAAACAATTTACTTTCTATATGATCATACGAATGTGAGGTTCATATAGCATAAAGCATGATATTCAGTCACAAATGTAATTCTATAAGCTTTGTAGAAGATTGAACATTGCTGTCGTACAAAATTAATAGTTTGTGGAGAACAGAATAGAAGCCATATTTGGAACTTGAAATCTGCATGAGATGAATTGCATGAACTTCAAACAATTGCAGATTAAATAGCATGCAGTCTGTGTCTTCACCGGAATAATGGTCATGCTTGATTATCAGGTCCTTGATAACTGTATACATGTGTTATGTTTGTGCCCGTGAACAAGTGTCTTAGACATACTTGGCTTATTAAGTAGAATCTGAATGTCTTAGACCTATGAATCAAGTCACAATGTCAACTGGAATGCTCACTATCAACAAACATGATAAAGGAAAAGTGACATACGCCCAGATGAATTAGCATGTAGTTGGTCAAATAAAGACACTTTTCTTGCTGAATATTCCTCGGGGAAATGCTCCTCTATGAAGTGCTCTAAAACCAAACAAACATTTGGGAAGCCATATGGATGTGCACTTTGACACACTGGACATCTGCAGACCTTGTTGTCTCGATTATTTATACAAGCTTCACAATAAACTGCAAAATTGAAGACAATAAGCAGGTAAGTATTGTTGATGAACCCTTCCTGACATGACATGCAAATCAATGGCAAAACTTACCATGGCCACAATTAAGAACTAAAGGTCGACATAATAGCTGCTTGCACAGAGTACACTGTAAGTCAATCATAAGGACCTGCTTGCATGTTTCATTAGTAACTTCAGATTTGACCATACTATCTCCTTGCTTTTTCACATCGGTAGTGCTTTCTGGATTTGAGGTTGTAGGAATCATGGTCATATTATCTTCATTTTCTGAAGAATCTTGAATCAGGGAAGAGTCCCCTCTTTGTGTCATATTAGAGACTATGGCAGGGGTAGAACGCGGAGAGGTGTCTTGAACATCAAGCTCTTCATTGGAACGAGAATCAGAGAAGACATCAAACTGTGGAGACTCATATCCATATATCTTTTCTTCTTCTGAAACAATAAAGAAACAGTTTATTAGACTAACAGATAATATAGAGCAATGTGCCATTCAAGACATTCTCAGCTATGCAGTTTCAGGGTTAATGTGATTAATACTGTAAAAATTTGTAACAGAAAGACAGATGTTTATTGAAAAATAGAACAGGAATAAATTATCCCAATCCCAGTATTCTTCTGAAAGTACCAAGAAGATCTTTCTTTTCTTTTCGTCTTTGAAGTTAAAAATACATCTGGACAAGCCAAAGAACAAGATTTAGCCTGCAATATATTCTG
This sequence comes from Osmanthus fragrans, assembly GCA_019395295.1. Taxonomy (NCBI): domain Eukaryota; kingdom Viridiplantae; phylum Streptophyta; class Magnoliopsida; order Lamiales; family Oleaceae; genus Osmanthus; species Osmanthus fragrans. The sequence continues at coordinate 366,992 of JAEDXY010000092.1, forward strand.
AAACAACATTCTTCAGAAAGAAATTAGTCTGGCTCAATTCAAAAACACATTTCTATTCATGTTGTTGGAATATTAGTATCAAGCTAGTTCGAGAAGTGTTAGTCAGTCCTTAATATATTTTTGAAAGACATGACGGACGGAAAAGGACAAATAGTAAGTTAAGTCCTTACCAAATTCATCTTATTTTTAATTGCCACTTTACTTTTTGTTTTTTTAAATAGGAAAAAAGGCACCACAAAGCTGAACCCATTAAAATGTTACCACATCTTATGCACCATATTCCTCTAATGGTAAATAATGCTTGCAAGAAATCTAAAGAAGTGGATTACCTAATGCGGGAAAAAACTCCTTCCCTCAATCAAAAGTTTTTATATTTTTAGGAAACACAGAGAGAATAATTTTGTGAATCCCATCCCCCTTCCTCCTGTGAAAATCTGACCCAGCAAACTATTATCTCTCCGAAACTGCATAACTCATATAACCCCACAAGTTTAAAAAAGCATCGACATCTCATTAGCCACTTCAAATAAAGAAGTGTGCAAATTTTTGGCCATCCTTAGTACATATAAAACACTGTACAATATGTATAAGTCTCCTCTTTCTCAACAGTCAAGCATTTTAGAAAGATGCTCTCTACACGAGATTATTGAAACTATGATCAACACAACAGCACCTCTACATAATAAACACTAAACGCTTCCAAGGAAAATTTGGTTTCTGATAAGAGTATAGCTATCTGGCAGAGGACAACATAGGAATTATTTTGGATTCCAATATCCCCAAGTTTCCTTATTGGCAGTCCACTAATGCTTCACTAAATCAACTCAAATGAGCTTGTGAAGCCATGTCTTTGCAGATATAAAAATTGGGATTTCTCCCTCATCAGACAAAAACGAATACTTTATGAAGCATTTCTAGGGTGAATAACTGCATCGAGCAGACAAATATTTCGCAAACATCCCACTCCAGAAATCTTTAGATCAGAGACCAAGTGGAATACTCAAATTATTATTAGATCAGGAAAAAGGCCTTTCAAAAGGAATTCCCAAAAGCCATGCCATGTCAGTTATACCATAGAATCCTAACATTCCAGTAGTGAGGTTCTGATAATCTGTCCTCTTCCAAAGAAATCTAAGTTGACCCAAAAAACAACTCTTCCATGGTTTGCCTCACTTCTCTTCTGACAACTCAGTCTAGATGGTCCTCTGTTACTTTCTTACCAACCTCAAAGAGAAAGGACAAAGCAACACAGGTCCTTCTGTCTCATGTATAATAAACTAGGTAATACTTGCCAAAAATGAAATTCTCAGAGTTAACCGGAGGTTAGCAACCACATTATTGAATGTAAAGAAATCTAGTTCACATAATGCAAAGGCAACAGTGATCCCACTATAAGTAGATGTAAACTAGAGCTCGATTTTCGTAAGAGTTGATTATGAAGAAATCAGAAAGGCTCCATTAGAAGTTTATGAGAAGAAAAAGGGTCAAAAGAGAGCTGCTAAAAGCCAACACACATCAGATATCATATCAATTGAGAATTTTCTATTTGGCCCAACGCCATAACAGCCCCTTCCCTCCCCTCTTCATAATTTTTTTTTTCAGGAAATGATTGGTCTATCAGAGAAGAAAAGGGAGGTTAATTTCTATTTTTTTTTTGCTTCCATTCTTTTGTCAAGGGAGATATCCTTATCTCTAAATCACACTAAGATGCAAAATTAAGAACCAATATATCTAGAAAGCGTATGACTAATGGCGTGCTTACTTCTACTGAAATTTTTTCAAGTCTGTCAACCTACTGAGCTCGCGCATGCTACGCTTATAGTGGATGCAATACAGTCGGTTACTACATTAGGACTAAAAGGTGGTGCTCCAGAGCTCCAAAATATAGGTAAATATGGTATGGGTAAATTCATAAAATATTAGGAATAAGACATGGCGCAATTAGGTGTTTCAGCTAACATACCTGCAACTTGTCTTTCCCTTCTTTTGTATGCTGAAGGATATAATTTCAGCAGTAAGAAGTGTAGCAATCTACATATACTGGGAAAATGATAATATGGGTTGCGACAAACTGGACAGCGTGACTCCTGTAAAGGGTCCATAGCTTTGAAAACACACCAGAAGCACGATATATGACCACACGCTGCATAAAGAGGAAAGGAACTAATAGTTTCAACAACGAAAGATCTATTAAATCAATAGTATTTGCAACAGGGATTTACCTAATACAACTGGTTTGTACATAATGTCCCTGCATAATCAACAAAGTAATTGTTTTCAAGAGGTCACACATAAGAAAACAAAGAGCATTAAATTAGCAAAGACTTGATTAAAGTCCAAACTACTCTTCAAATTGGTAAAAATCCATAAGTTTTTCCGGATTTTCATTATAAAGAAAAAGAAAAAACTATACTCAACAGACTATTTCATTAACATTCCCAAACCCTAATTAGCATGCTGCCACTTGTTATGGCTGGGGCTCAACTTCAACCAAAACCAACTAAACTTCAATCAAAATCAACACAAACAATTTAATATATTATATACTAAAGTGGGATTTAATAACCCAGCTGTGATTTCATTGGTTGAATTGAAATTACACCAAAAACAACAAAATATAAACAGAAGAGAGAAATTGAAATGCAGAGAAAGGCGAAGAAGGGGAGGAGGGGAGATTCAGAGAAGGGAACCTATAATTCAGATTGAGAAGAAGAACAGGGACGCATATTCAGAGATTGAAAGTAGAAGAACAGTGAAGAAGAAGAATTTCAGATTGAGATGAAGGTAGAGAGAAACCGACTGTTTTGCAACCAATTTCAACCCCCTTTTCATCCACCCCATGTGCTCTATTTATAGAATTACAGACACCACTTCCGATTCTTCCAATTCTAAATTACCCGTATAACTCAATTGATAACGAACGAACCAACAAAAAATCATTCATATAAGCTTTTATATGCATAATTTGATTGTTGCGGAAAATAGATGCCATCAAATAAACATCATAAATACTTACAGGCATACACAACACTGAAACTCATCAGGAAAATCCTCGCTTCCAATGTCACCATAATCTTTTTGACCGTGATTCTCCATAATTGCAGCCCAAGCGCACAGAGAGTATGTACAAGAATCTGTAAGTATACGCTGTCTATACGGGTCTCCGTATTCTGAAAGATTGGGGAAAATCCCAAAATATATTTGCTTCTGGTACGGGGTTTGTATTTTTATTTTTATTTTTTAAAACAGCAAATTCCTTGTGGGATCAGATGGCCATCGTCCACAATGTTTTTGTTTACAGTTCGGTTGACACTCCGAATGACAAGTCTTTCACATTTGGGGATAGGGCCAGATCTTAAAAAAAGATTAAAATTAGGTCGGGTCCACCCCATGTGAGGGAGCTGTCAATATTAGTGTACAAAATTTAATGTACAAATGACTTTTCTATTTTGTTTAAATGATTTTTGACCAAATTGTTTAAAAGAAAAAATAATTTATTTATTTAAAATTATTAAATATCTATTTTATCCTTTCTTTATAATCAAATAAATGATAAATTTGGACCAAAATTATTTTACTCGATCCTATCAAACTCGACCCAGTCAAACTCATTTGACCAGGTCTAAAAATTTTAAATCAAATTTTCAAGGTTCAAAAATTTGAACCTTAAATCTCTAAAGAAAAAAGTACCATCCTCTCCACTAGGACACTTAATAATATTGTTTATTTTATTACAATAACGTATATATATCTTAAAAATTAGAGTTAAATTTTCAAGATTCAAGGATTTGAACTTTGAACCTCTAAGAAAAAAAAAGTAGCCCTTCACCACTAGGACATTCAATAATGTTATTTATTTTATTGTAATAACTTATATATATCTTGAAATATTAGAGTAAAATTTTCAAGGTTCAAGGATTTGAACTTTCAACCTCTTAAAAAAATGATGTTTTTCTCACCATTAGGACATTGACCAATGTTGTTTATTTTATTGTAATAACCTATATATATATCTTAAAAAATTATAGCCAAATTTTCATGTCCAAAGATTTGAACCTTCAACCTCTTAAAAAAATGATGATTTCCTCACCACTAGGACATTGACCAATGTTATTTATTTTATTGTAATAACATATATATATCTTAAAAAATTATAGCCAAATTTTCACGTCCAAGGATTTGAACCTTCAACTTCTTAAAAAAAATGATGCTTCCCTCACCACTAGGATATTGAACAATATTATTTATTTTAATTCAATAACCTATATATAATCTTATAGTTTTGAATGTCTTAAAAAGTTAAGAGTCAAATATTTCACTTTATTCTATATATGTATTATGTATTGAAAGATTAATTTTAATTAAGATGAATTGAATGTCTAACAAAATTTATGACTTCAAAATATATAAATAGTTAGTCACATTTAACTTAAAATCTTTAATTTTATTTCAAATAATTTTTATATTTATTTATAATTTTTAAATAATGACCAACTGATCCAACCACTAAATTTTTTATTTTTTCAATTTCATCTCCCACGTAAATTTTTTTATGGCGTGCAAAATATACTTTTTATATACTCTAAAAGATATAATTGTCGTTTCATATGCTCTAAAACGATGTATAACTAAAGGTCATTCCATATATTTAAAGTATACTTTCAAAATTCGAGTTATGTTATTATTTAAAATTCAACCCTTAACCCAAAACTTAAAGGTCATTCCATATATTTTAAATTTTTTTCTAGTTTTTTCGATCAAAATATTAACTTTCTTTAATTAATTGGTATAAATTTTTCAAAAAGTAAAAAATATTTATTTAACTATCATGATTCAGAATTTCAGATTATATAATTTAATTATAATAAAAAGATTAAATAACCGAATTTATAAATTATATAAACAATTGTTAGTTATGTAAAATTTTAAATTGACAATTGTATAATATAATTGTTCGATTAAAAATATGTTATAAAATTGTAAATAAAACTAACCATTTATTAAATAAATAACAACTTTCATATCGTTTTAGTACAAATTTGACGAGTTCGAAATCGTTCTGATTCAAATCATAACTACAATGACATAACTATCATTTCTTTTCATATAAAACGATAATTATATCATTCTAACTAAAAATAATGATTCGATCATCCACAGTCACTCGCCATGCCTTTAACATACACAGGACAATCGAAAGAGATCATCAAGCGGGTTGATACCACTCGAATAGCTTAGAAAAAGCGAACGAATATACTTATTATCAGAATAGTTCGAAAGTGGTACATAATCATAGGAACACAAATGTTTCCGTAACTTCTTTAGAGTGAGATCGAACCCACTTGATGACCTATTTCGATCATCCTAAATATGTCAGATGCATGTCTCGTGATCGTGGACGGTCGAATCATCATTTTTAACAGAAACGATATAATTATCGTTTTATATAAACGATAACGATATATAAATCGTTTTAGTTAAGATTAAAACTAAAATGATACCAATGTCGTCAAAATTGTACTTAAACGATAATGACATCGTTATGTATCAAACCCACGAAATAATATAACGACTTTCATATCGTTTTAGTACAAATTTGATGAATTTGAAATCATTCCAATTCAAATTATAACTACAACGACATAAATGTCGTTTATTTTAATAGAAAACGATAATTATATCGTTCTAGCTAAAAACAACGATTCGATCGTCCATAGTCACCCGTCATGCTTTCAACATACGTAGGACGATCGAGTTAGGTCATCAAACGAGTTGATACCACTCGAATGGTTTAGAAAGAGCAAACGAAGATACTTTCTATCTGAATAGTTCGAAAGTGGAATCGAACCCACTTGATATCGTTACAATATAAAAACTACACTATTTTTCAAAAACTACCATAACGAATTTGAAATCGTTCTTGGAGCAAATAACGACTTACATATCTTTATAATAGAAAAATTAACTTTTTCCACCATAACGACATTGAAATCGTTATCGTGCTTCGATAATGACTTCCATATCGTTACAATATAAAAACTACACTGTTTTCCAAAGACTACCATAACGAGTTTGAAATCGTTACTAGAGAAAATAACGACTTACATATCGTTACAATAGAAAAAAAGTGACTTTTTCCACAATAACGACATTGAAATCGTTATCGTGCTTCGATAACGACTTCCATATCGTTACAATATAAAGACTACACTGTTTTTCAAAGACTACTATATCGAAATTAGTCCAATGTATTGGACTACTATAGAAACACAAATGTTCCTCAAGTTTCTTTGGAACGTGATTAAACTCGCTCGACAACCTATTTCGGTCATTATATACATTTGTCGGAGGTATGTCGAATGATCGTGGATGCTCAAGAACGTCTTACTACGCATAACGATATACTTATCGTTTTCTATGTAAAGAAACGATATAACTGTCGTTTTCCTTATTAATTGTATTGTAACGATATGTAAGTCGTTATTTTTTTCGGAAACGATGTAGATATCGTTATGGCTCAAAAATTCAATTTTTTCTATTGAAACGATATGTAAGTCGTTATTTGCTCCAGGAACGATTTCAAACTCGTTATGGCAGTCTTTGAAAAACAGTGTAGTTTTTATATTGTAACGATATGGAAGTCGTTATCGAAGTACGATAACGATTTCAATGTCATTATGGGGGAAAAATTTACTTTTTTCTATTGTAACGATATGCAGGTCGTTATTTGCTCTAGAAACGATTTCGAACTTTTTATGGACGTCGTTGAAAAACAGTGTAATTTTTATATTGTAACGATATTGAGCTCGTTATCGAAACACTATAACGATATCAATGTCGTAATGGTTCAAAAAGTCACTTTTTTTTTTTTACGGTAACGATATGTATGTCATTATTTGCTCAAGGAACGATTTTGAACTCGTTATGGACGTCGTTAAAAAACAGTATAGTTTTTATATTGTAACGATATTGAGGTCGTTGTCGAAGCACGATAACGATATCAATGTCGTTATGGTTCAAAAAATCACTTTTTTTACGGAACAATATGTATGTCGTTATTTTCTACAGGAACGATTTCAAACTCGTTATGGACGTCGTTGAAAAACAGTGTAGTTTTTATATTGTAACGATATTGAGGTCGTTATCGAAGCACGATAACGATATCAATGCCGTTATGGTTCAAAAAGTCATTTTTTTACTGTAACAATATGTATGTCGTTATTTGCTACATGAACAATTTCGAACGCGTTATGGACGTCGTTGAAAAACAGTGTAGTTTTTATATTGTAACGATATTGAAGTCGTTATTGAAGTACGATAACGATTTAAATGTCGTTATGGTTCGAAAAGTCACTTTTTTCTACGGTAACGATATATATGTCGTTATTTGCTTCAGGTTTCGAACTCGTTATGGTAGTTTTGGAAAATCAGTGTAGTTTTTATATTGTAACGATATGGAAGTCGTTATCGAAACACAATAACGATTTCAATGTCGTTATGGTGGAGAAAGTCACTTTTTTCTATTGTAACGATATGTATGTCATTATTTGCTCCAGTAACAATTTCCAACTCGTTATGGACGTCTTTGAAAAACAGTGTAGTTTTTATATTGTAACGATATGGAAGTCGTTATCGAAGCACGATAACGATTTCAATATCGTTATGGTGGAAAAAGTCACTTTTTTCCTATTGTAACGATATGTATGTCGTTATTTGCTTCAATAACGATTTCAGCAATGAAAAATAACTTTAATTTTTGTTCTAATAACATAATGACTAAACAATAAAGTTATAAGTCACGATAATATGACAAATTCAAGTTTCGCTACCAACTGTTTGGTCATTACAAGTGGAGTGAACATGACCGATTTCTTACTCATCATTCACAAGTGAGGGTCTTAAAGCTCCTTTCTGTAGAAGCTGATGGAGCCATCGAAAGGGAGGAATTTACTAATTTGCTACCGCTTATTAGGCTCAGGTTATCCTTTGCAGCAGAAGAGACAACATTCATCTCTCGCACTAGTTTGAGAACATGAAACTTTCCCACATTATTAGTACAACTGTAAGTTAATATAAAAATTTCATCAACTTGTCTTTATAACTTATTCTAAAGTCATTATGAAACAAAAATCTAGTACAACACATATGCTTGAACAAAGTCGTTATGTACAAAATAGACTATCAACTTACATTTTCTAACTTATGGTACAACAATGAAGGAATAGGCAAACATGCATTCGCCGACTTACATTTCATTTCGAACATAGTACAAAACTGATAACGATATAGAAGTCGTTATGGACTTCAGAAAACGACGTGTAAGTCGTTATGCAGATAATAAAATCAAACTTGTGTTTTACGATACCAAAATGGAAAGAATAGCCAAACACGCATTTTTCAACTTACATTTCACTTCAATTAATGCAAATAACTAGTAATGAGAAAATGGGTTGAAAACTAACCCATATCAAAACTCTAATGTAATGTTAAATTGAAATCAAAATCATTGTTCACAAATAAACACCCCAAACATGTATACAACATGGAGAAATTATTGATAAAAAATAGAGAAATAAAGTAACCCAAAAATTTAGAATTCACAACATCCTCTTCTTCTCCAATTGCTAATCACCAATGTTACAAGATTTTACTACTCACTTCAACTAAATAAGTGTTCAAGGGAAAGAGAATGTAGAGTTTATGATTTCTTTATTAAGTAGAAAAAAATGTTGAAAAAAAAATGAAAGAGAGCTCATTTTCCCACCTGTGGAACCGATTCTTGAAGAAGAAGGGTGAAATGAAAATTGAAATGAGAATTAAGGTAATAATGTCTTTTTGTATACAAGGACATTTTGGACATTAACAAATTATATTTTCCCCTTTTCATATATTTAGACTTTCTAACTAAAAAACTTAGTTGATGATCTTTTTAAATAAAAACTTAGTTTGACTAGGTCCATTAAATGAAAACCCCAAATTCCTGTGAGAGAAAAGTTTATGATTTCGGCTTTTGATAATACAAGTGTGGTAATGTCATGCTTGGTCCCTACCTACTGCCAATGTGACAATTTAGTTTTAAATCTTTAAAAAATAAATAAATTAGTCATCAAACTTTTATTAAAATTGCACCAACCAATCTTTAATAATAATCACCTTTCAAAATTCAAACATTATGGACCAGTTTGGCATGACTTTTGAAAAGTTAAAATGAATTTTTGAATTGTTTGACTAATTTTATCAAAGTATTTTTTTAGTTGGAAGAGGTTACAGAGAAAGTCCAATATGACATCCTTTAGAAGTACTTTCAAATTAGAAAATCTTTTTAAAAATTAATTTTCAAACAAAAACTAAGAGAGCTTCCTCCAAAAAAATTTCTTCACAATAGAAATCAAATCTAAAGTCATGCCAAACGAGCCATAAATCTTCATGTGATCTTGCATCTCTAACTTTATAAAACTGAAGTTTGCTCTCGATTTAGGTTTATATGTAAAAAAAAATAAAAATTATTAGCTGGATTAAATTTTTTTTAGTTCAATCTTGAATCCACCCCTACTTGCGCTCTACTAAATTTAGTATTCAAAAATTTGAAATGAAGACGTGTTTTTAATGGTTAGTCACAATGTTTTTGCAACTATATTGAAAGAGGGATCAATTTGTTCTTTTTTAAAGGTAGAGGATTAACTTGTCACTACAGAAATAGGTGAGTGATGGACTAATGGTGCACCTATCCCGCAAAAAAAAAAAAAAAAAAAAAGTTTACATTCATTTTCCAATTTTTTTTTTTCAAAGATTTATTAGCAATGTGTAAATCTTCACTAATTTTATTGTAAATGATATTCTTCCTTTACATTAATATTCTTTTTTCCATAGGTAATTTATTAATTAAACCGGCCAAAATTGATGAGTCCTTACCTAATAAGTTGTCTTGGGTCAAATAGACATTATCTAGAACAAGAACCGCTCTTAGTTGTAACTAACAATTTCAATTTAAAAAATTGATCATATAATTGCCAAGAATGACTCTTAGTTGAATCTAACAAATCCAGTTTAAAAAATTGAACATATAATTGCCAATATATATAAAAATAAGAGTTACTCAGAGAAACCTCTCGTGGGATTCATGGGAAATACGGAGATACTCCAACGAGGTTCATGACACATAAAGAGACATTACCTCTAATTTATAAGGATAGTTAAATTACCTCCACAAAATTTACTTCACCACATTATAATCACATCACAATTAAAATATATTTTCATTAAATACACCACAACAAATTTACAATTATATTTCTAATCCAATAAAAATGAAAAATGAAAAAATAAAATATATTATTATGGTTACTCATTATCCTTATATTACTCCTCATTTTTTTATTTAAAAAAGTTAGAACTTTAATTTTTTTAGTTATTGTGGTGGAAAGCGTATCTTTAGCTTGGATGGCGTATTTATAGGATTTTTGTTTTGGTCAAACATCATTTTTAGGAGTTCATTACCACCCAAAATTCAATTAACGTGTTTTTTTCTCATCAGATTTAAAAAAAAAAAAAAAAACAACTAACGGAATTTTGTGAATTTAAAACTTGTATTATAATTTTTTGGGATTTATATTGTTAATATGACCATATTGTGTTATTTTCCCATTTTCGTATTGTAACAAAATCCAAAAGATTTGCATGTAATATAAGGAAATTGTTTCAAGAATTTGTTACTTCAAGTGAACTCCCAAGTTTTCCGTGACTGAATCAGTTGCACGTCTTCAAATCAATTCCGTATTTCTATGCAATCGAATGATCAAGAACATAGTAATAAATTGCCCTCGACATAATGCAGTTTGGGTTTCATCATGAACTAACATTACAGAGGAAAGGGAAATTATTTTCCATTGTGGAAGAACACAAAAGCCATCGACAAAAAAATTATGACATGGCCGTTGAAGGAAAAGAAAGAAAAAACTAAGAGGGCTTCCTCCAAAAACTCTTCTACACAAAACAGAAATTAAATCCAAAGCCATGTCAAACGAGCCATAAATCTTCATGTGATCTCGCATCTCTAACATTATAAAATTGAAGCTTGCTCTTGATTTAGGTTTATATGTAAAAAATAAAATAAAAAATTATTAGCTGGATTAATTTTTTTTAGTTCAATCTTGAATCCGCCCCTACTTGATCTCTACTAAATTTAGTATTGAAAATTTTGAAATGAAGATGTGTTTTTAATGGTTAGTCACAATGTTTTTGCAACTATATTGAAAGGTGAGAGATCAATTTGTTCTTTTTTAAAGGTAGAGGATTAACTTGTCACTGCTGAAATAGGTGAGTGATGGACTAAGGGTGCACCTATCCCGCAAAAGAGTTTACATTCATTTTCCATTTTTTTTTCCAAAGATTTATTAGCCGTGTGTAAATCTTCACTAATTTTATTGTAAGGGTGCGTTTGATTGCAATGGTGAAATTTGGGTGGAAAGAAAATGAATTGTAGGGAATTGAATTGCCTAGAATTTGTTTTAGAGGGAATTGTAATTAATGGTGTTTGATTGGTATAATTTTTCACTTAATCCGTTTGACTTTATTTTTTATGCAAATTGTTATTTTTTGAGATAAATTTTTTTACAATCTGTATTAAAATTTGTTTGGATTGTCAAAAAGTAAAAAAAAAAATTTAAAAATTATTTTTGAAATTTTTTTGTATTCATTTGACTTTATTTTTCATGTAAATTGTCAATTAAATGGATAAATTTTTTTACCATTGAATTTAAAATATGTTTTCATTACCAAAAAGTAAAAAAGAAAAAAAGAAAAAAAAAGAAGAAGATGGAAAATCACTTTTCCCACCAAACCCATGAAAAAATAACAGGTGAAAAATGTGTTTTAAATGATTGTACCTAGAAAATGGATAGAAATGTATTCCATGAAAAATTATGCAATAAAACACTAAACTTAAGCATGGAAAATGAAAACATTTTCTTTTTTCACCCATTTTCTATCATATTAAACAGACCATAAATGATGTTCTTCCTTTTCAATAATATATTCTTTTTTCCATAGGTAATTTATTAATTAAACCGGCCAAAATTGACGAGTCCTTACCCAAATAAGTTGTGTTGGGTCAAATAGACATTATCGAGAACAAGAACCACTCTTAGTTTAATGCGAGATGCTTGAGAAACAGGGACGGACCCGTTTCTTTATCTTTTCCCTAGTTGAATATAACAACTTCAATTTAAAAAATTGATCATATAATTGCCAAGAACGACTCTTAGTTGAATCTAACAAATCCAGTTTAGAAAATTGAACATATAATAGCCAATATATATAAAAATAAGAGTGACTCAGAGAAACCTCTCGTGGGATTCGTGGGAATTACTGAGATATTCCAACAAGATTCATGACACATAAAGAGACACTCCCTCTAACAAATACAATTTCAAAAATTTAACATACAATTGCCAATATATATAAAAGTAAGAGAAACTCATTGAAACCTCTCACAGGATTCATGGGAAATACGGAAATACTCCAATGACGTTCATGACACATAAAGAGACACTACCTCTAATTTATAAGAAGGATAATTATATTATCAACACAAAATTTACTTACTTCACTACATTAAAATCACATCACAATTAAAATATATTTTCATTAAATACACCACAATAAATTAACAATTATATTCCTAATCCAATAAAAACTAAAAATGATAAAAATAAAATATGGTATTGCGTTATTTTCCCATTTTCGTATTGTATCAAAATTATTTTCCATCGTGGAAGAACACGAAAGTCGTCGACGAAAAAGCTATGACATGACCGTTGAAGGAAAAGAAAGAAAAAACTAGGTTTATAAATTATTTTATCATTATGTTATATATAAATAAAAAATACATAAAATTGTGGTGTAATTAACAAAATTCGTACTTATAATACGATCGGGACGGATCTTCCTACTCATAAATTTGACACACTTATTTGACAACTAATCGTGACTTTTAATTTAAGTTAATTCAACGCTCAGTATGTATTTTACTAGGATCATGGGAGAGTTGATTATAACCACTTGAGATCCATAAGATATTAAGCGTTGGATTAACTTAAATTAAAGGTCGCGATTATTTGTCAAATAAGTGTGTTAAATTTATGAGTAGGATCATCCATCCCGTAACACCGATTACCCTTATAAGAACTACATACCGTAGTTTTCAATTTTACCCTTATCTCTTATGCTAGATATATTTATTTTTGTATTTTTTCTTAATAATAATATAAATGAAAACAAAAGAAAGCTACTTTTTTAATTCATCGTACGAATTGATATCATCTTATTCATAAGAGAAATGATTTTTCATTTAACATAAAATGAATAAATTAAAATGATAAAAATATTTACTGCAAAAAAGAACTATATATTTTGAACTTTTGATGCCAACTTACTGCATTTTTAGCATTATTGGATAACCGATAAAATATAAAGAATTAGAGAAAATGATACTAAATCAAGGGATATAAACGCTTTGTTCAACTATTTCAAACGTGTATTTGTTTTTATTTGTCTATCAAATTTGCAAAACATATTGATTTTTAGATATAAACCATATATTATAATAACAAAAAAAATGGTCAGTCCGAGGATTTACCTAGTGCGCATTCGAAGAGTAGTGATTGTAAGTTTCCCCGTCAACCAAAAAAAAGGGGGGGGGGGGGGAAGGGGGAGTTTCATGAACTGTCGGAGAATCACTCATAACATGTTTCGTTAAATATTTCCGATTTCAAATATGCTTTTTTTTCTTGATTAAAAAAAGTTACTTTTAAAATAAGCAACTTATTTATTTATAGCAAATTCATGCTACACTTCAGGAGAAGATAATGACTATCCATTGCCAATAGGATTCGGGCCGCTGGGAACTTCATGTGCACTTGCCTGAAATTCTCGGTTTGTACTCCTCGCCGTTGTGGTAACACCGCCACCACCAGCCCCAGGAGGAGGACGAGTTGTGCTCTTGGGTGGAGAAGTGGTTGCTCCGCCGTGGAATTTGGTGGTGGATTGGTTTCTAGTATGAGAATCAAGGATGACTCTTCTCTGTGATGCCGAAGAAACCTTTAATATCGCCTGAGAATTGATACGGCGAGCAGAAAGGGGAACGATAAAGAGAAGGAAAAGAAAGAGTGACATAGCTTGAGATTTTGTGAAGATTTTGCAGGTTTCTGCCATGAAAATGTAACCAAGAAAATCCAGTAGTACCCCAGTAGATCTCCAGAAATTCAGCTGGACACTCGCGTATAGTTGAATAACGAGACAAATCCAGTATAAATAGAACTTCATTAGTATAATCGAAACAAAAATCTACAGTATATTATGCAGGGACGGATCCAGGATTGGATATGAGACAGGGCTACAAATTTTTGAACGGGCTAATAAGCGGGAAAAAAAAAAATTTACACAATTTTTATTTTTATTTTTTTGCCTTAAAAAAATTATATGGACTAGGGGAGGGACCGGACTACAGCCCTGCCCAGACCCTCTCTATCTGTCCTGATATGATGTATAGCTTAGTAGAACACGGCACTTCCGCTAACTATAAGTGGAACTTCCTACGAAGTACAAACTCTCTCGTTACACTCAATTTCCGTATAATACAAGTTCCAAAAAATTTTATTGTATCTCTTGATTTCAAATTTTATAATCGAAACAAAAAATTATTATATATCAACTTAGTAAAACGCCATACTTCCACTAATTATAAATAGTAAAAACAAATTCCTACAAGAGACGTACTAAAACAAATTCCTACAAGAGACGTACTAACATTCTTTTATTTCATCTTTTGATATACATTCTATGTTCAAAATCAAAATTTATGATCTTTCAGCTAGGTACAAGAAGATACGTCCAACTAAATAGCTACAAATACATTTTTCGACAAGCTCTCTAATTACACTCAATTTCCTTATAAAATACACGTTAAAATTCTATAATCTATGAGCTTAGTATAACATTAGTACATCACTAACTATGAATAGAACTTCCTACAAACTCCCAATTTATACTCCAACTTTTATACTAGATACATGTTCCAACATTCTTGATTATGCCCCTATTTGGTATAAATTAAGATTTGATTATAATCCCACGTCAAAGTAACAATTAATTTCAATTACATATTTCATCAAATTCATAACTTTTTAATCACACGTTTCATCATTTTTTATGAAAAATTTATTAAAATTTTGAGTTTAACCTACACCAAGTATAGCTATATCTTTTGACATGAATTCTATGCAATGTATTGACTTAAGCAAGGAAAATTCCATTGGGGGCATATCCTAGTGAAATTTCAGCACTTGTCTTCTTGATTGGATGCTCATGTCCCCACTCCCCATGACAAATTAATTGCTCAAGAGTCCGAGGAGTTAAAAATCCTGTTTGATAGCACCCAATTTTCATAGAAATTTTTCCATTTTCACCCAATTAACATGTTTGATAGCACATTTTTCTAGGCAATTACTTTTCTCACCCATTACTCCACGCGCCTCCTTCCTTGATTTTGGATGAATTGGTTTTCCCACCACTTTGGTGGAAAAAGCCTTTCCAGTTTTTTTTTTGACAATTGGAACAAATTTTAGCCTCAATTGTAAAAAAATCTATCACTTTAATTGACAATTTTCATGGAAAATAAAGTCAAACGAATGATATTCGATTTTTTTTTTTTGGGACAATCGGAACAAATTCTATCTTCAATTGTAAAGAATTATATCATTTTAATGAACAATTTTCATGAAAAACAAAGCCAAACAAATACCAAAAGATCTAAAATTTCAAAAAATTCCAAGTCAAAAATTATATCAATCAAACACAATTAATCGACAATTTTCTGTAATTTATTTTATTTCCATCCAAATTTCATTTTATAATCAAACGGACCCTTAAGTGTACAAAAAGTCTTGAGGACTTTAACCAGATTAGTCATGTGCTAACAAGTAGCCAAATTTATGGTCGTTGATTCAAATCAAAGTTTTTGGGCATTGAATGTTTTTCATTTTAAATTATTTTTTTTCAATAACATTCATGGTCTGGCATACGTACACAATTTGATCCAAGGTGCAAAAACACTAGACCTTGCTCCATATGATCCATGCTTTATACTCCGAGTTGAAATTAACTTCAAACTCTATATGCAAATTGTGTATTAGAAACAATTTCAAACCTCTTGTTAAAGGTTAATATGGCCAATTAAGTAATTTATTTACATTTCGTTAAAATTTTTGTTTGCTCAAGCTATCGTTTTGTGCACATAAACTATACCGTATAATGATACCATGTCCAATTCCAGTGCATTCATGCCAACTACAATTAGGATAGAAGTCGTGAGCTCTTATCTTGTCATTTCAAGATTTTCAATATTTAGGAGACAATTTTGAATATGTAGCGATATTGATGAGGCATTAAATAATGGACTGAGCTCCACCGCAAGAAAAAATGCAACAGAAGTCCTAACCGAGCTTCACAATAGGGGGCGGGGCCACTTTTTTGAGATTGTTTATTCATGTGGGGCCTAACACTTGTGAGAGGCTGTCAAAACCTATGTCATCCATTTTTTTGGCAGGAGGCTTTTTCCTTAAATAATTGGCATGTGCTCCGTGGACGACGGTGATGACAATCACAAGGAGCCAACAAAGTGCATGACTAGACGCATAGTAACTCGAAGCATGAAAAGAGCATTGAGACAAATCTTTTTTTCTATACTCTTTTAACTTCTAGTCTTTTGATTTGATAAGTTTTTTCCACGTAAATTGATTGATTGAAAGAGAGCAAACAAATCAGTTTATACTGTGTGTCAACCTACCACGACATCATCCTTCGCATAAATGCAGGACAGCCCATTAATTCTTAAGAAAACTTGTTTGATTGAAAAAATAAATTATAATAATAATAAATAACTTCTATGACTAGTAAGTAAATATAGTCTATAAAAGCGTACACACAGTGACGGATCGAGCGCAGTCGGCAATATATTGGGAAAAAAATTCCGATAAAACCAACACGGATAACAACCATGGCTCTTTGGGTGCTAGCTCCACCCCTGCGTACACATACGCTACAATGGTCATGAACTGACAAATAATTAATCCCAACTGTTTGGCTAAGCTTTGAAAAGTAAATGAAATATACTTTTATTATCAAATACGTTTCAAAATGCAATCTTTTCTCAAGTACAAACAGTTACTTCTAAAACAAGCAACTTATTTATATCTAGCATGTGGTGAAGATAACCTAATGTAGGAATTCATGCCAAACTGCAGTCTGCAGAAGACGATAATTGTTATCCGTTGCCAATAGGATTCGGGCCTCTGGGAACTTCATGTGCAGCTGCCTGAAATTCTCGGTTTGTACTCCTCGCCGTCGTGGTACCACCACCACTACCAGGAGGAGGAGGAGGAGGAGGAGGAGGAGGAGGAGCTGTACTATTGGGAGGAGAAGTGGTTGCTCCACCATTGAATTTGGATGTGGATTGGTGTCTTGTATGAGAATTAAGGATGACTCTTCCTTGTGATGCTAAAGAAACCTCTAATATAGCCGGAGAGTTCACACGGCGAGCGGAAAGGGGAATGATAAAGAGAAAGAGAAGAAAGAGTAACATAGCTTGTGATTTTGTGAAGGTTTTGCAAGCTTTTTTGTTGGTTTCTGCCATGGAAGTTTAATCAAGAAAATCCAGTACGTACCCCCCAATAGATCTCCACAGAAATCAATATCCATGAACCAAATGGATTTTTGTTGAAGAGATATGAGAGTTGCGCATCTTCCGAAGGAGAAATATATAGTGACAAGAGTAAAAATTACAATAAAAAAAATAAAATTGAATTTTACAATAAGAGAATTCCAGCATAAATGGGACTCCATTATTATAATCGAAACAAAAATCTATGATGTGTAACTTATAGTTTAACAGAACTAACTATGAATAGAACTTCTTTATGAGTACAAAATCTCGAGTTACACTTTGTTCCATATAATACATGTAGAATCGATCTCCTGTCCCAATGAGTAGGATAAAAATTTTTCACAGCAAATGTAACAAAAGAAACTTAATTATGGTTCTCTGAATGACTATTTCAGAGAACCATAATTAGGACCTGTTTGATTCTCATTTTGGAGGAAAAAATACATTTTGAATAGTTGATTGATGGAGAATGTGTGGTTAAAAATTAAGGAAAAGTTTTGGATTTGCGTGTAATATTATTTTATTAAAGAATGTGTGGTTGAAAAGAAGAGAGAAAAAAATGAATTTTGGGGAAAATGGAAATCAAACGGGGGCTTAAAGTTCCTTTATCACGTCAATACTGAAAAGTTTTATCATGACTATCGAGGGCAGGATATTAGGCCTGATAACACAAGTAGCAACATTCTTGATTATGTGTTTGTGTGCAAGTGAATTTTAAAAAGTTTTTTTTCCTAGAATGTGTGGTTAAATAGTTAAAGAAAGTTGTGACAAAATATGAAAAATAATATATATATATATATATATATATATATATATATATATTTTTTTTTTTAGATTTGTGGTTGAAAAATGAGTTTGAAGAATAAATTTTTTAAAATAATCAATTTCAATTGAAGCTAAATTTATGATTTGTTAGCGTTAACATGATATTTCCACTAACTATAATACACATTACAACATTTTTTTACATGAAACCTATAATCGAAACAAAAATGTATGATCTATCAGATTAGTACAACACAATATGTTCATTAACAATAAATAGAACTTCCTTTAAACTCCCCAATTACACTCAACTTCCATAATAGAATTCTATAGTAGAATAAAAAACCTATTATCTATCGGTTTAGTATACACGATAGCTCCACTAATTATAAATAGAACTTCCTACAAAATCTCGAGACCTTGTTACTTGTTTACACTTTGGTTTATTCGGTCCCACCCGTCCTTTTACATGGAGGTCGAGCCCTACGCAATTATTGGACGTGGGACCCGACCTATATATGAGAGGACGGGTGAGATCGGGTAAACAAGAGGGTACAAATTGCTTAAATCAAAATCTCGTGTTTATACTCAATTTCTATATGAATAAACAGGCTCCAACATTCTTGATTATATCTCCTGATATGAATTCTATGCTCATATATTGACTTACCCGTCCTCCTTTTAACAAGTATTCATGGCTTTTCTAGTGTTATTTTTTCAAGATCGTTGAGTTAGTTTTGTTGATAAATGTTAAACGCAACCTATAGGTCAAAGTATGAACATCTTCCAATGCTATCTGCCTCAGCCTCTCTTTTCTTTTATTTCCATTGCACCTTTAATACTTTTCTCTTTTCAAACAACTAAAATTGACATTTTGATGTTATATGTCTTACTAAAGTGATGAAAGGTACTACCTTTTTTTTTTTTTTGGGGGGGGGGGGGGGGGGGGGGGGGGGGGGGGGGGGGGGGGGGGGGGGGGGGGGGGAATTGGCCTAAGAAATCTGTGCCTTGGAAAATTGCATTTGTTAATAGCAAGGAAAAAAACTACATTGGTGCATATCCTTGTGAAGATTTCAACTCTTATTAATTGTCTTCTTGATTTGATGCTCATGTCCCCACTCCCTTAATAAATTAATTGCTCAAAAGTCTAGAGAAACTGAAGGTGTGGTAGGAGATCTGCTGTTCAAAATTGACTGTCCAATTTAATGTATATTAATGATTCATTGACACATTATTTTACACTTATTTTTAAGCAAAAGTAGCAGTAAGAGAAAAGTTGAACATGTAAATTTAAAGTGATATATCAATGAATCATTAAATGGACAGCAAGTTGAACAACTAACTTTGAACAACAGATCTCAACTTAGGTGACGATGGGTGCCTATACAGTTAAGGTTACAAGTCTAGATGATACACATATTTATTCAAAAGCACAAATAACGAGCCACAGTCGACTAAAGCTAACTTGGCAAAGGTTTAGAGTCTCATAAAAGAACTCAGCCCACCTATTTGGTACACTTTTTTGGTGTATTAGAGACTTTTATTTGGTGTGATTATTCATTTATTTATTGTATGTGATTTTTATTTTTATTTTTGTATAAAGCAAGATAGAATATTCATCAGCTAAAATTGAATAAATTGATTATATATAAATATGTTATTTAATTTTATATTTAAGTTCTCTTTAATCTGTAAACAATTTTATTTAAGGGTCTCATAATAATTAAACGCCTATTAGTTTCAAAATTTTCAAGACTAACCCTATAACAAGTCATACTTTTTTTTTTTATGACCGTGGATGTCCGGGTCAACTTACGCGCACTTCGACTAATTCCACAGGACCTTGAAGTTTACAATCGGATACTCACCTCAATGGTTCTGAGGGGACTCGAATTGATGACCATTAAAAAATAAATTCAAAATCTGATCAACTGAACTACTCCTTAGGGTTCCCTATAACAAGCCATACAAATCAATAGTTGCACTTTTAAATTGGTCAACCCACATTTCCTATTAGGTTGGCCTGATATGAGTTATGTTCAGACATTTTAATAGAAACTCTACACAATAATAGGGTTTTGCTTTATGGCCAGAGCCACATGGGCCCTGGTCATCGAGGGGCGCCGCGAATTCATCATGTTTCTTTTAGTCAAATATTATAAATTAATTGAACACGTCTCTCGAGCAAATTCAGAAAGTAAACTTAGTATTTCTATGTGAATTTCGACCTACCCAACCTACTTAAATGCATTAATATTCAACCAAGAATTTCATAGAACGATCGAAATAATCCTCCAACTATATCTATATCTTCTAGATAAATTAGAAATTGTACTATTTAGTCTACACAAATAACTCATCACTCGACTCATTGCAGTTCAAAAATCAATAAAGTATTAATCAGACAATATCACAATTATATAAGCAACGTACAATATCAACAAAAAATATATCATTAATAATCAAAATCAATGGCTCAAATTAAAGCTAGATCGTTTATCCTAACTATTTTTTGTAACAGACGTCTTCAAAAACAACACATATTTATATGTATATATACGTTTTGATCTCATGGACGCGTGCTAGGGGGCGTTATTGTGGCTAATTAATGACATGGTTGAGAACCAACTCATTTCTTTTTCTAAGCTGAGGACTAATTAAGTCTTGGTCAAAAGGTTGGAGATAAACATTTCAATTTACAAAAGTATAAAGACAAACAGCTAGGGAAAAAAATGCATTATTAGTCTCCAAAGTCCAATCCATTGAAAATCACAACTTGATTCTCAACCTTTAAATATAATCACATTGCAATTCTCCAATATAGTTACATCATAGCTTCAATTTTGATATATAGTTGGCCCTCGAGATGGTACACCTCTTATCTATCTCTAGCGTAGGCGGTCTTAAAGTGGTATAGCAATTCTCAATAAATTGTCACATAACTCTCATGAAAATATGTTTCATCTTAAATTTATAGACACCCGTCTCAGTTGAGTTTACAGAGTTAGACATGCCACAGTTATGTGACAATTTAACATAGCTTTGCAAGTTTTACGTTGGGAATGTTTGAGTAATTATGTAAATAGACACTCAAGTTAATTTCTCATAGTAATGGCCACTCAAGTTTCTAAAATTTATATAAATTGTTATTCGGTAAAAAAAATTCCTACATCATGGCACCAAATCATTTTTTTTTTTTTTTTGAGCCAAACTAGAAAAAAAAAAATGTTGCTAAAAAAATTGCGTTTTCCATAAATTTAAGGTAAAAAAATCTAAACAAAACTAAAGTTGCAATACTTTTTTTCATCTGAAAGTGTTTTTTTTTTTCTCAATTCTTAATTTTTCAAATTTGTCAACTTGATGTAATAAATAACACTTTCAGGTGATATGGTCATACTTAATGACGTCATGTAAAATTTAACATTATATTTTGGGTAATTGGCCCATAATATCTCCACTTTTCATCATTACTAGTTGCATATCAGGGCAATGCGCGGGAAGTGATTTTTTTAAGGTAACATCAATGTGTTGAGTGTTAAGGAAAAATGTTAGCATTTTGTAAAAATCCAATTCTACAAAATAGGGTAGACAAAATAATGACATCATGGAATTGTTCTAACTCCTTTAGAAGAGAGAGACATGAATATTAAATTCAATAACAAAGTTGCCATAAAGACAACAACCTGTAGCAAGAAGCACCATTTAAAAAAGAATAGATGATTCTGATTTCAGCAGATATAAAGAAGTGACAGTACATGTTTCTCAAACTCGCCATACATAGGAATAACATATCCATCAATATTGATGACAAATCTTAACGGTGTCTTGGTAACTTTTGAATGAATCTCAGTGTTCAAAAGAAGAAACTCGATCCAAGTTTTCTAGATAGAAGAACGTAGAACAACTTATTAAGTTTTCAAAATTAAAAAACCGGACTTTGTAAGAAAAAGATTAAGAGCATGTCTGGTAGGGATTTTGGCCACAAAACAATAGCTTTTAGTACCGTTACAAAAGAAAAGGGACCCACTGCTGCCTTCTTTTGTTGACTACCCCATTTCCCTCAAATTTAAATTTATGGGTGGAAGGACTATATCACCCCTAACATTACTAAAAATTACTTGTACGCATTTCCACTAGCCACCATATTTGACTATGTCAAAGGGTATATCCGTGAATGAATTTTTAGGCAGTAATTTATTGCTGACAAAGTCTTCAGAAATGGCAGCACTGGGACCCACTTCAACGGTCCAAAAAGGGATTAAAATCCGGCCAAAATCAGAAGCAGACATGCCCTAATATGTTATTCACATGAAATAACTTTCAATAACATACAAATACTAGGGTCTGCGGTAAGGTGAACCGGACACCATTGAATATGGTAGTAATAATGAAAATGAAATTAAGGTCCCGTTTGACCCATATTTTCATTTTCATTTTCATTCTTCTACTCATTTTCAACCACACATTCTTCAATAAAATAATATTTTCTCACATCAATAACTTTTCCTTCTTTTTCAACCACACATTTCCCATCATATCACTATTTCAAAATTCATTTTTCCCAAATAATCTCTATCAAACACACTCTAAATATTGTATTTAAAATGTCAAACTTGAATTGTCAAACAGTTAATTTTGGACTTGGCCAGTGTTTACAAACCCCTTTTCTATCAATATACAATGGGGCCCAAACAATACTTTAGAAAAGTGCTATTGGTCATTCAGTCAAATTTTATGTACAATTTTTTTGATAGTCTACACGTACAAATTAAAATAATTACGAGCGGGCTGTGTCTACACTCTGAAAAACAGTGTGCACATTACGCTGTACAGTCAGCTTAATTCATTGGTCATTTGAGGTTCCCGCCCGACATTATTTTGTGGGTATAACAGCAGTACAAATATCTTCTTCTCTGTCTCACACACGCACACTCATCTCCTGAAAAAAATCGACCCCTCCATAGCTTTACCAGAATCTCTATATACAAAAATGTCATCTGTGCTGCCTCTGAGTTCAAAGATAAGCCCACCTTTTCTTCATAAACTCCAGTTTCTGTCAAACTTCACTAGTTCCGTTTCACTCCCCTCCGGACCCTTTTCAAAATCCCGCATATGCTTCTCAATTCCACACTCAAGCAACAGCAACAACTCACAAGAAGAGGCGCGGTGGTTCAGGGAAGAGCAACGGTGGCTCAGGGAGGAGCAGAGGTGGATGTGGGAGGAGTCTTGCTGGAACGCTGAGCGGGAAAGGTTGTTGCAAGAAATTAATAGTCTTCAGCTCAGAATACAGGAACTCGAGCGCCTCAACTCTCGTCAAAGTGCCTCTGTCTCAGAAACTGTTGCCAATATTGCAGAATTGCTGCAGGTGTATATTGAAGTGGAAATTTCTTTCTTCTGAATGGTGTGATTTTTTAATTCAATGAATTCTAGCAGTTCTTGAATTATTAATAATTTTGCAAATAATTTCTTCAATAATATGTGAATAAACCTTACCTTTGATATTAGGAAAGTTCTTTCCTTTATCATGCTCAATATTAAGGCTTTAAGCTAATATTTTTGAATCATTTCATAGTTTTTGGTATAGAAGAAAAAATGGGAGACTTTTGGGATCATGTTGTTTTGATTATTTCATTTTTCTTTCAGATCGAAAATAAGAATTAAAGTTAATGTATAGTTGCATTTTGGTGCTTCAAACAATACAATTAGCTAAAAATAATAGTTACAGCAATTCAATCAATGCCTCGCTTTCTCGGTAACAAATTTGAAAATTGATTTTTATTGCAATTTTTGTTATATTACTTTTCTTTTCTTAACAGCTCTTGGTTTGGGAATGTGCCAATATGAAACACTGAAAATATTTGATAGTGATTAATAGTTCAGTTTTTCTGTAGGTGATTAATGAGGGAGAGATAGGGAAGAATGTGAATAGAATTGCAGTGAGTGGGTCAATTTCTGTGCCGCTAGTGGTTGAGGCTGCTAAAAGGGACGAGGAATTTATTGTGAAGGAAGTAATTAAAGTTGCAGATAGAGACGAGAATGTGAAAAGAAGGGTACCATTGAGAAAAGGAACGGAAGGAGCCGAGGTTCGAGCCATGCAGGTACACTTGCAAGTTCCTAAATCATATATGTTGTTCAACTTAATTGATATAGAATTTAATGTTTTCAATTTTGGGCTTTCTTTGTTCTGTTCTTGCATGCCTATCTACTATATGATGATCTCTTTTGATTATGTTTTGCTGTTCCTTTGTGTCTTTTATGTATGTCTGTTTAAATTTGAGATGGTTTTTCTATTTTTACATTGTTTTTAATAGGAAGCTTTGAAAAAGCTGGGATTTTATTCTGGTGAAGAGGACATGGAGTATTCAAGCTTCTCTAGTGGGACTGAGCGTGCTGTAAAAAACTTGGCAAGTACGTTGCATTTTATAAGAGGTGTACCACAAAACAATCTGGTCATCAGCAATACAGTCATTTTCCTTGGACGGAACAAATGCACAGATGATTGAGATTGTCGCCCTTATTTTCCCTTTTATTGACAGGCTACATTGGGAGCGCCAGAAAAAATGGCATTATGGCCTCAGAGCTTCTCGAGAGGTTATATATTGAGCAAAATGCTGGAATTTCTTGCTTGGGTGTGACCAAAAATCAAGGACTTAAACCAAACTTATTAGAGAAGGTGTGTTCCATCATTTGGTACCTTTTCGCTTTTCCAGCTCAAAATGTAAAATACTAACTGATTTGACACGTACAGGGCACACACATAGGGGGAGGGGGTGTGTGGCCTGTACAGGGCCTGTGAACCAGGCCCTGTACAGTAAGCACGGCCCTCTTTCTTTTTTCACAGGATAAACTAGTGGCTAGTTTGAGCAAACATTGAGAGAGAATATTATATTAAGCTTTTTGTCGTGTTGGGTTCTAGTCCTTTTTCTGTTTTATATCAGATATGCTGCTTTTCATCTGAAATTAGTGATGCATGCTAATGGAGTAATTGGCTCATGCTTTTCATGCCATGAACAAATATAGCAGAAAGAGCGTCTGGATTCATCTTGAATTTAAATGGAAGAAACAAAGGTGAATAGAAAACTGATTGTCTATGCACAGGAAGAACAGGGGCAGGAACCCGTATAATTAAACGAGAAAAATGGAATTTTCAAGTTTAACCTGGCTGATAGTTACCTCATTCCAAATGTCTGAAAGAAGGGGTTGTCTAGGTTAGATTGTGATATGTTAATCAGAATCAGATGTATCAATTATTGATCCAGCAACTATGTAGGGAATTGATGTGCTAGAGATTTTACTTGTTCAAATGTGTTGTTCTATGTTTTCAGGCTCTACAGCTTGGGTCTTGAGAATTTGCAAAGCTGTACATACATTGTTAAGTCAGTCCCAAAACTGCACAACTATTTAATAGGGAGGGGGCATGTACTCAGTACACATTGTGGACACTAATAAATATTGCTTCTCTTAAATAAATACACATCCTCTAAATTTTCATCTGTATAGCAAAGGTGGATGCCATTATCTTAAGAACCTGCACTGCTGATACCAATGATGATTTTTGTACTTTTCCATAATCATATGAAGGAAGTCAGTTTTTTTTTCCTCGTTTTAGATTACAAAAATTGATCGTTGCCTTCTCAAGTAGCCTCGATATAATAATTTTATCAGTAAAAGCCAGTCGTAGCAGAAGCTTAATGTTGATACAGAATATTCTTAGCGAGTTACATGGCTTACAACCTTTTTCACTTTGTGGGTTCTTCCTTAGAAGAGTGAAAATGGAGCTCCAACTGCTTCTATTACCGCAATATCTGAAGTTCAGCAGACAGTTTCAAAAGAAGAAGATACAACAGAAATTGAAATATCTCAACACCGAGTCTTTCTTCTGGGTGAGAATCGATGGGAAGAACCTTCCAGACTTTCTGGGAAAAAAGCAAACAAACTGCAGCCAAGAATGACGGTGGCAATACTAAAACCAAGTGTCTTACTTGCCGTGGGGAAGGCCGAAATACTATGCATGGGTACAAATTTTCTTTCTTTTCTCATTCATTTTATATCCTAGTATTTTTCTGCTCGACCTATTAATTCAAGATTATGTGACATCATGGCGTTACATATATTGCACAGTAAGGTAGAAGTGAACAAAAATCGAAAAATTGCAAAACACCCAAATTTGTTGTTGGTAGTCATCCAAGGGTTTTTATTTTTCTACAATGGAGCATCGTATCAGCCTGTTCCATTTAATTTATTCTCTCTATTTTGTAAATGGCTTTATGACTTCCATCATCTGCTTGAACTAAACACTTGTTTCAGAATGTCTGGACCTAATTGGGGTCTGGATTTACTTGAATTCACTTTAGATTGCATCATAGTGAAGTATATGATTCTAGCGAGCTTATTATAAATTGGAAGCTAGGTATCATGGACGTAAAAATATGTCATTTACAAAATTATGCAATTTTTTTTTATCGGTCACACAGTCTGGGGCTAACATCTATTAGTTTTTTTGCAGAATGTGATGGATCTGGTGAACCAAACATTGAACCACAGGTTAGAGGCTTTCTGATATATTTGTAGTTGTTATTAATGGTTATTTGTACAAGTGGTAACTTCAACTAACAGCCAGTGGTTCAAGTTTGTTGATTATTTTCTTATGGTTCAATACTTTCAAATGGTTTAACTAACAGTCGACAAAAAATCAATTTTCTTCGTCAGTGAGAGAACTGAGCTATAAATCTTTGTAACTATGGACTTTGTTCGATTTCCATTTGCCAATTAATTGATTGTGATTGGAAGTTTACATTAATGCCATTTACAGATATTCCAGAACCAGTGCATGCACACTTCTAGCTTGCGAAATACCATTCTTGTTAGGAGTTAAAAGTAGAGCTCAGTTTGTTGGTCTTCTCATATGAAAACCAAAAGGGCTTCATTGAATGCGACCATTGTTGCTGATATCAGTATTTTGTGGCTTTTTAACTAATGACAGTTCTGTGATGCAGTTTCTGGAATGGTACGAAGGAACAAAATGTCCATACTGTGAAGGTCTTGGATACACAACTTGCGAAGAATGTGAGCGCACGAAATTTGCTACTGCTTAAATTATAGTATTTCCACGTAAATACTAAATATAGTTTTGTTCTTTTTGATGAGGAGTCGTTCCTCGACTGATGTAAAATAGATACATTAATTGACATTATATAAATTTGGTTGACACGTAATTTTACATTTCTCATTTGTAATGAATTCACGCTTCAATCATTGTACTCGAGTAAATACATAAAAGTTTTCAAGATGATCTTATAAATATTGACTTAATACCATTTTCATCGCTATTCTGGGGCTGAGCCTAAGTTGAGACCACCAGAATAGGAATTCAACACTACCAGTTCAGTACTCTGCACTGACTGAGGAGATGGATAGACAAAATTGAAATTTCAATTCCATGAATTCCATTGAAACTTCCTTTTCATTTTTATTCAATCCATGACATAAACTTAATGCACCAGGAAGAAACTCCCAAAGGCTGCATCTTGGTGCCCTTTCCTTCTCAAACAGGTCTAAACTCGATACCTTCAACGATGAGGCCAGACTTTCCAGCAGGGTTATTGATCTCTATCAACCAGGCCTCCACTTCTCTATTATCTTCTTCTCCATTGTAAAAGTTTCCCATTTCCATTTCCATCCAGCCATCTCCTCTCATCTGTGCAATTTTCCCAGTTCCTTCTGATTCAAGTTTCTCAGTGCCGTCTACAGTCACAATCTTACTGTTTCCTATTTGAGGATCGACGAATCTAATCACCGTTCTTGATGATTCAAGGCCATTCAATCTTTCTGCAAGGTGGAATACTAGATATGCTGCATAAGCAGCGTTTGATGACAACATCTGAGTTTTTATCTTGCCCCGAATATGGATCGAACCAGGACATTTAAGCTTGGCCACCTCAGAGAATCTGTAAATATAAAATTCACATTCAAATTATTATAGATTCTCATGTGGGCATCCATCTACTCACGATATATAAATAAATAAATTTATTGAAACTTAAAACTTTTAGATGAGATGATCATTTCCATTTGGATGAAAAATAGTCTGCACGCGAATTATTGAATATAATCTCTCCCGCACCTGGATTGCGGGTGTGGTGTCCATCTCCAGCATCCTCCCCATGATAGTAGAAGTTTCCTGGCTCCTAGCATATAACACTTCTTTCCATTCCTCCTATCAAGAGAGAAGCTCTGTTTCAAGGTTAAAAGAGGTAATTATTATAGATACACAGAGTTAGTATATTACTAGAAAATGATATTTTCTTGCAAGGCACCACACAGAATGGATTATTTGAAAAATATCTATCAAGAATGCTGTAGAAACAATTAATTAAATTGTCAATTGTCTCAGGAGTTTCCGATAGTAAACTAACGAAGATGGAATCTATGACTTTATCAGAAAATGGATAGGACACCTGTCTTGTTTACACCAAATCAAAAGGACGCTTTCGTATTGAATTATTGGGTGTCTACTCAACACCTGACCTGATTAAACGTGATTCACTATTATCTACAGTGAGTTACTAGTAGATGTTTCAATGGAGTGAACTGCAAACATATGAAGTTTTTGTGTTCTAACATGAAATAAAATGGAAGTGTACAAGGATATGAACTTACAGTATTGCCTTCATGGAGGAGAATAGGGGAATGACAGAGATTAAAATATAGGTGTTTCTTGGTGGCATATAGCACTGGAGAAACAGATGTGGAGATGATCTGCTGATAATCCGGTGGCAAAAATCTCTCCCAAACGTTGTCAGAATCAGAAGCGGATTTGAACCCATGTGAGATTATTGAGAATCTTGTCGTGTCCATGGGCGATGTGAGTGACAGAATGGTGGAGATGCATTCCTCCGGCAGCCTTGCAAACGAGTCCATGTTCATACTGTTTGCCTTTTAAGAGATTGCTCTTGATTTCTCGAGAGAAGTGTGTGTGTGTGTGTTTATTTCATCTTGGTTCTCCGGTTTCTCACCCACAGTTGTCCAAAAATAATATAAATTATATTCAATAGACTGGTCTCTCCCTCTCTCTCCGTGTACGTGTCACTGTTTGTGTCTTTTGGCAGGAACTATGCTAGGGAAACAGGGGTTTGGGACAGGAATTTTGACAGCAACCAAGCTGGGTGCACTGTGCACAACCCCCTCGGGTGGAATCTGTGATTTAATCGTTGATCCCATTCCATGCCCTATTGTGAGGGGGAAATCGCGGATCACATCCCCTGTTGTAAGAGGACTGTACACAATGCACCGCTGTGGAAACAGCATTATTCATTTGATAGTGGCCCCCCTATTGGAGGGTCCTATAGGTCCCAAACCCGGGACGGGGAGATTTCTCGAAGATAGATTACCTAATGGAATTTTTCTTGGTCCACTTTTTATATATTGGTGGCCCAACCTTAGATGGAAAATTAGGTGTGTGTTCCCAATCTGCACGTGGTATGAGTCATCAACCTTCGGAGATTTTAATTCGATTTTTTTTTTTCACCTCTACCTTCCATATTTTATTGTGTAAAATATTATTTTAATCCATTTTTCACCAAAATGACAATTTTACTATCTTATTTAAAGAAAACAAAAATATATAACTAATTGTAA
The DNA here is from genome assembly GCA_019395295.1 of Osmanthus fragrans. Lineage (NCBI taxonomy): Eukaryota > Viridiplantae > Streptophyta > Magnoliopsida > Lamiales > Oleaceae > Osmanthus > Osmanthus fragrans. The sequence continues at coordinate 397,113 of JAEDXY010000092.1, forward strand.
TTATAGTTCTAATTTTTTCAAAACATTACAACTTATTCCTAAATTCTCCACCATCACCACTTTCACAATCCTAACAAGATGCCACGCCCATCGAACTCCACCACCACTAGCCTCATCTTACTCTCCCCCTACCTTGAACCCACCTGAATTTGTCGAAAATCGAACCAAAGCAGTATGCTCACATTCCCATAAATGACTGAAATCTCCAATTCCGACAACACACATGTCATGCCCAACATTCCAGTAACCTATACACATAAAGATGCCCATTTTCATGGCAACCAATCATTCATAAACGCTCAAAATCAAAACTAGCAAGCTACGTCTTCGAACATAGCGATTGCGCGACTTTTAGATGAATTTTTCGGAGACAGTGGTGGGACCCATGGTCATGGACCACCACCACAAGCACCTACTCTTCATGGCATGTCCAATGAACATCTGGGTCGTCCCCAATTTGCCTTGAAAATTGTAGTTCATGGCTCAAGAATAACCCGTCCGTGCGAATGAGGTTTTCTTCCATCAGTTCATGGCTCAAATATGAATCAATACACAAATCAACACGAGGGAAATGAAATTCAGGGTCAAAAAGCATTGGGTAATCACTCAATTGCAGAAATTACAACACTTGATTGCCAAATTTTGGAGTCAAATGATGTTCTTCACAAATCGATAAGTGCTGGTCAAATTCTTTTCACTTCTAAGCATAATTCCTTCAAATTGATACCACCATTACACCTCTAGTGGTGGTGGAGTTCGGCGGGTGAGGTGACCAAAAGGTGATACTATGTGAATCAAGGTTTGATAGGGTTGTGAAAGTGGTGGAGGAGAATTTAGGACTAAGCTGTAATATTTTGAAAATTTTAGGACCATGACTGCAATTAGTTATAAATTTTGTTTCTTTTGTTTTTGTTTTATTTGAATAAGAAGGTAAAAGCATCATTTTATTGGAAAAAGTAGATGAAAATGACTTTTTGTGCAATGAAATGCAAAAAGGTAGGGGTGAAAATACAAAAAAATGAAAGGTAGTAACGTTTTGTACAATAACATTGAAAGGTATAGACGTTTTGTGCCAATTGCCCATTTTAGTTTCCCAACCTATTTAAATAAATATGTGAATTTAGATTCTTACATTAAGAAAATCGTCAATTTGAACATTAAAACTGCACGTAACTTTTAGATGACCAGGCTATATTGTGAAATCATTTAAGATTTATCTCTGATTTCGCTATATAATTTTAACATCCAAATAAAAAAATTCATCACATAGGGACTCAAATTCACACTTTTAAATAGGTTGGATTGGAAAACCGAAATCTCGCTTTTGAAGGTTGAGAACCTATAAAATTGTTCACTCAAATCATTCAATTATGCTACAAGTATATAAAAATTTGACAGAAAACTTTAATAGACAACACATGCCGAGATTTGATTGGAAGATGGAAAGATAAAAAAAAAAAACAATTCAATCATCTACGATCACATCAACATTTGTAAAAATTCCATATACTCATGACTTTTCCCGAATCATTACATGTCATACTTTTAAGTCACTCTATTCACAACACTTTAAATGCCGAGTGGATAAGAGAGAGAAACAAAAGGTGCGTGGACCTACTTGCCTTTAATTGCCTTCCGCTATTATTCTTGACACGAGGTATGCAATAAGTAAATATGTGGAGTTGGTCCATGCTTAGTGTCATAAATTTCAAAAAGCAACTAGTACAAGTGGAAAAAACCCTAATAAATCATATACAAGGCTGAATATTTCAAAGGCTTAATCCCCTTGGACAAGGGAATTGCTCCCGGGTCAAACGTGGGAGCCCCCTGATTGGAAAAGTTCCAATCAGGGGGCTCCCACGTTTGACCCGGGAGCAATTCCCCTGTCCCCCAACACCGTTCTATTTCAAATGGCAAGACATTTGAGAAGGAAAACACTGTTCATTATAAAGGACATGTTTGACACAAGACTGCAATTGAGTCAATGGTAAAATGAAAATATTTGTTTTTCTCTTCTTCAATATCGTCTGATATTCTAGTCCACCTTGATAAAGAAGTCATTACAGTCTTCTCAAAAGCAAAATAACAGCTCCTAGTATGCAAAGTGTTGAAATTACAATACTATTCAAGTGTTTTCATCAACTATTGCCAATCTAAGACTCTTGTCTGAAATCTCAGAAAGGCGTGTTCGTAGTGGTTTCTATGACATGCTCTCTTATGTAAATATAATTTCGCAAAATCATACTATATCTGACTATAAAGTGTGATGTTTTTATCGAACATTCATGTCAATAGGTTGGTCTTCGGTTTACCAGCCGCGATCTGCCTACTGACCGACCGCATGGTCACGAACTCTTCTGCAGCAGAAGGGTGTATACCAACCTGGAAAATGGATCAACTGATGCATCAACAATAATGATAGATGTAGATTTCACCCAATTTTCACAGGCAAGTGGAGAATGAAACAAAAGCTGAAAAGCATAACGAAGAACACAAGCTCTGAAAAGTCGGTCAGCTTACAGTGCTATCAAATTGTACTTTGGTTGCTCCACATTTGAGTAACATAAACATAATATTAGACATTATGTAAAACACAAATATAGTAAAAACCCATTTTCAGTAATATCTGATAATAGCTGAGTGAACCTCTAGAAAGAATTGGCACTTACGTATTTATTGTTTATCAAACTATGTGGACGCGTATTAAACAGTGGGTGATGATCATGGCTTACATTTTATTAAGCACCAACCAAGCACATTGTCTTCTTTTAATCATTGTTCAAGCTTCATGTCAATATGCTTGGTTGGTGTGTATTTCTGTTGGAATTATGGATCAAAAGCTTTATCATTAAAGCTCAGAGTTGTGTGTCGAGGGAGGAGGTGAAAAACAAGATTTAACATGGCAAAAAGAAAGCAATAAACTCTGATTTTCTTACCAGAAAACCAGAGGAGAAGAGAAGCTTTGGAAGCTACATTTTTGATAGATTATCTTCTAATTTTCGAGTTCTACAATGGCCACATATATAGACCAACTTTCTAGACTTTCAATCAACTTTTCTACCTACTATTACACTACCATACCACCCACTTGTAGTAGGCTTTACTAGACAATGCATTTACTAGTACAAGACACCAACTTTGTCTAACTTTACACATCTAACTAACCAAAACACATAACTAAATTAAAACCGAAATACACTTGTTAGGTTGACAACTAAATTGTCACCTAAATTCAACAATTTCTCTGTCACAGAAGGGTCAAAAGCATGAAAGATGTTTGTGTCAAATGGTAAATCTAGATTAATTTTCCTTCAGGATGGTCTAGCCCCTTGTGGAATTCAAGCCAGTCAACAGTTAGAAAGGATTCACAAAAATTCACTGTAGAACCACAAAAGTGAGATACGCGGAGCATATAAATAAGACTTGCTTTAAGCTCCAAGAGTTATCAACTTTGTGTTACCAAATTGGAAAAATAATAATAATGGAGATGGATAGGAGAATCTAGGAGATAGAAGAAAAAGAAAGAAACTCCAAGAAGAGGGAGAGAAACATAAGGGAAAGTGAGGCTAATAGGACCAAAGCGGACGGCGCTCACATCATAGCCATAGGAAGCCCAAAATATTAATAGAGGTATTCAAAAATCTAGGATCAACCTCCATATTTAATCTTCTATTTCCCCTTGTACTCAAATTCAATTCATTTTCCCTTCAACAACATTAAAAATATGATGCCCAACATTTATGAATTAAGAAAAAATGAGTAAAGATCTATATGCATACCTGCACGATCTTAGCAGCATCAGGCCCACACATGGATGCTCCAAGAACTTTATCAGTCTCACCATCAACGACAAGCTTCATAACCGTTTTCTCTTGACGTCTATGCCACAAAACCACATATCATCTAGTTATAAAGAACATGCTTCAACAGATCTTTTATTTATTTTATTTTATTTTAAACAATCAAAATTTAATGTTGTGAATTTCAATTAATAACAGTTCCCGAGAAAATTTTAGGCAATGTTAAGTTTTCACCATTCTGCATTAATCAAATCAAATAATATAATGAAGATAAACTTATTGTGCAAATAATGTAGTTATTTGGTAATCATAACCAATACGAATTGGCCAACTGTGCAAAGAATCATATCACTGAATCTTGAGAAGTTCTGAAACAGCAGAATCTTTAGGTTACAAGGTATTTGTCTCTAGTATCATAGACTCATAGCCACAACACTTGCATATCGAAAGATTCATTGAGAAGATCGGCCTATTTTATTTTCGGCATACAATACCAACGTTCAATCAACATACCCAGAAATGGTGTTCTTCATTGGATTAAATGTTGATGTGAAGACCAAAACATCACCATTTGCTTGCTCTATGGCCTGTTCCTCACTGAGACCAACTACCGACAATGGTGGTATGCTGTCAAGCAACATGAGATTAAAGTTATAATACTGATGGCTCTGATTAAATAAACAAAGAAAGAGAAAGGCCCAGTGTGATAGAATTCGACACAAATTTTACTCTATTATTGGTGAGGGAATAGTGAAACGTGATTTTCACATTATATTCACTGTGAAAAATCATATACAGTCAAGTCCTCACCTAAAATCAAGGTATTAGCAGTTTAGATATAACAAAACTAATAAACCTAAAAGTGACGTCAGGAAATAATATATTTTCTCTATTATTTGTGAACAGTACAACACAAATATATACAATTAGGCCCTGTTTGATTGGCCAAGTTTTCCGTGGAAGGTGGAAAACGTTTTCCTACTTTTTACTATTCATTTGTTTGATTGCACTAATTTTACAGGGAGTACAAGCGGTTGATGCACAAAAGCTAGAAAACGTTTTTTCACCATAGTGGTGGGAAAACGTTTTCCAATTTTTTGACAAATTTTTTTTTTTTTTTTTAGCAATTGGAACACATTCCAAAGTCAATGGTAAAAAAATTTATCCATTTAATTGACAATATGTGTAAAAAATAAAATCAAACGAAAAATTTGCCAGGTGAAAAATTATACCAATCAAACACCATTAATTACAATTCCCTGTAAAACGTTTTCTAGGCAATTCAATTCCCTGCCATTCATTTTCTTTCCACCCATTTTCCACCCTTGCAATCAAACAGACCCTTAGGTTTTATAGGAAAAAGAAATAAAATAAAATGAAACAACAAGTCAATCTCCTTAATTATAGAATGATTATGATTTGGTATTATTCCTTAATACCGAATATTCTCACACTCCTCCTCAAGCTGGAATGTAAATGTTTTTCATTCCCAGCTTGTGTACCAGGTCTTCAAAATATAGTTTGTAAAGACTTTTTGTCAAGATGTCAACAGTCTGTTCCTTGGTTGGAATGTACGTCATGCAGAAGCTTCCGTTGTCGATTTTTTCCCTGATGAAATGACGATCCACTTTCACATATTTTGTTTGATCATGATGAACTGGATTGTGAGCAATGCTAACGGCTGCCTTATTATCACAATAGAGCTTTATAGGAGAGTTATTAGAGATCTTTAATTCTTCCAATAGTCTACCAAGCCAAATTCCTTCACATATATCGTGTGCCAATGATCGAAATTCTGCCTCTGCACTGCTCCTAGCAACTACTAGTTGTTTTTTTCTTTTCTATGTCACTAAGTTGCCCCAAACATAAGTGCAATATCCTGAAGTTGATCTCCTATCTATAGAAGAACCTGCCCAATCAGCATCAGTATAGACTTCTACGACCTTGTGATCTCCTTTCTTGAAGAACAACCCCCTCCGGGGTTACTCTTCAGATACCTCAGAATCCTGAAGACAGCCTCAAGGTATCTATCCCTGGGTGAGTGCATGAATTAACTAACAACACTTACTGTAAAGGCTATATCAAGACAAGTATGCAACAGGTAGATAAGCTTGCCTACTAGTCGTTGGTACCGCTCTTAATCAATCTCATTTCCACCTTCAAGTCCCAGTTTCACATTGGGTTCCATAGGTGTTTTAGCTGATGTGTGGTTCCATTGAGTTGATTAGCCAAGCCATAACGATCGAGTTATTGAGCTCCCAATTTGCATAGGTAGGATTTATTGTATTGGGACGCCGACCTTCGCCTCTAATAACCATCAAAACTGATTGGGACCACTGGAGAAAGTTATTGTCGTTCAGTTTGTGATTCGTGATCTGCATTGACGACCCTTCACCAAAGGACTACGCGACCACTGATGTCGTGACCGGATGGGGTGCGACAGACGATGACCTATCCACAGACGACACGATTCGGTTGGGTGGAGACACCTCCTTTCCCGAACTAACGATGTCTTTCTGAGAACTCATGGGTCGGACGGTGTGTTTTGGGGTGGAGATATCAAGAGATATTAAGGAGGCTCTTACAGACCCAAAGTGACGATTCAGGAGGAAATGTGAGCCTTGGAAAAGAATGGCACGTGGGAGATGACGGAAGAATATTTTTAGAGCGTGAGGCTCTGATACCATAAAAGTGACTTGAGGAAATAATATATTTTCTCTATTATTTGTGAATAGTACAACACAAATATATACAAGTCAATCTCCTTAATTATAGGAGTGATTATGATTTGGTATTATTTCTTAATACCGAATATTCCCACAAAACCAAAATGCAAAATTTTCCCAATCCCAAATCTATAATCTGGTATTAACAAGAACTACTTATTATGAAGCTTTTCGCTAAGCCAAGAACCCAGTTTTGTCGGATATGCTGTTGCTCAACAGGCAATGATATAGTCGATTCCAAGATTATAAGATTTTATGTTTTAAATCATTTAGGTTTGTCAACTTGTTAGAGGACACGTGTATCCATTTAAATCTCATCTTCAACACGCCTTTGCCTGGCTTTGGCTTTGGTAACGTGTTAACCGTCTCATCTAAAAACTTAAGCCATTAAAGAGGGACCACGTGTATTCAATCAAATCTTGCCTTCCACATTAAATATTGCCACTATCATCCGTCTCATGCCTGCTTCTCTTTAAGTTACATTAATATAGTAGGAACAGATAATTATAACCTTCGCTGACAGATCTTTCGATGAA